>NQII01004105.1:5186-214973 GCA_002778355.1 Clitarchus hookeri
TGTTGAGGTCGTAGAAGTACCCGGAGCTGCAGTTCTGCACCTGGCGGTAGAAGTTACCTGCACGTGTTGAGGTCGTAGAAGTACCCGGAGCTGCAGTTCTGCACCTGGTGGCAGAAGTTACCTGCACGTGTTGAGGTCGTAGAAGTACCCGGAGCAGCAGTTCGCACCTGGCGGTAGAAGTTACCTGCACGTGTTGAGGTCGTAGAAGTACCCGGAGCTGCAGTTCTGCACCTGGCGGCAGAAGTTACCTGCACGTGTTGAGGTCGTAGAAGTACCCGGAGCTGCAGTTCTGCACCTGGCGGCAGAAGCACATGCACTTCCTAGAGTCCCAGAGCTTGGTGTCGTTGGCGGCACGACAGCGCTCCTCGTCAGCTGCGTTGAGGCATCTGCAGCTGCAGCTGTCAGCGTCGTACTCCTGCAGCGCGTGGCAGTCCTGCACACAACATACACACTCCTATTTACTTCCTCGTGTACCACACGACCATTACTGCACCACATATAATACACCCATGGTATAGTACCTACACTTGCTCAGGAATGCGCAAATGCGTAAGGACGTTTCCATCTTTGTATTGTAACGACACTATATATTCCCATATTTGCAGCCAGATGTGTGGTATTTTTCACATACTTTGTTAGGTTATAAACTTCCATTACAGTTTAGGAAGTTTACTAGGAAATGTGGTGAGGTACTCGGGTACATCTGCGATGGTCTCTGTGTACCTCATCCACGTCAGCAGACATCTGCTTATCCTTGATAAGCATCAAAGTCCATGATTGAATATTTGGTGTTTGTGTTAACCACTTCATATGTTGTTGAATCTGGATACGATACTCTTCGAATACCACCACCAGAGTTTTCGTTGCACTTGCAGGATAATTTGCCATTTGGATAACCTACTGACTTAAAGGATAGTTTTGTCTGGCTCACAGATGACTATGGATATTTCTCCACTTAGGAAAAGGGCAGTTAGAACGACTGGATCACTTGGATCACTGGACATGATCGCGAATTCAGGTGTGGTTCGATATGATTCAGAAGCGTTCAAAGGTCTAACATTAAGTGCCTGATACAATCTCCAACGACCCGTATGTAGTGTGACGCTGTATGGGAGATAGAATGCCAGTAAATTTCGCGTGTGTTAGAAAATACTGAGTTGTATCGTAATTTTGCTATGATTTAATATAAGGTACTGTTTGCCTCAGCAAAATTGGCAAAAATGCAAATGTAGATCTTCTTAGAAATTTCTCAACTTTCAACAAACTTCCATAATGTTGTTAAAAAGCCCCCGTTGACAATGCACTAACAACTTACTTTGTTGTACTGTGAATTGCACAGCGTTTCTGCGTCCATTCAAAAGGAAGAAGTGTACGCATGTTTTTACAAAGATTAGCAATGAATAGAGGGGAATAATTAGAATATACGAGCTGCAAAATATGGCTCTTCTGTGTACGAATGATAAAGACAAAAGTCTGCTGTAAAGTAATTGAATATAACATTCTAGTATGTATGAACTTGCTGTAAGGAAAGATTGCAAGTAAAACAACATTCCAAGGATGTACTGAGCAACTGTCGTTTCGACTTGATACTCAGCGAATGTTAAAGGGCACTCCATAATCTACAACAGTTTTTAAAATTGGACTGTCAGGTTCAGTATGATGAGGTGTCAATTTTCCCATTGATTTATGTGATGCTTGTGCATTAGACTTGAAGAAATAAGGCATTTGTGAATAATGTATCNTTTGTAATCATACGTCAAATACGAAAAGTGAAATACTATACATTTATAACATACAAGGTCAAATAATTTCAATTTTTAAAAAAATATTACAAACTATGTAAATACTACATAAAGTATTAAAACAACATATATTCCTTTGANAATACTACATAAAGTATTAAAACAACATATATTCCTTTGAAACATCCCACTTTTTATTAATATATTGAAACTGAAATTAATCTATTACATTTTTCTTTATAAAAATGGATAAATAGAAATCTTTTGAAATAAGCTGATAGTGATACACATTTTTCTATGTTTACATAATTATGATTAATGATTTTAGTTGGTGCTTTTTTCGGATAGTTTGCATTGCTTAGCAAACATTACAAACATTTCTTGCAAAATTGTTATTTACATTAAATTAAATATTTTAATCATTTATATTGCAGGTATGAAAAGTGTATAGCCTCGCTGGAGACACAGAGAGAGAGAGAGAGACTCAGAGACATAGAGAGACAGAGACAGAGACAGAGAGAGACAGAGACAGAGAGAGAGAGATACAGAGAGACAGAGACAAAGAGAGAGACAGAGAGAGAGACACACACACACAGAGTCAGTCCTTGATATCTGCCAAGTGCAAGCGAACAATATTAGACGTCCCATCCCTCATTTTTTCCACACACAATTATTATCAAACTGTTATGCAGCTGTAGTTCCTACTTCGTGGAATATTGGTNCATCCCTCATTTTTTCCACACACAATTATTATCAAACTGTTATGCAGCTGTAGTTCCTACTTCGTGGAATATTGGTATCGGCCCGTATTTGAATACATTAACGAATTTTTGTTATAACATCTTAAACATCCTATATTGTAATTAAAACAATCTGAAACATCCATGAAACTTAAAAACTACATAAGTGTACACCACACATTTGCTTTCATATCACATGGTTGGCACATCACTTTGTAACTGCCGACAGGTGCGTGTCTGCCGTGATGGCATTTTGCGTGGAACGAAGGAGTCCATTATTCTTTAAACCCCTTTTCTGAGTAGTCGAAGGAGACAGGAGCCATATTCCCTGCCTCTGTTCTAGTTACCTTCCGTTTTCACAACCCTTATGGTTTTGCTTATTCTTGAAGTGTATTTATAGTGAGTTTGAAGTGTGACCTATAGTAATAAAGTTATTTTAAATTATAATTTAAGTGTTAAATAAAATCGTATTAATATTATAAATGCGAAAGTCTGTGTGTGTGTAAGTTTGTTACCACTCAGATCAATAACGGATGAACGGATTTTGATGAATTTTAGTATGTAGGTACTTTAGGTCCTGAAATAGGACATAGGGTACTTTTTATCCTTGTGGATTGTACGAGTTCTGTGTAAAAATAACAAAACATAATTCACCAATGGCTGGGAACGTGACCGAAATATTTTTTTTCCGCTGGTGTCTGGGTTTATCTTGCCGCCCAAGGTCCTATCAAATGACTTAACGAATGCTATCAATCGATAACAACCGGGACCGAATATTTAACAAGCCCACCAATGCCCGGAAGACCTCAGATGTTATGCCACTAAACGTCACCCTTCCAAATGTGTGCCGCTGGGAACGTTACTTAACTTTGGTGAATGATTGAGATCCCTCAGCCAAGCGCAAAAAGTAGTACCTAGGTACACTTATTTCTAAAGCTACAACTTAATAAAACTCACGTTTTGATTTTCATACATCGACGCTGGAAAGCGGAAATGTGGCAACTACGCGATAGTTGCACAGATACACTCCAAAAACAATACCCTACTTCTTGGCTATCGGTTAAATAAAATTTCCTTCCTTTTGGGTTGCCGTAATCAGTTAAAAACCTAGGCCAACATAGTGTAATTTTATCATTATGATTTCACATAGATGAATTGTCTTTTCCCAATTTATTTATTAGCGTATCACTGTAAAGCCCGGGCGAAGCCGGGCCGGGTTCGCTAGTTCGTAATGAAGTGTCTCATATTTTTTTACACGTTCGCCCTTTGTACAGAAAGTGTTTCATAGCGCCTTAGGCGCCTAATGTTGTCTTACATGAAGGACCTGCGTGTGTCTGGGCTGGTCGCGTTACCTGCACGTGTTGAGGTCATAGAAGTACCCGGAGCTGCAGTTCTGCACCTGGCGGTAGAAGTTACCTGCACGTGTTGAGGTCGTAGAAGTACCCGGAGCTGCAGTTCTGCACCTGGCGGCAGAAGCACATGCACTTCCTAGAGTCCCAGAGCTTGGTGTCGTTGGCGGCACGACAGCGCTCCTCGTCAGCTGCGTTGAGGCATCTGCAGCTGCAGCTGTCAGCGTCGTACTCCTGCAGCGCGTGGCAGTCCTGCACACAACATACACACTCCTATTTACTTCCTCGTGTACCACACGACCATTACTGCACCACATATAATACACCCATGGTATAGTACCTACACTTGCTCAGGAATGCGCAAATGCGTAAGGACGTTTCCATCTTTGTATTGTAACAACACTATATATTCCCATATTTGCAGCCAGATGTGTGGTATTTTTCACATACTTTGTTAGGTTATAAACTTCCATTACAGTTTAGGAAGTTTACTAGGAAATGTGGTGAGGTACTCGGGTACATCTGCGATGGTCTCTGTGTACCTCATCCACGTCAGCAGACATCTGCTTATCCTTGATAAGCATCAAAGTCCATGATTGAATATTTGGTGTTTGTGTTAACCACTTCATATGTTGTTGAATCTGGATACGATACTCTTCGAATACCACCACCAGAGTTTTCGTTGCACTTGCAGGATAATTTGCCATTTGGATAACCTACTGACTTAAAGGATAGTTTTGTCTGGCTCACAGATGACTATGGATATTTCTCCACTTAGGAAAAGGGCAGTTAGAACGACTGGATCACTTGGATCACTGGACATGATCGCGAATTCAGGTGTTGTTCGATATGATTCAGAAGCGTTCAAAGGTCTAACATTAAGTGCCTGATACAATCTCCAACGACCCGTATGTAGTGTGACGCTGTATGGGAGATAGAATGCCAGTAAATTTCGCGTGTGTTAGAAAATACTGAATTGTATCGTAATTTTGCTATGATTTAATATAAGGTACTGTTTGCCTCAGCAAAATTGGCAAAAATGCAAATGTAGATCTTCTTAGAAATTTCTCAACTTTCAACAAACTTCCATAATGTTGTTAAAAAGCCCCCGTTGACAATGCACTAACAACTTACTTTGTTGTACTGTGAATTGCACAGCGTTTCTGCGTCCATTCAAAAGGAAGAAGTGTACGCATGTTTTTACAAAGATTAGCAATGAATAGAGGGGAATAATTAGAATATACGAGCTGCAAAATATGGCTCTTCTGTGTACGAATGATAAAGACAAAAGTCTGCTGTAAAGTAATTGAATATAACATTCTAGTATGTATGAACTTGCTGTAAGGAAAGATTGCAAGTAAAACAACATTCCAAGGATGTACTGAGCAACTGTCGTTTCGACTTGATACTCAGCGAATGTTAAAGGGCACTCCATAATCTACAACAGTTTTTAAAATTGGACTGTCAGGTTCAGTATGATGAGGTGTCAATTTTCCCATTGATTTATGTGATGCTTGTGCATTAGACTTGAAGAAATAAGGCATTTGTGAATAATGTATATTTTTTGTAATCTATTCAAATAGCAAACAACAAGCTGTTTACAGATGGCAACTGTTGGCAGTGGTGCCAAACGTTCGCATTTATGACTGTCAGCAATTCTTATACGGTTAACAGTCAGGTCATAAAAATAAAATAGACATTACCATATTTTTCAATAATCTTAACGTGGGCCAATGCTTTCAAAATAACTGCCTCAATTCAAAAAAAGCCCTGCAAGCAGACGGCAGACAAGATGCTTACTGTTACTTACTGCTGGGAATATATTATATTAACAGTATGTTTATGTGCACTTAGATGTACAGGATGAGTATAAAAGAATACCCCAACTTTGAAGGTCTATAATATTAAAACCAAACAACCTACAACCTTGATTGACCAATCAAATTAACCGTGGAACCGTGAAATTTGTTTACCATACATTCATTAATGTTCAATGTGACCACCATAAGCAGCCCGAAAGACATCTACGTGATAATCAAACTCGTCCCGGTGTTACGGTTTGGATGGCGTCCATAACTCTCGTTTCGAGGTCGTCAATGTTAGCCGGCAATCGTGGACGAAGCACTTGATCCTTTATGTACCCCCATAGAAAAGAATTTACGGAGTATGATTCGGGCTTCTTGGGGGCCAGTGAGGAAGAGCCTGGTTGGTCACCAGCTGCTCCTCGACCAATACAGCGTTGCGGCAACGTCTCGTTCAGGTATCCGCGAACAGCTAGGTGCCAATGGGGTGGCGCACCATCCTGCTGGAAAATGAAGTCCCCCGCCGCCTCTTCTAACTGAGGAAACAACCACTCTGTAAGCATGTCCAAATAAGGGATTCCAGTAACAGTGGGCTCGTGAAAAAAGAAAGGGCCGAAAACAGTGTCTTTGGATACAGCGCAAAACACGTTCACTTTGGGGGAAGCGCGCTCGTGTTCGGTGGTTTCATGTGGAGGCTCCTGACCCTATATCCGCACGTTGTGCCGGTTCACCTTACCGTTTGTATGGAATGTCGCTTCATCGCTAAAAACCAGCTTAGACATGAAGGCATCGTCAACCTCGTTCTGGGCAAGAACGAACGCACAGAAATCACGTCTAAGTTATTTATCAATTTCGGTAAGAGCCTGCACAAATGTAACCTGTATAGTTTGTACAGCAATCGCTTTCTTAACACTGTCCATGCCTTCCATTGAGGGATTTGCATTTCCCGGCTAGTTTGTAGCGTTGATTTTCTCGGACTGCGAACGAACGCTTTTTGAATCCGTTGCACATTCCCTTCGGACACACGCGGCCGCCCGGAACTTTTTTGCCTTTGTAAAGACACCATGTGTCACGGAACTGACGAAACCAACGTACGATATTTCACTTAACAGGAGGACGACGTCNCTCCACCTATCGGGAGGACGACGTCCGTATTTGCAACGGAATTCATGTTGAACAGTCGTAAACAATTCACATTTAGCAAACTGAATAACACCGAACGCTTTCTGTTGTTCCGTCGCCATCGTGATGCGGACTAACACACAACACACGCTCATAGTGCGAAGACAGACGCTCCCAGTGTCATCTCTCGGCACATAAAGTAAACATCAGACCGTCCCCTTCACACTGATGTGTCGAATGCGAGCTCGCTAACCCCTCACCACCTCAAACCGAGAGTTACGGACGTCATCCAAACTGGAACAGCGGACATGCTGACAAGAGTGTGGAACTAGTTTGTTTATGGCGTAGATGTCGTTCGGGCCGCTCATGGTGGCCACAATGAACATTTATGAATGTATGGTAAACAAACCTCAAGGTTCCACGGTTCTTTGATTGGTCAATCAAGGTTGTAGGTTGATTGGTTTTGATATTATAGACCTTCAAAGTTGAGGTATTCTTTTATATTCATCCTGTATATTAAATGATGCTTACTACTAAAGAAACATTATCAGCAAGCTTATGCGTAATTTATGGCATGCAAATGTTACTGTTGGAACATATTAGAGCCAATTTTATGACCTGCCAACTATTTGTTGTTGTGAAATAGCAAATCGTATATGTAAATTCACTTCATGTTTTATTTCACGCATATGAGAAGTAAAATTATCATTTGACATCACTTGTAATAAAAAAAAATTGTTTCTAGACTGAAAACCTGCAAAACATTACACGAAAAAAAAAGGTTATGTGTCATTTTTAATATCAATTGAANATTGTTTCTAGACTGAAAACCTGCAAAACATTACACGAAAAAAAAAGGTTATGTGTCATTTTTAATATCAATTGAAAGTAACCAGAAACTGAAATACTAGTCTTTTAAACAAAACATATTAATCCCAGTAGACCTACTAAATTGTGATAGCAAAATAAATTGTGACTATAGCAAAGTTAATAGTGCAACTTTTATGTTTGAAAAGTATTCAGATTTACTTAGAAAGGTTCTACCTGAATATGTGGTAGGTATGGTAGTTGGTAGCATTCCTAGACTACGAACTCTAGGATTNTACTTAGAAAGGTTCTACCTGAATATGTGGTAGGTATGGTAGTTGGTAGCATTCCTAGACTACGAACTCTAGGATTGGGAGTTCTATTTCATGTTCATCTGTTAAAATTTACCAATTGTGAAATAATGCTAAACATAACATATTTGTGGAGGAGGGAAATAAATAATTTTTACTTGGGCAAACACAACTATTTTTTGTTTTTAAAATTCCTGGCAATNATTTGTGGAGGAGGGAAATAAATAATTTTTACTTGGGCAAACACAACTATTTTTTGTTTTTAAAATTCCTGGCAAACTGCTTTTAAGTGAGCTACAAGTGGCCATTCACTAGGTTCTTGGCGGCAGATATCGGGGCTACAAGAGGCTTGCCAAAAGATGGCTAACAACAGTTGGTTACCTTATGGTAGGCTGGAAGCAGTAAGTCAGTGACCTGCTGCTGCCACTCAAGGCCCACTGCTGCCACTCAAGGCCTACTGCTGCCACTCAAGGCCTACTGCTGCCACTCAAGGCCCACTGCTGCCACTAAAGGCCCACTGTTGCCACTCAAGGCCCACTGATGATGCCGGTTTGCTTGGGGTACAGTTGGCTACGCACAATCGCGCCGCTTATAAGCAGATTGTATTTTGCTTTTCATAAAAGTTATCTGAACGGTGGCTCGGATGTGTCGAAGCACACAACAGTCAAGATGCATCATGCGAGCCTCATGCATCTGCAGGTGCATTATGGCGGTTGACTGATTATGGAAACCGTTTGTGGGCTGCTCGTGCAAATTGTAACTTGTCAGCTAATGGGTAAACATACTTTACTTATGAAAAGAGGTTTGTAGTTCAAGCAGTTCTTGAACAAAGTTCTTCTGTTTTCCTGCATTCTTTGAAGATCTGCAATCGGCAATGAATCTCTGGCAGTAGGCCATCACATGTTGTACATGTGAAATGAAGGGAATTATTACAACGAATTAGTATATATTTCTGATATTGTTAATTAAAAACAAAAATTACGTTTTCTCTTTTCTGTCCGTTCACTTATGATTTCAGATTTGTTGTGTGGCGAGTACGAGTTTGGTGACATTGGTGTCATGTTCATGAGAGACCATGGCTCCACATTTCAATTTGTCTGGAAGTATATGCTGCCACTCCTTATAGAATGTCAACTGTATTGCTCTTTTCTTTACCTACAGGTAAAATGATCGAAATTTATAACGTTGAAAGGAGTACTGACATATAACAGCCCTATAGAGACAAAATTAATCTTTTGTCACCATGTTAGAGCAGTGTCAACCATTTGTATGAAATATAATGTTGTTAGATGAAATATCGTCTATACCACAGTGAGGACTAAAATATATGCCATGTGGAAGTTACCTTTAAATGAACTACTGCTGTCTTATTTGTGTTCTTTTCCACGCTACGCTCAGTTCTTGGTTGTTAACCAAGGCCACTATGTCAGTAATCAAGCTTGATCTATAAACACATTTACCATTACAGTGAGTTATGTTTACTTTCGGGAGTTGGTATACATTTGACATTGAATATTATGAACTCTGTGATTCTGGGAGTGATACCCCTGGCATGATTGTAGGTCATTATTGATGTTGATGTCTGCTGTTGTTGCAGAATGCGTGTAGTGATTAGTTCGTCTTAAAAGCAAACATGCAGTACTCACTTCCACAGCGTGTTTTTGTGCTGAAAACGTACTGAATGACATATTCCCTGATTAAAACGCAACAGGAATTTCGAACAGAATTCGGTGTGCGCAGTGTTCCAAATAAGCCAACAATTTTGTCGACATTGAGAAATCTGGAGACAAGTGGCTGGCTTCTCAGCGAGAGAAAACCATCGACTTGCGATGCCTCAGCGTGTGTGGTCGATGTTCGAGAAGATTTACTTAACTCACCAAAAAAAATAGTTGCACCTATTAAATCAAGAGACAGACTGCTCATACAGAACAAGTCACGGAGCAGCAAAGAAGTCGCGTTTAGAACCACACACAGCGCCTGAAGTGAAGCAACCAGACTTGCAGAAGCGAGTGCAGTGTTGCCTATAGTTCCACGCTCTTCTCACTGAGAGGCCAAATATTCCGTACATTACACGGCTCCACCAGCAAGACTACATAAACTCCCAAAACAGCAGATATTGGGCTGCTGACAATCCTAATATTCCTCACAAAACACCACAGAATTAGGAAAATATGGCGGTCTGATGCTCTGTGTCTGTTTCCTGAATTGTTGGCCCCATTTTATTAAATGAACAGTAAACACATACGTCTAGATGCGCATTTTCGAACAATTCGTGGATAAACTCGACGACATCGAGTTGATGGAAGGCTGTATTAAACCAGATGGCGCAACATTTCATACGTCTAAGAGATCTATGGTCCTTATTGCCAGCGTCTCCGGTGACCGAATTATCTCAAGGAACCTGCCCCTCCTCCCCGCGAACAATGTTCCAACATCTCCAGTTTTCCACATGTGAGGCTGCCTGACGGACAGAGTGTATAGACCGCGTACACTGACTCAACTCCAAGAGAACATCAGGAATGAAATCACATACATTGACGAGGATACGTTGAGGAAAACGTCACAGAATATGGTGCGACGAGTACAATTCAGTTTGGATATAGGTACAAGTCATTTCTAACATTTACTGTAATAAATATGATTTTCCCACAGTTACTGCTCAGTTCAGAAGTGATTGAGTATGTATAATGTTTTTATTCAGTAGTCATCAGAGATTAAAATAATAAAGGTTTATATCGATCGTTCTGTATAAGTATGGATGCTTGTATAGGTTGTTGCGCTAGAGAACACAATAAGACTTCCGGAGTAGGTGGCAATGAATGCAAATTAATTGAAACTCAGTGGTTACAACAGCTATCAGTGTGGTGAACTTGTTTGCAGTATTTTCTGTTTATGATAGTAAATTTTTAATTTTCCGTTAATGAAAAATATCAAAGTAATGTTCTGAAGATGTGCGTGTGATTTCCTTTAAAAGTCCTTAAATTGCCCAACCAGACTGTGTGGTGGAAATGCGCCAAACTCTAAAACACGGAGTCTTGTTTGTAAAAGCTCNCCTTAAATTGCCCAACCAGACTGTGTGGTGGAAATGCGCCAAACTCTAAAACACGGAGTCTTGTTTGTAAAAGCTCTTGACGCGTGTCAATTTGTTAACATGCATGCAGCAAGCCGTGCATGATAGCAGACAAATGTCCGCACATGCCTTGGTCATGCTCTCCACATGTCAGACCTACCTCCCTCTTCACGGCACAACTGCATCTGCATTCCAGATGTTTCTNTTGCCACTCAAGGCCCACTGATGATGCCGGTTTGCTTGGGGTACAGTTGGCTACGCACAATCGCGCCGCTTATAACGGTGGCTCGGATGTGTCGAAGCACACAACAGTCAAGATGCATCATGCGAGCCTGATGCATCTGCAGGTGCATTATGGCGGTTGACTGATTATGGAAACCGTTTGTGGGCTGCTCGTGCAAATTGTAACTTGTCAGCTAATGGGTAAACATACTTTACTTATGAAGAGAGGTTTGTAGTTCAAGCAGTTCTTGAACAAAGTTCTTCTGTTTTCCTGCATTCTTTGAAGATCTGCAATCGGCAATGAATCTCTGGCAGTAGGCCATCACATGTTGTACATGTGAAATGAAGGGAATTATTACAACGAATTAGTATATATTTCTGATATTGTTAATTAAAAACAAAAATTACGTTTTCTCTTTTCTGTCCGTTCACTTATGATTTCAGATTTGTTGTGTGGCGAGTACGAGTTTGGTGACATTGGTGTCATGTTCATGAGAGACCATGGCTCCACATTTCAATTTGTCTGGAAGTATATGCTGCCACTCCTTATAGAATGTCAACTGTATTGCTCTTTTCTTTACCTACAGGTAAAATGATCGAAATTTATAACGTTGAAAGGAGTACTGACATATAACAGCCTTATAGAGACAAAATTAATCTTTTGTCACCATGTTAGAGCAGTGTCAACCATTTGTATGAAATATAATGTTGTTAGATGAAATATCGTCTATACCACAGTGAGGACTAAAATATATGCCATGTGGAAGTTACCTTTAAATGAACTACTGCTGTCTTATTTGTGTTCTTTTCCACGCTCCCCATAGTTCTTGGTTGTTAACCAAGGCCACTATGTCAGTAATCAAGCTTGATCTATAAACACATTTACCATTACAGTGAGTTATGTTTACTTTTGGGAGTTGGTATACATTTGACATTGAATATTATGAACTCTGTGATTCTGGGAGTGATACCCCTGGCATGATTGTAGGTCATTATTGATGTTGATGTCTGCTGTTGTTGCAGAATGCGTGTAGTGATTAGTTCGTCTTAAAAGCAAACATGCAGTACTCACTTCCACAGCGTGTTTTTGTGCTGAAAACGTACTGAATGACATATTCCCTGATTAAAACGCAACAAAAATTTCGAACAGAATTCGGTGTGCGCAGTGTTCCAAATAAGCCAACAATTTTGTCGAAATTGAGAAATCTGGAGACAAGTGGCTGGCTTCTCAGCGAGAGAAAACCATCGACTTGCGATGCCTCAGCGTGTGTGGTCGATGTTCGAGAAGATTTACTTAACTCACCAAAAAAAATAGTTGCACCTATTAAATCAAGAGACAGACTGCTCATACAGAACAAGTCACGGAGCAGCAAAGAAGTCGCGTTTAGAACCACACACAGCGCCTGAAGTGAAGCAACCAGACTTGCAGAAGCGAGTGCAGTGTTGCCTATAGTTCCACGCTCTTCTCACTGAGAGGCCAAATATTCCGTACATTACACGGCTCCACCAGCAAGACTACATAAACTCCCAAAACAGCAGATATTGGGCTGCTGACAATCCTAATATTCCTCACAAAACACCACAGAATTAGGAAAAGATGGCGGTCTGATGCTCTGTGTCTGTTTCCAGAATTGTTGGCCCCATTTTATTAAATGAACAGTAAACACATACGTCTAGATGCGCATTTTCGAACAATTCGTGGATAAACTCGACGACATCGAGTTGATGGAAGGCTGTATTAAACAAGATGGTGCAACATGTCATACGTCTAAAAGAATCCATGTACCTTATTGCCAGCGTCTCCGGTGACCGCATTATCTCAAGGAACCTGCCCCTCCTCCCCGCGACACATGTTCCAACATCTCCAGTTTTCCACATGTGAGGCTGCCTGACGGACAGAGTGTATAGACCGCGTACACTGACTCANATGTTCCAACATCTCCAGTTTTCCACATGTGAGGCTGCCTGACGGACAGAGTGTATAGACCGCGTACACTGACTCAACTCCAAGAGAACATCAGGAATGAAATCACATACATTGACGAGGATACGTTGAGGAAAACGTCACAGAATATGGTGCGACGAGTACAATTCTGTTTGGATATAGGTACAAGTCATTTCTAACATTTACTGTAATAAATATGATTTTCCCACAGTTACTGCTCAGTTCAGAAGTGATTGAGTATGTATAATGTTTTTATTCAGTAGTCATCAGAGATTAAAATGATAAAGGTTTATATCGATCGTTCTGTATAAGTATGGATGCTTGTATAGGTTGTTGCGCTAGAGAACACAATAAGACTNTTTTATTCAGTAGTCATCAGAGATTAAAATAATAAAGGTTTATATCGATCGTTCTGTATAAGTATGGATGCTTGTATAGGTTGTTGCGCTAGAGAACACAATAAGACTTCCGGAGTAGGTGGCAATGAATGCAAATTAATTGAAACTCAGTGGTTACAACAGCTATCAGTGTGGTGAACTTGTTTGCAGTATTTTCTGTTTATGATAGTAAATTTTTAATTTTCCGTTAATGAAAAATATCAAAGTAATGTTCTGAAGATGTGCGTGTGATTTCCTTTAAAAGCCCTTAAATTGCCCAACCAGACTGTGTGGTGGAAATGCGCCAAACTCTAAAACACGGAGTCTTGTTTGTAAAAGCTGTTGGCACGTGTCAATTTGTTAACATGCATGCAGCAAGCCGTGCATGATAGCAGACAAATGTCCGCACATACCTTGGTCATGCTCTCCACATGTCAGACCTACCTCCCTCTTCACGGCACAACTGCATCTGCATTCCAGATGTTTCTCGACCGACACCAGCTGCTTCCCTCTCACGGACACCCTGTCTCCTCCCACGTACTGGGTCGTGTACATCTGCGCAACACAAACTTGCACCGTCACGAACATGCTCGAATGAAATTACACACACACATGTATGTCTGCTTTAAAAGTGAGTTATGTGTGACATTTGTTGCTTTATTGGGGTTATTTAATTCAAAACATTTTACAATAATTCAACATGTTAAAATAGTATTTGAACTAGTAAATTTAAGTAAACTTAAGCTTACTTAACCTACACCGACATATATATTTTAAGGCTCTACGCCACTCAATATATCGCATTCTTTCTTTTCTTGCTGACTTGGGTTTTGTACAGAAAAAAATTAAAAATTGTACCATACAAATTTAGTTATTTGCCTCACTCTGTAGTACAAACATGTAATTCGAACTATCATAACACAATTTTCTCAAAAAGAGCATAACATAAAACTTCAATACGATATTCTCCTGGATTTTTACAACCAGGCCGAAAACAATTAAACAGTTCGTGAAATGTAAATTTTCTTCAGTTATAAATTTTTAATGATTACTTTGGAACTGAAATGTTCACACGAAACAAAGACTTTCTACGTAAGACGTGAAGTCGAGTCATAATGGTAATTAATTTTCTTCCGTCGTTTAGTGCTAATATACACACACAGGAGTATGTTGGCGAAGTTGAAGTAACAAACCCGTCCAGTCCTTAAGGAGCCCGCCTACCTGCCATGCGCTCCATCTACATAGCAGTGTGTTCGACATCCACGTGACAGTTTACGAAACTATTCAACGTGCGTACAATGCGATAGTCTACGAACAGAACGCACACTTCAGACTACGCATGTCGGTGACTTCCAAGTTGCCACACACATTAGAAACACCATGCTGGAGCATTCCAACATAGCTAAAAAAGGCTTTTTCAAAGCACTGTATCTCAAAATATACGCGTTATATATACACAGAAGTAATCGAGGGGCATGCATTGAACCTCGCCACAATCTTTCCATAAATAAAATTATAGGGTCTCCCCTGAAAGTCATATAGGTAGGCGACGAGAACTCTGAGCGCCTACTCACAGCCTTGCGCGTAGCGGCGATGGCGCACTTGTAGTGCGTGGAAGTGTCGCCCTTATCGCCCCCCACGCTTCTCGGCCTCAAGCACGGAAAGAAGCTCGAGGTAGGCCGGCCCATAACCACATATATAACTTTCCACTGAGCATTGGTGTTCTGGGTGGTTGAGGTGCTGAGTTTCTATCTTTGAAGAGTCTCGCCCTGGGTTCGAGTCCCACGCAAGTTAACTGCTTCTAGATGTAAGATTTTAGTCGTTATTCTATTAGTCTCCTTTGCATAAAATTAGGAACAATATTAACCATAGTTAATTAACTACTATATGTGAGCCATAAACAAATAGTACTCTTACAGTTATCAAAGTTAAAGACACTCAAGAACATTAATTATTCTACAAGTGGGTAGTTCTGTATACTAAATATTATCCGGAATTTGATTGGCCATGTAAAATAATTATAAATCTCTAGTTTTATAAAGCTCTGATATTAACACATGCTCGAAAGTATATAAATTCGGCACAGCAAAAAAATTAGCTATGGAAACACCCAAATTTGAACTCATCCTACTATAGTGAATTAGAATTTATTTTTGGATGCTATAGTTTAATAATTTTGGTCAAGTTGCAAATATCTGTAAGATTTCACGTATTGTGGATCCAAAACACTGCAGGGTACTCGATTGGAAACGAGTGTCTTCGTTAAATAACTTGGTTTGTTCAAGTCCACCAGCACTTTACACTATATTTTGAAAACCTTCTTTAACAAAAATTAAGCCTTGCAAGATACCACACGACAGAATTTGGACTACAGTCTGGAACTCAAGAAGGTAGGGCCCATAACTTCTAGATGCTAATTCGGGCAGAAGTAGGAATTTCAATATCGTAATGTACACCCGATGCACTAAGATGCATTGAGCCCGGATCGCAGTCCAAGTTTTGTCACTATGTTCGGTAGAATGGCAGCGTCGTGGCACGTTTCCGAATAGGTTTTAGCACGAGTTGCTGCCAAAGACGTCCAGGTGCTGCAAAGTTGACGAACCCCGAGTCTCAAAACTTTGTCTCACTGGCGGACCGAACATTGTCCGACGAATCTGACAAGCATTAGAAATCAAGCGACTGTTTTCACTCTACCTATGTTGTTATCTTAAAACGGTACATGACGTTAATTGAGGCAATAGCAAAGGTTGTCTTGTGTGCGTGTGTGCGTGTGTGTGTATCCAGTTCTTGTACAAGGGTCATGAGCATGAGGTACGTGTTAACAAGATACTCTGTTAAACATTCTTTGCTACGATTTGTCATCATGCCAGCAGTATGCAATGATTGTAACGTTAGGTATGCTCCCCCTGCTTGAGTCGCAGGTATGATCGTCTGATGTGTGATGTTGCATTAGCATTGCGGAACCAATGTCCGTCACTGTCCCACTCGGACGGCGAGAACCAGGCGGCAGCAAGTATGTTCATGAGAACCGTTGCCACCTGCCTTCCGTGACAACGATACCTGATGCTCAGCGATACCACCTGCCCACAGCATCCAAGTACTCCGAACACCTTACCTTGAGTTATTCAACTACGCGGACTGGTAGCTCAGCGATTTCATAAATGTTCGATGTAATTTCGCTATTAGCGGGTCGATTTAATGTAAGTAGGTAAATATGATTGTACAAAATGGGGAAAACCATAATGATACTGTATTTAGGTATTGATATTATTTTTTTACCGCAATGACATCACTGGTAATTCGTAAATACCAGCGGGGCGCGACGTTTGGTTGGTTACAAATAAGATAACACGTTTACCTCGGTCTTTCCCACATCGACACTGCATTCCACGGGTCACCAGAGTCAACTCCGATATGCTATTGTACGGTGGTCTGTATACCTTCGTAAACAATCACGGCAGAGGTTGCATTCTAAAACGTCGAAAAATCCGTTGCTGGTGGGCACAGTCGCCGAACCGACTGCCGCTTTATGCAGCGCGATCTTAACTTTTTGTATATATACTAATGGTCGTCGTTTACGACCTAAATTATCGACTGAATTGATGCCATGGTCGCAGGGTAGAGTGATTTTCTGGACGGCGTGGTGCTAAATCGCTATACAACGTGGAAAGCTACAGGTGGTCACATACGAAACGATTATTTAATGATTGCTCTGCTGACTCGAGTAGGTGATTCGCAAAGAGTGTAAAACTGGCTTTTCTGCAATGTTGCCCAATTGCTACTTATGTTGTGTTCTCTGACGGGCCGAAGCCGCTGATGATAAGCTTGAGTAGAATACATGGTTTATTCTCCATAGTGATAGCACAGTCGCCACACCTCATTCTATTGTGTGACCACGAGCTCCATGCAGCTTCGACTAATCACGTGCGGAGCAGTTTTATCGATAGGTCGATGGTGCGACTTCGCCAGGGGGTGCCTAGTTGGCCTGAAAATAAATCTTCAAACGTCTGTCAAAATGAATGCAATTATTATTTTCCGAATATGAACGACGCTAGGTACAAACACTACGCCAATTAAAAGAAAAAGTATAATTACATATTAAGTTATCGTAGATATTTGAAGTGGGTTATTACACTGACGTCAGAATTTAAGGAAAATGATTACAATTGGTGCCTAAAATTACATTACTATAATAATTATTTTTAATGACTGACGCAATAATATTTATCGATTTGTACCGTACCACAGTTGGTCATTGTTAGTTAGTTGTATTTCAGGACAAATGCCTAATTATCCCCCCCCCCCACAATTGTGTCATACGGTTTAAACTCCATTATTCATTGTTCGAAACCCTTACCAGCAGGCTACTATGTAAAGTCCACCGTTCCCTCATTAAAGCCACAACCACCTCGAAGGCGACAGCGTGAACTTCGTTCTGCTCTCCATGTAAGTAGTCAATACTTAAAATAATCCTTGTCGAGATTGCTACTTTGCACCTGTCTCCTGCGCATTCCTTCGAGGGACGAAGCAGCTGTTTTATTTCTGAAATGTGTATTTGGTTTGTTTCCATTCGCAGTTCGTGGATCCAAAGCCACCTCAAAATGAAGAATCTGCTGGTTGTGATGGCTGCAAGTGCGTTGTCAACGGCGACGCCAGACGTCAGGCAATGGGACGCCTCCGATCGAGCAGTTGGAAGTACATCATTCATACAAACTCATACCAACAATCAGTGCAAGTTGACTACCGCTGGAACTCCTGAGCAAGGTGCTTGTCGCATGCCCCCNCCATTCGCAGTTCGTGGATCCAAAGCCACCTCAAAATGAAGAATCTGCTGGTTGTGATGGCTGCAAGTGCGTTGTAAACGGCGACGCCAGACGTCAGGCAATGGGACGCCTCCGATCGAGCAGTTGGAAGTAGATCATTCCTACAAACTCATACCAACAATCAGTGCAAGTTGACTACCGCTGGAACTCCTGAGCAAGGTGCTTGTCGCATGCCCCCNTACAAACTCATACCAACAATCAGTGCAAGTTGACTACCGCTGGAACTCCTGAGCAAGGTGCTTGTCGCATGCCCCCGCAGCAGACCCCTCGGCTGATGAGGATGTTGATTGTTACACATTCATTGAGACACGTTGACCTGTCATACCGTAATACCACCACGCCGCATATTTAGGATATCTTGAAAGCCTCGACGAAATTAATGTTAATTTTTATATTTTCAGCTCACAGATCCCACCAAGGGCCGTCACCGCANTCTTGAAAGCCTCGACGAAATTAATGTTAATTTTTATATTTTCAGCTCACAGATCCCACCAAGGGCCGTCACCGCGAGACACCACAGGAACAAGATGCTAGAACCACTGGAGGAAAACCCATCTTGGGGTCCAGAATTGGAAACCCCGGTGGCCCAGACCTCAACACTTATCTCTATTAATCATATATTTTTTTAAGGAATAACTTGTATCTACTTCATAAACTGTGCGGTTTATAAGTTAGCATATTGTAATGCTCTGGGATTTTAGCTTTCTTAAATAAAAATAATAATACAATATGTTGTGGTGTCCTTGACATAGAATAAGCTGATGCGTCAACGGTAAAGTGTAGGTAACGCAGCCCGCAGGTGTACCTGGCTGCGCTTAGTTCATGTTCGGTCCGCTAGGCTGCGTGCACAAGGAAAGTGCGTCGGTGCGACATGTAGATACATCCATCACGTTGCAGACTGTCGTTACACTCGAATCAGCCCAGGATAACGGCCACAGCGCCAACGTCAATGCATCAAACATCTTTTCCCCCTGAATTGAAAGATACCACTCTTGACGACCCTCAAAGTCTAACTTCGAAGTTATAGCCAATACTTTCTTGTACCACTGGCTGTATGTTCAATTATAATACGGTTTGGTTCAAATACGAATAACGTATATTTAATAGTTATGTTTATATAAGAACATGCATAAATATATTGTAAATAGAGGAAAAGGAAGGTCAGCAAGTCTGAGAAACCAATGCTAATATGACTTTGCAGCTCTCGGCTGAGCAGCCGAGTCCTACGCTAATTCCGAACAGAGTATTTCAGCAAATTTTTTTTTCACCAAACTCAATTCATGAATAAACGATCGCTGTTATACTTCGATTAAGAAGTTCATTTCAATTTTTATAATACGGCCATTTCGAAAAACCTTTTTTTTTTAAACTAAAATGCTGTAAACTATTGGTTAAGTGGAGAAATCTATGCTTGCAACTTTAATAACTTCTTTATGTTTAATACAATCTATTTTTGTGCATTGTGATTTAGAAAGTGCAAAATATATTTTCTGAATTGACTTGATAAATGTGACGTTTTATGCATTAACTGATCATATTATTTAGATATCTTACACATAAATAAATAAAATCTTACTAGCTAAATACTTATCAGCAGAGGAAACATTATATTTTTCATAACTTAAACGGAAGTGGTTTTGCACAGTCACACTTATATAGCTGATTTTAACAAAATAATTAGACACTCGTTTATTTAAGACAAGTGATTAGAAACTGATAGAAGATTTTCTGGGGAGCTAAACGACCTTGAATGCTTGCACAAAGATTAAAAAATAAATTTTCATGAACTTCAGCGCGGAAAGTTCCCAATGATGCATATGATTGAGGAACAACTAATTATTTTGAAAGAAAATTCTCCAATAAATATATTATATGCATATTTAGATACCTTTTTTGTTACCCCTTCGAAATATTTTATTGGTATTTTATACTTACTTCTGGCCACATGTTCTGTGGTTTCAGTTTTGACAGAGAGTTCGGACATCTCATATTTGCATCTAAGGTCGTCAGTTTAGTCCCACATTTGCGCCTGGTTTACGAACTATTTCTCATAATCTTATTGACGCATGTACCGCCACTGTAAAAGACAAGGCGGCTTATACGGTCAAAGTTAATGCCCCTCCAGGCCCTGACTATTAGGTGCGTGGAGGGTAGGTTGCCGGTTTAGTAATAATGTTGGCTAAGACTGTGGTATTTGGAAGTACGAATATATATTGTCTCATATGTCTTTTCACAAATACACAATATCGGAACTTCTGAGGTGCGGTACTGTCATAGTGTGTCTACTCGAATGTACTGGGTGAGTAACTTCGTGAGGGCGGGGGCTTCTGTGACGGCGATTTGCATACTTAACTCAGCGGTGATTGCGAGTAGGCCGTCANTCTTGAAAGCCTCGACGAAATTAATGTTAATTTTTATATTTTCAGCTCACAGATCCCACCAAGGGCCGTCACCGCAAGACACCACAGGAACAAGATGCTAGAACCACTGGAGGAAAACCCATCTTGGGGTCCAGAATTGGAAACCCCGGTGGCCCAGACCTCAACACTTATCTCTATTAATCATATTTTTTTTTAAGGAATAACTTGTATCTACTTCATAAACTGTGCGGTTTATAAGTTAGCATATTGTAATGCTCTGGGATTTTAGCTTTCTTAAATAAAAATAATAATACAATATGTTGTGGTGTCCTTGACATAGAATAAGCTGATGCGTCAACGGTAAAGTGTAGGTAACGCAGCCCGCAGGTGTACCTGGCTGCGCTTAGTTCATGTTCGGTCCGCTAGGCTGCGTGCACAAGGAAAGTGCGTCGGTGCGACATGTAGATACATCCATCACGTTGCAGACTGTCGTTACACTCGAATCAGCCCAGGATAACGGCCACAGCGCCAACGTCAATGCATCAAACATCTTTTCCCCCTGAATTGAAAGATACCACTCTTGACGACCCTCAAAGTCTAACTTCGAAGTTATAGCCAATACTTTCTTGTACCACTGGCTGTATGTTCAATTATAATACGGTTTGGTTCAAATACGAATAACGTATATTTAATAGTTATGTTTATATAAGAACATGCATAAATATATTGTAAATAGAGAAAAAGGAAGGTCAGCAAGTCTGAGAAACCAATGCTAATATGACTTTGCAGCTCTCGGCTGAGCAGCCGAGTCCTACGCTAATTCCGAACAGAGTATTTAAGCAAAAAATTTTTTCACCAAACTCAATTCATGGATAAACGATCGCTGTTATACTTCGATTAAGAAGTTCATTTCAATTTTTAAAATACGGCCATTTCGAAAAACCTTTTTTTAAAAACTAAAATGCTGTAAACTATTGGTTAAGTGGAGAAATCTATGCTTGCAACTTTAATAACTTCTTCACGTTTAGTACAATATATTTTTGTGCATTGTGATTTAGAAAGTGCAAAATATATTTTCTGAATTGACTTGATAAATGTGACGTTTTATGCATTAACTGATCATATTATTTAGATATCTTACACATAAATAAAAAAAATCTTACTAGCTAAATACTTATCTGCAGAGGAAACATTATATTTTTCATAACTTAAACGGAAGTGGTTTGACACAGTCACACTTATATAGCTGATTTTAACAAAATAATTAGACACTCGTTTATTTAAGACAAGTGATTAGAAACTGATATAAGATTTTCTGGGGAGCTAAACGACCTTGAATGCTTGCACAAAGATTAAAAAATAAATTTTCATGGACTTCAGTGCGGAAAGTTCCCAATGATGCATATGATTTAGGAACAACTAATTATTTTAAAAGAAAATTCTCCAATAAATATATTATATGCATATTTAGATACCTTTTTTGTTACCCCTTCGAAATATTTTATTGGTATTTTATACTTACTTCTGGCCACATGTTCTGTGGTTTCAGTTTTGACAGAGAGTTCGGACATCTCATATTTGCATCTAAGGTCGTCAGTTTAGTCCCACATCTGCGCCTGGTTTACGAACTATTTCTCATAATCTTATTTTACAAAAACCTATCATTAATTGAAACGATGAGTAACTACATTACGTTAAAAACCATTGACATTAACACAAGTATTAATACATTTTCTACTAACAAATGTATGTTTTAGCTGTTAATAAAATTCCATAGAAAATGTAATATTTAAAAGTTAAACTGCGAATAGTCCTGGATATCAGNCGAATAGTCCTAGATGTCAGCATGAGCAAGGCTGAAATATCGACGAGGGCCTGAGTTGGAATGTAAATGCCCCCTTGAGCAGACATGACAGGCAACTGTCTGTACAGGTGACAATCTCACAGGTAACACGTCACGCTACAATAGGCGGAACAGAACGCAGCGGAAAGTGCGCACATGACATGCAATAGGCGTTAACCTGACTGCATTGACTCAGAGAACCCGTTTGGACGACGTTACGTGAAGCAGAATCATCGGGTGACAGAAGGCAGGCAAGACTTTGATGATAGCAAATACAGCATATATCACAGTGTCACAGTATATAGGTTCTGGTGAAATAATTTCTTATGTTCAGTTTTCAGAAAACTATTAAGGCCTACGTTCACAGCAAAACTGCTCCTCGTATAGCCCTTAGGTTTGGTTGTGGGCCTAGTATGTTATATTTGAGATGCGAAAACTTAAGAGCCTATGGCAGTTTCGAAATTGCTCATAAATAATCTTAAAATATTTTGGCATTTTTAGAAAATATTTTTCGATTTATAAATTTCTGTGTTAGGTATTTGTAATTGCTACTTTTGCTGGTACAGCAGCCGTATTGTTAACATGAGTAATTCTTAAATTTACTACAAAATTATACACACATATTGCGAAAGTACAAATGGTAAATTCTTTTACTTTACTTTACTTTTACTAATCCACGGCCTTGAACAGATTTGTTCAGGTAAGAGGGTAGTGGGCATTGGAACTCTGCATGGTTGTTTGATTATATTAGTAGCCTGTTGTATGGTAAATTGTACATACTATATGCAGGTTGAAAACTTTTATTACAGTTTATGAAGTTTACTGAAAAACAATTTACAGTGCATCTACAACATCTGTGGGCCGGGCGCAATGGTTAAGCGCAATGGTTTGAACGTACGCCCTTTGCTTCTCTGTGTCGTCACAGAAAGCTAAGTCGGACACGTGAAACAATGGAAAAGTTAGCCGAGAGTATCTGTAGTCTATATAGTCTAATAAATACCACAACATGTTTTTGTCAGATTAATAACAAAGTAGAAAAAAAAATTACGAAATTAATTATTAGACCAAAAAACTTAAAAAAGCAAAGAACAACCGAAATGAAAACAGCACAGACGAGCACTCAGACAGAAGACAGAAAATGTCTGTGTAGTGGTTAGACTAATCGCCTTTCACCAAGGACGATGCCGCCGGTTGGCGGGTTTTCTCGGGATCTTCCGTTTCCCCCACTCTTGCATTTCAGCGCTGCTCCATACTCACCTCGCTATACCCTCATTGGATCTCAAGACCTCAACGTTAAGAGCCACCCAAATCTCTTCATTCACCCACTCGCTGGACGACATAATCACCTCGCCATGAAGATAATTGTTTTATTATTCCAAGTTTTTATCTCTTTTGGTTGATGAGGTTGGGTGTAAATTATTGAGGGGTTGGTGGATTTTTAATCGGTTGTGTTTCTTTTCATTTTGTTTATTTTTAAATTTTATCTGTTATGTTCTAATTTTATCTTAAATTAACTCATGTAGAAGTTCAAGCTTATAAAAGATGACGTTAAAGACCAAAAACCAAGATTTTTGAAGTGCATTTCGAAAGAAACGAAAATTAAATCGGCAGGTCGCTATGATACTGCCGCTTAGAATGTCCTCACACACTTTTAGTTATCACGCCAAAACACATATAATTTTTTTTTTCTATGAACTGAGTAAACTCTAAGGAAATTTTAAAACCTATGCGTAAGTTGGAAAATCTACCAAAACACGCTGAAAATATTCAACTGCTACTACAAAATGTTGGGGACTTCACTAGGCATTTCACTCTTACCTTCAGAAATACAGGAAATCTGCAGTGGATATAGTGAAAAAATATTTACCATTCGTACATTTTTAATACGCGCAAACTACGATGTGGTAAAGTTGCTAACTTTCTGTTCGCGCGCGAACATTAAGGTAAGTTAACTTGCATATCAGCCTGTTGTTATGATGTGATGAGGCCTTAGCTGAAAGGCCTGCCTGATCACACCTTCAAACATTAAACCAGGACACGAGCGTGATTGCAACAGCACCTTGTGAAAGACAGTTACAGAAATCCCCACCACCGGCCAGTAAACGGGGCCGAAATATTAATAAACGCAACTGATATAGGCCAGCGTAACACCGGGAGTGGCGTCTTTTGTCGTCGACCCGACCAGAGAGAAGACCACTGAAGATGGGTGTGTCCTGCCGTCGTTAACTGCCTCGTAGAATCAGCCTCCGGCAACATGAACAAGGTGACGACTTTCCAATTAGGCAGTAAGAGTAATGGTGTGAAGTAACTAACATTTAATATAATTAATTAGCATCTTGGTATTCAATTTAAAGCTCCCCGATCAATAGTCATTTAAATAGTTATTGTAAAATCCTTATGTGTAATAAACCTCACTTTATACTGCTGTGCTCTATCGAATCATGACTAATTATTGAGCGACACCCTTACACACTTTCAGAAATGAATTAGCTGAAAAAGCTTAATTCGGAACAATGGTGGAGGGTTGGTTCGTCCCTACCCTCTCGCTACCTTGCATCAGCTTCTCTACCATCCACCCCCATTTCAATCAATTTCCCACCCACCCATGCTAATATCCGTAATAATAGCAAAATTTCAGCCACGTCCACTTNTAAATTTTATCTGTTATGTTCTAATTTTATCTTAAATTAACTCATGTAGAAGTTCAAGCTTATAAAAGATGACGTGAAAGACCAAAAACCAAGATTTTTAAAGTGCATTTCGAAAGAAACGAAATTTAAATCGGCAGGTCGCTATGATACTGCCGCTTATAATTTCCTCACACACTTTTATATATCACGCCAAAACACATATACATTTTTTTTTCTATGAACTGAGTAAACTCTAAGGAAATTTTAAAACCTATGCGTAAGTTGAAAAATCTACCAAAACACGCTGAAAATATTCAACTGCTACTACAGAATGTTGGGGATTTCACTCGGTATATCACTCTTACCTTCAGAAATGCAGGAAATCTGCAGCGGATATAGTGAAAAAATATTTACCATTCGTACATTTTTAATACCCGCAAACTACGATGTGGTAAAGTTGCTAACTTTATGTACGTGCGCGAACATTAAGGTAAGTTAACTTGCATATCAGCCCGTTGTTATGATGTGATGAGGCCTTAGCTGAACGGCCTGCCTGATCACACCTTCAAACATTAAACCAGGGCACTAGCGTGATTGCAACAGCATCTTGTGAAAGACAGTTGCAGAAATCCCCTCCACCGGCCAGTAAACGGGGCCATAATATTAAACAACGCAACCGATATAGGCCAACGTAACACCGGGAGCGGCGTCTTTTGTCGTCGACCCGACCAGAGAGAAGACCACTGAAAATGGGTGTGTCCGGCCGTCGTTAACCGCCTCCTAGAATCAGCCTCTGGCAACATGAACAAGGCGACAACTTTCCAATTAGACAGTAAGAGTAATGGCGTGAAGTAACTAACATTTAATATAATTAATTAGCATCTTGGTATTCAATTTAAAGCTCCCCGATCAATAGTCATTTAAATAGTTATTGTAAAATCCTTATGTGTAATAAACCTCACTTTATACTGCTGTGCTCTATCGAATCATGACTAATTATTGAGCGACACCCTTACACACTTTCAGAAATGAATTAGCTGAAAAAGCTTAATTCGGAACAATGGTGGAGGCTTGGTTCGTCCCTACCCTCTCGCTACCTTGCATCAGCTTCTCTACCATCTACCCCCATTTCAATAAATTTCCCACCCACCCATGCTAATATCCGTAATAATAGCAAAATTTCAGCCACGTCCACTTNACCCCCATTTCAATCAATTTCCCACCCACCCATGCTAATATCCGTAATAATAGCAAAATTTCAGCCACGTCCACTTTTAACAATAAAACTTTTAACTTTTAACTAACAGCATTATTAAAATAATGTCATAATATCTACTTTTCAAATGAATTACGTTTAAATAATAACTTACTTTTGCAGCCCAATATATAAATATACAAAGCAATTATTTGAAACCTAAATAACAAATGTTATTAAAATTTAAAGAATTTCAGGGTTAACCGTAGGTCCCTAGTTGTGTATTTATACTTGTAAGCAATTTACCTCAGCAATACTCGCCTATAAATTTAAGTTAAGATATAAATTACCTGTGTGCGCTGGATGTAGTTATTTGAAATGAAACTATTACTGTGGTAGTAATTCATAATCCCGTGAAAATTTTCATTAAATTAACTTGTAACTCATGCTAATTTAATAAATTCCATGCAGTATACAATAGTGTACGTAGTTAGATATTGCTGTGAACAGATAATGTAAAATTTTCTTATGATACTGTCCCCTCAGTCTACATACTATATATTTAAGAAAGTTCTCATAACATGCATATAAATAAGGTATGCTAGTTAACTATGAGATTTTTGTATGCTGATAGAAAGCCCGTATTACGCTATAAGTTGGCACATGGAAGGACGAGACGTGCCAGTCAACGCGACCCAGTTGAAAAGTGCCGAGACAACACATTCCGGCATCAGTTCTTGCCTGTGGCTCGAGCGTAGCTGTGTTGCGAAACAGGCGTGCCAGCGCACGATACACAAATGTTTCACCACACCCGTTTTAAAGTTAAGTTTATTGTTCTAGTTTATTGTTTCTCATACTCCAAATATTTTCATGTAATTCCCACAAACCAGCGCTATAAGGACGCGGGGAGAATGAATTCAGTTGGGTTTATGCAGTTCTGTGATCCGAGGTCTTAGCCAATCCTCGTGGCTTTCGGACGTACGAGCGACACGCCGTGCCAGTCAGCACTGTATTGTTTGATGCGCAGGCTGCTAAACCTTACGTGAGAAGGAATAATTGTGTGCAATGTCAGGAGTATTTAACGAAATGGGAATCGTGCCTGAGACACACCCACTTCGACTGTGAGTGTCCGTTCACGGTTTACCCACATATACCCAATTGTGAGAAGTATTTATTCAGGAGGTCAAACCTTTCGTTTCACGTGAGATGCGGAGCAATCTTTGGGCCTCTGGCCTAGTTGTGACCCGACCAGAGGGGCTTGTTTTCTGTGCTCTACTAGCCTTGAAAGAGTTCAGGCAGTAGGGGCACAATTTGGATGCGTTGGATTTTTGCTGTGGGTCCTTTCTCTACTACACAGTACTATGAAAGTATACCACGAGGATACTTTCGATTTTGACCTCCCTGGTGTAAGTNGGTCCTTTCTCTACTACACAGTACTATGAAAGTATACCACGAGGATACTTTCGATTTTGACCTCCCTGGTGTAAGTCATTGAGTGCAGATTTCCCCAATCCCCATATTCTACCCCTTTGTGTGGAAGTAGAATTGTAATTAGTACTTACTTAATTATTTATGTTTTCTTTTCCTCTCTACTATCTTCTATTTGCATAATCAGAGTAGTTATGTTCTACTTATACTATGTGTTGATGTTCCTCGGCCTTGTTAACATGCTATACATTCTTCTCCTCTTTATTACAATCTTAACTGTTTAATAATCAATGCATTTATATTCTCTTTATGCTATGTGTTGGTGTCCACAGTACTTATTAACATTTTAATAATTATACTTTATCCGCGCACACAGCTAACAACAATACATTATTTTCAGAAAAAGAAAATGTTGAATGAAAATAGGTTCTAGCATAACCGTCCTTATTTGTAGGCATTAACTAANGCCCTTTCTCTACTACACAGTACTATGAAAGTATACCACGAGGATACTTTCGATTTTGACCTCCCTGGTGTAAGTTATTGAGTGCAGATTTCCCCAATTCCCATATTCTACCCCTTTGTGTGGAAGTAGAATTGTAATTAGTACTTACTTAATTATTTATGTTTTCTTTTCCTCTCTACTATCTTCTATTTGCATAATCAGAGTAATTATGTTCTACTTATACTATGTGTTGATGTTCCTCGGCCTTGTTAACATGCTATACATTCTTCTCCTCTTTATTACAATCTTAACTGTTTAATAATCAATGCATTTATATTCTCTTTATGCTATGTGTTGGTGTCCACAGTACTTATTAACATTTTAATAATTATACTTTATCCGCGCACACAGCTAACAACAATAAATTATTTTCAGAAAAAGAAAATGTTGAATGAAAATAGGTTCTAGCATAACCGTCCTTATTTGTAGGCATTAACTAAGAACTTAATGGAAAACAGTAACGTAACTATATTTTTGTAACATAAGTAAGTATTTATACACCGCCCGAGAGAACAATTGACTACGACAGATTAGAAATAAATGAGCTTTAACTAACGTTTAAATACATTAGCTTCCAAGGTCGGACACACCCAGAAATATAATAAAACAGGATTAAATCCACAAGTTAATTGAGAAAATATAAGCCTTATAAACTATTAGGGCCCTCTTAATTTATTTAAGGATAATTTTTTATATAAGATGTTTTGACAAACTGTGAAGGCATTCTGTTAATACATTTCCTTGTAAGTTTCAGATCAACAGTACCGCACATTCCATGTGAACAGCAACCAGCAGAGATATCACGACAAACCTTCCTCATGTTAAGTCCCTCCGGAGAACACCTGTCCTTACGTCTCGCGCAACAACCTCAGCACCGCACTCACAGCCGTCAGCACTACCGCGTAACCCAGCTCGCGAGTCTTACGTAAAAATATTTACAGGTATCCAGCGGTTCACATATTTTACTTACACCACTCACATCGCATCCTGCAGGTACCTAACAGTAACACATAACCACATTTACCTTAAAAATGTTTATGATTGCATAAAAAAGAAAAAAAATTAGCAATTACTAATAGGAGGCCTTCGAAAGATAATTTTGAAATATATTATATATGATAAAAGGAAAAATTTAAAGCAGATTTAAGATACAAAAGAATTTGAAAAAAAAGTAATACTCCACAGCTTGTAACAAATATACATAAACATATATGTATATATATTATATGACAAAATTAATATATTGTCTAAATTAGAGACATCTGATTTGTAAGATTTTATTGAATTGTAATCATTTAAATAATTTAGTCTTTAAGAAAAAAATAATGAATTTCTTATCACTGTAAGTTACAATTAACCACTTCAATAGATATCATTATCTGTTATTGGCACATATTTCTTGTATAATAGGTAACATTTATTAANTACAATTAACCACTTCAATAGATATCATTATCTGTTATTGGCACATATTTCTTGTATAATAGGTAACATTTATTAATTCAACATATTGTTTTGTTATTTATATAGGCTACTTGTGTATATGTTACTATAAGTTTCCTTTCCGTTTCCCTCTTAAGTATTGAAACGTAGTANTATTTATATAGGCTACTTGTGTATATGTTACTATAAGTTTCCTTTCCGTTTCCCTCTTAAGTATTGAAACGTAGTAGAAAAGCAGCTGCAACACTTCTTTTTGCATTTTATGGAAGTTCCAATTATTAATAAAATAATATTATACGTTTCGATACCATCCCATTAGTATCCTACCCCTGTGACTTCATGTACCATTTTAGTGTGTAACATTCCCCTATCACATCACTATTTTTGTCAGTGCTCTAAGATATATTTATTTTCAGCAAGTGTATTTTCTGTACAAACAAATCACAATAATTGTTGTAACGGGGAGAGCAGTAAATTTTAACAATTCAAATTGTTTTAAGTTTAAAATATTATTTTCCGCTATAATGACCAATGTTTTACGTTGAATGGTTTTTTCATTCCTTACAAGGCTTAATGGTTCAATAGTTCCACGCCATGTAGTACTTAGGGACTCACTAACTCGAGACAGACTGACGCGTTCGCGAACCGCCAGCGGGGCGTCCGCCGTACTCGCGTGGAAGACAATTTGCACACATCGCGGAAATGCAAGTTCAAAGCCCGCAAGGCCACTGCAAACCCTTAGCCCAGCATTTGATCGGCCCACCTTGCCCGAGGACTGCACGAAAGCTATTGGCAGTTACTAATACCTAACTTATCCGTCTACAATAATTCCTTTCAAAAACATTTTCCTACCATAGCGAAGAGAACTTCAACCCGATCCATATTCCTGCTGCAACAACATGAACTCCGCAACTCCCAATCGTCTACATAATCCATACGGACTCTAGGGCGAGATGAGGGTACCTCGCTAGTGAACATTGGAGGAGATGTTATGAAGTGATGAGGCCTTAGCTGAACGGCCTGCCTGATCACACCTTCAAACATTAAACCAGGGCACTAATGTGATTGCAACAGCACCTTGTGAAAGACAGTTACAGAAATCCCCTCCACCGGCCAGTAAACGGGGCCGAAATATTAAACAACGCAACCGATATAGGCCAGCGTAACACCGCGAGTGGCGTCTTTTGTCGTCGACCCGACCAGAGAGAAGNTGGCGTCTTTTGTCGTCGACCCGACCAGAGAGAAGACCACGGAAGATGGGTGTGTCCGGCCGTCGTAAACCGCCTCGTTGACTCAACCTCCGGCAATATGAACAAGGTGACGACTTTCAAATTAGGCAGTAATAGTAATGCCGTGAAGTAACTAACACTTAATAAAATTAATTAGCGTCTTGGTATTCAATTTAAAGCTCCCTGATCAATAGTCATTTAAATAGTTATTGTAAAATCCTTATGTGTAATAAATCTCATCTTATACTATTGGGCTCTACCGAATCATGACTTATTATTGAGTTACGCCCTTAGACACTTTCACGTCTGAATGGGTTAAAAAGCTAATTCAGAACACTGTGTATGGGTATAGGCCGTTCAAGGGTGACTGAGCAATTTTGAAGTCACCTTTGGAAAACGTCACTGGCCTTAATGGACGTATTTAGCGGGCACGCTGTTCAGTATGCGACCGTAACGATGGCTATAACTGAGGGAATGTAGTTACATATCATAATGCACATACTTAGTGGGCACATTGATAAGTATGCCACCAGTCAAGTTGGCTATAACTAAGGGAATGTAGTTACATATCATAATGCACATACTTAGTGGGCACGCTGATAAGTATTCCACCAGTCAAAATGGCTATAACTGAGGGAATGTAGTTACATATCATAATGCACATACTTAGTGGGCACGTTGATAAGTATGCCACCAGTCAAGTTGGCTATAACTGAGGGAATGTAGTTACATATCATAATGCACATACTTAGTGGGCACGCTGATAAGTATGCCACCAGTCAAGTTGGCTATAACTGAGGGAATGTAGTTACATATCATAATGCACATACTTAGTGGGCACGCTGATAAGTATGCCACCAGTCAAGTTGGCTATAACTGAGGGAATGTAGTTACATATCATAATGCACATACTTAGTGGGCACGCTGATAAGTATGCCACCAGTCAAGTTGGCTATAACTGAGGGAATGTAGTTACATATCATAATGCACATACTTAGTGGGCACACTGATAAGTATGCCACCAGTCAAGTTGGCTATAACTGAGGGAATGTAGTTACATATCATAATGCACATACTTAGTGGGCACGCTGATAAGTATGCCACCAGTCAAGTTGGCTATAACTGAGGGAATGTAGTTACATATCATAATGCACATACTTAGTGGGCACGCTGATAAGTATGCCACCAGTCAAGTTGGCTATAACTGAGGGAATGTAGTTACATATCATAATGCACATACTTAGTGGGCACGCTGATAAGTATGCCACCAGTCAAGTTGGCTATAACTGAGGGAATGTAGTTACATATCATAATGCACATACTTAGTGGGCACGCTGATAAGTATGCCACCAGTCAAGTTGGCTATAACTGAGGGAATGTAGTTACATATCATAATGCACATACTTAGTGGGCACGCTGATAAGTATGCCACCAGTCAAGTTGGCTATAACTGAGGGAATGTAGTTACATATCATAATGCACATACTTAGTGGGCACGCTGATAAGTATGCCACCAGTCAAGTTGGCTATAACTGAGGGAATGTAGTTACATATCATAATGCACATACTTAGTGGGCACGCTGATAAGTATGCCACCAGTCAAGTTGGCTATAACTGAGGGAATGTAGTTACATATCATAATGCACATACTTAGTGGGCACGCTGATAAGTATGCCACCAGTCAAGTTGGCTATAACTGAGGGAATGTAGTTACATATCATAATGCACATACTTAGTGGGCACGCTGATAAGTATGCCACCAGTCAAGTTGGCTATAACTGAGGGAATGTAGTTACATATCATAATGCACATACTTAGTGGGCACGCTGATAAGTATGCCACCAGTCAAGTTGGCTATAACTGAGGGAATGTAGTTACTTATCATAATGCACATACTTAGTGGGCACGCTGATAAGTATGCCACCAGTCAAGTTGGCTATAACTGAGGGAATGTAGTTACATATCATAATGCACATACTTTGTGGGCACGCTGATAAGTATGCCACCAGTCAAGTTGGCTATAACTAAGGGAATGTAGTTACATATCATAATGCACATACTTAGTGGGCACGCTGATAAGTATGCCACCAGTCAAGTTGGCTAAAACTGAGGGAATGTAGTTACTTATCATAATGCACATACTTTGTGGGCACGCTGATAAGTATGCCACCAGTCAAGTTGGCTATAACTGAGGGAATGTAGTTACATATCATAATGCACATTCTAAGTGAGCACGCTGATAAGTAAGCTACCAGTCAAGTTGTCTATAACTGAGGGAATGTAGTTACATATCATAATGCACATACTTAGTGGGCATGTTGATAAGTATGCCACCAGTCAAGTTGGCTATAACTAAGGGAATGTAGTTACATATCATAATGCACATACTTAGTGGGCACGCTGATAAGTATGCCACCAGTCAAGTTGGCTACAACTGAGGGAATGTAGTTACATGTCTTAAGGTTCGGCTTCATCTCTTTGCACAAATAATTCGTTTTGGCGTCATAATTTCGGTTTCATAGTAGTTACGGACAACGTATGATGGTATAAATGGTCATTTTATGAGTTATTTTACATTTTTGTGCTTAATTTTGTTGTGTTTTATTTGCTTGTTGTAAAAAGGTGAAATATATTTTATATTTTATAAAAAAATTTGCAAACAGGAAATAACACAGAGTGGAAATTAGATAGAAATGTACTAAACAATTAGTAAATTTGTTATTATTTTATAATCGAACATTTACAATAAGACCTCAGAAACTTAAATTACGACACGAAAACGAAGAGTTTCTACAAAAGGTATGAAGCCGAGCATTACGGTTGAATTTAAAGTATAAGGTAAATAATGTGAATACTGAAATGTTTTCTTTTCTATTCTGATTTTTTTATTTCATATAAGTGTAAGATTTAGGAAATGCGCAAGATATTCACTTAAATAATAATTTCACAGTTTAACATAACCAACGCATGAATAAAGCGAAGAGGACCAAGACTAGGTTACTTTTAGATTTGGTGTAAGAATACAAAAATGTCAATGTAAAGCAGGGCTTTCGAAAGATCTCAGTTTACTGTAAACAGCCTTAGAGCTTGCTGTGTGTGTGTGTGTGCGAGCGTTAGAATGTGCGAGGCACAGAGTGTACAGGCATTTCACAGTTACTTCGGTGTGTGTGTGCGAGCGTTAGAATGTGCGAGGCACAGAGTGTACAGGCATTTCACAGTACTTCCAACTTTTCTGAAGCCCTGCAGAAGTTATGCTTTCAGGACATCCCTCCGCTTCATGAAAAAAAAGTTTAACCTTGTTTACAAAATTACACCACTCAGTGTGATAACATTTTACATGAACACTATTTGTTAGTAGGTATTGCCTACACGCATATTTTCTCCCTAATGTAATAAATATCAATTATAACTGAAATATTGTTTTGTATAGATAAAACATAAGAAGAGGTTCGATTTGACCAAAAATAAAGTACTGTTAAATAGACACAAATATAAAACGCTTGTGATGCACGGCATATTATGGAAAATGACAAACACATCATCTATGGGGTCATTTTCCCAAAGGTATAGACTATAGTTACCGTGTAGTTGACAGTCTGTGTCTTAGTGGGCTGGCACTTGAGCAGCTCTGAGGCACAGCAGCCTCCACACCGCTGCAGCCTCACGCACATGGGGANGTCTTAGTGGGCTGGCACTTGAGCAGCTCTGAGGCACAGCAGCCTCCACACCGCTGCAGCCTCACGCACATGGGGAAGTAGAGCATCGCAGTGTTCTTGTTCTCCACCAGCTCCACCACCTGAGTCTCCGGTATGCACGCCGCGTTCTTCGGCACCTCCGCTACACACACAAAACTCGTACACACTCTCACTAACTACATCTCGCCACATCGTCATNGTCTCCGGTATGCACGCCGCGTTCTTCGGCACCTCCGCTACACACACAAAACTCGTACACACTCTCACTAACTACATCTCGCCACATCGTCATGCAACACCTTAGTCTCTGGTGAGCATTCCGCGTTCTTCGCCACCTCCAGTACACTAACAACACTCGTACACACTCTCACTAAATACGTCTCGCCAAACCGTCGTGCAACACCCTAGTCTCTGGTGAGTACGCCGCGTTCTTCGGCACCTCTGCTACACACACAACAATCGTACACAATGTCACTATCTACGTCTCACCACACCATCACGCAACACCTGATTCTCCGGTGTGCATGCCGCATTCTTCGGCACCTCCACTTCACAAACAATACTCGTACACATTNCCTCTGCTACACACACAACAATCGTACACAATGTCACTATCTACGTCTCACCACACCATCACGCAACACCTGATTCTCCGGTGTGCATGCCGCATTCTTCGGCACCTCCACTTCACAAACAATACTCGTACACATTCTCACTAACTACCTCTCGCTACACCGTCATGCACCTACCGCCACGGCCTGGGCTTTTTGCCGTGTCTTAAGGAAGCCCGGCGTAACACCTACTTTGCTGCCCCATTTGTCTTCTTACCTCATGTGTCACATTTATAGTCTATTGTCATGTGCCGGACCACTTTTCCCATGCGCGATTGAAGTAAACAGTAGAATTGTTCGGAACTTAAATGTGTTTCTTATATGTCATTTTGTATTCTAATTTGGATAAAGTACAAAATTCATACTTGAATTGCCATAAATTTAACACAACTTTTACAATACATCGTAGCTACTTGAAGCTATCTTCCTAAATTAGCTGCCAACTTAACTTGGAACCTGCACGCATGTTACATCTATGCAGTTGAAGGACAGTCATTTTTTTCATATGTTGATTTTATAAGTGCTCACGTTATGATTAACAGCACATAACTACATTTGACGGAAAATTTAAGCAGGTAAGCATAGGTAAGTATGGCTTAAGGAGAATCATTCTCACCATCTTGGATTTATGGAATTTTAATCGCATTCTACTGTCCAAAATTTTTTTTTTACGCTTTACGGCTCGACAAAGCAAAAAGTATTAATTTTTTCTAGGATGTTACCAGTTTGAGATTAGTAAATAAATGAGGTTGTAATAATTTGATAAAGACAGAAAAGCTGCACAATTAATGATCTGTCGTGGAAAAATTTTCTTCAGTCATTTTGTGGTGTAATTTACGTCAAAAAAATTATATCNTTTTCTTGGATGTTACCAGTTTGAGATTAGTAAATAAATGAGGTTGTAATAATTTGATAAAGACAGAAAAGCTGCAATTAATGATCTGTCGTGGAAAAATTTTCTTCAGTCATTTTGTGGTGTAATTTACGTCAAAAAAATTATACCCAAGATGGCGGGACTGGTTTCTGTCCCTCGCATACACTAAAGATGAGGAGACTGATTATTCGTCTTCTGCGCATGTACCCAACACTGGCCTACTCCAAAGCAACGCAACTGTCAAAGTCCTATAGTCGACAATGTTGAACATGTTTGTTGTATATTTAATATTAAATGACAAGCCCCATTACATTAATAAAATACTTTTACCAATTTGAGTTTAATAAAACTGCATTAGAAATTGGTTAGAGTAGGTATAAAAACACATCTTAAAGAACTTGTTTACTAAACAATGTTCTAACCTCAAATCCAATCAACGCCGTTTTTTTTAGTTGTTACTAACAGAAAAGCAGTTCAATGTAGGGGCATGGAGATTGGCTGTGCGCAGCCAGTGAGCTCGCTCTACCTCCTTCTTGAGTCTACAGTCCCTCCTTCTCGCTCGTCAAGAGATGGAGCAAGTTGCTCAGAGAAGCTGGAGTTTGGAAGGAATAGTCAGTTTCCTGTAATGAAGAACCGTCCCAGGATTCAAAAAGGCTGGACCGGGAATTGAACCGCAGTCCCCCCACCACTCCTCCTAATACCATAGTGCCGTGTTGAGTGACGTGTGTGTGAAGTACACGGTGTCTTGGATATCCGAGGCGATGTGATTGTGCAGTAATATAAGGGTTATGCTCTATCCCGTGTATCTTCACACGCTACCAATCAAACATTTCAAAAACTACCCCATGTAGGACTTGTTTGGTAGATATCTAAATATGTGATGTATCACAAGCGCTTTGTTATACTGTTAAAATAAAAGTTGATTATCTATGGTTAAATTTAACTTTTACTTCTATTAAATCTAAATTATAAAAATACGTGTATAATTTATATGACGAAAATCAGAATGAACATAAGTGTGCTGGTAATACCTAGGAAGAAATACTTTTAATGCCAACTATTTTTAAACTGAGTGTGCAGAAATACGGCGCGTTTTCCCTTCGGTGTAATTTTCTACAACTAGGCAAAACTTTGTTTGCATGAGGCGAAGGGATAGCCTCAAAGTATAAATTCAGCAGAGCTCTAGAATAGTTGAAATCAACCATGAATGGACTATAACTAAAATATTAGCGGTGAAAAACAAGACTGCAGAACACATGAGCATGAGAAGATTAGCCAGAGGTGACATATCGCTGAACTGGCTGGGGAACTCCGCTACGTACGACCACAGTTGAGGGCTGAGTAACTTGCCCATGACTTGCAAGTGGAGTAGGCGGCACTTTGCCGGACCTGCGGGCGAGTTCGCTGATGTAGTGTACAGCCGAGTCCTACCCGGGGTGGAAGGCAGACTCCTTGCTCGGCAGGTCGACATGCAAGCCAAGTTATCCACCGCGGGCAGATGTCGTACCGCGCGAATTTCACTTTATACAAACTGAAACGTATGCTTGAAAACATTTCGTCATACTGCAGTTCAATTAATTTATTTCGAATTTATTTACTAGCTATACAACGTTAATATCTATTGCCTTCGTATTTCATGACACCACTCAAAGACAGATAATGCATGCAATTGTTTTGCAATTTTTTTGCACCAACACGAAATGTTTCTTAACTTACACGAGCACCCTTTGGCGGAAGTGTCACTTGCTTTATCTTATGTAGTTTTAAATGTTTGTGATTTACTTGATTTTGTTTATCTGTTTCGTCATAATGGAGGTAATGCGGTATGGATTTATCTGGCATCTAGCAACACCTGGTCCTGGAAGTGACATTGTATGAACAGTGATCTCCACCGTGTAAGCACTTAGATAAAAGTTATTGGAGTAAATAGCCAAGGAATAAGAACCAGCACTCAACTGCCCTGTACATGAAAATAACAACGAAATGTACTAACAAATAACGTGGAACCCCATTCCCTACACAGTGAGATGATCCATCTGCCTTGCGCACCAACAGGAGGGAGTACTGCGCTCTCTCTATCAAATGATAGCGATCCTTCACAAAAACCATTTATAAACCATATGCATTCGTAATTATTAATTAGTGAAATGACAGTTTTAATAACAAATAAGTTGTTCATTAGCGACGTAACTCCAAATACAAGTCCCTGCTGGGGGAATAACTTAACTTTTCCTTTTTAAAATTTTAGTTTGATAATTGTTTGTGATTTTGTATTTAATACAATATTGTATATTGTAAAAAATAAAATAATGTAACCATTTGCCATGCTCCGGATATTAGTTGCATTTATTTTTCGAGAAACTCAGCTGCGAATCTCACATTCCTCTGAAGGTAACTTATTCTGATTGTTGTGCGTACCTCCCTCGAGAAAACGTATTGGTGATGGACATGCGCCCTGCGATAATTACGTGTAACTTTCTACGTCATGGGATTGTGTCGCATGACCTTACAAGAATGGAAGACAGCTACACGATCAGACTACGCGATGCTGATATGCTTAGAGTTGCAAATTGACGTGAACACGTCATACAAATCCTTTACAAATCTATCGATTTTTGTTATCGTAACCGAGCCTGTACTATAATATTAACGATTTCTTTGTTCTTAAAAATATGAAAGTATGAGCATAGACTAATTGGAAACGGCAAGTTTTAGAGTAGAAAAATATTAAGAGGTCTGGATTAAGACCAGAAACATTGCGTACTTACATACTTTATTTTCTTATTTTAACATCTTGGAGAAAAAGGACCCTAATATTGCAAGATAATAGGTGTTGAAACTCTTCGATGACAGAGTTAAAGTATTTATCACGGACGGAGAAATACCAGGGACATCTTTTGAGAGGCGGGATGAACTATGAAATAGTATAAATATTAAAATACCTGAGACAATGTTTTAACAGGTAAAACAAAGCGGGCCGAAATGTACGGAAGAATCTCGAGTATTAAGAGGTTTCATTTTATTATATAAAACAAGAAAGAATTACACCAACAGTCCAAAAGTATTTAAGGGTCCATGGAGCGAATGCACAATATCAAATAAAATTTAAAGACATAGATGACCACAGTAAATAAAGATTTACATAATCCACCATCATATTATGCTTCATGGCTCCGGGTACTAGGCTATAAAGAGTGATAGGTTAAAATTAGAAAGAGGAAAGCAATGCAACAAACATTTCGGCATGTCAGACAATATGTTATATTGAAATGGACGAATGAAAATGTCTTAAGTGCGACGGATTGATGCTGTGTCACAAACGTACTGAGGAGAAAATGGAACCACTCATCTTGCAATGGGCCCCTAGTGAACATAAACGCAATCACTTTAAAGACCAAGAATGTATGGAAAAGCTCAGAAAGAACCAAACACCGTACGAATTAACTTAAGTTAGAGACAAGAAGCATAAAAAGTAGAAAGAGGCAGTGCTTTAAGGCAGCCCGTTATTGAGTGTAATTGGATAAACACTTGTCTTGATTATAAATAATCATTGAACCGTAGCCTTCTTTCTGAAGGAAAGTTTTATCAAATCGTATCGCCGTATGTACGTAGTGGCTTGTGTCTGTGTGTTTTCCATAAACCTTTTTAAAACGTTCACCGGATCTCATCATACTCGATACGCCTATAGATTTTAAAGGAGGACGCTCAACTTTTATATTTTTCAAAATGGCAGCGGTTTAAAATTTTTCGGTCCTGTGTTATATCCCAAGAATCTTTAAACCGATATGTTATACCAAAATTAGTATGTTGACTCTTCACACTCGCAAGCGAAGTATTTTGGAATCAGGGGCCCCCGGGATAAAGTAATGTTTTACATCATATCTGGCGATAGTGTAGGCCACTTGTATATAAGACACTTGTTGCAATAATGGCACTCTTACAAATGTGTTATTGGGTTTGTTATATCTTATTCTTCTTTAGAGACCGAGTGGGGTGGCGCAGTGGTAACTCNTCTTACAAATGTGTTATTGGGTTTGTTATATCTTATTCTTCTTTAGAGACCGAGTGGGGTGGCGCAGTGGTAACTCATTTGCCTCGCATTCGGAAGGCCCCGGATTCGATTCCTGGCTCGGCCACTCAGATTTCGGTTTTCCAAGGTTTTCCGAAACCACTCCAAGCAAATACTGTGATGGTCTGTTACTACAGGCTCTTGCCAATTCCTCCCTCGTTCTTGCTCCCACGTGCAGTTTGTTCCATCTGTAACGACCTCGCCGAAGTTACTTAAAGACCTGGCTCTTTGGTGACTTTGGCCCAAGAATTGGAAAGTAGTGTTTTATTTTAAAATTAAAAAAAAAAATTGAAATATTTTGTACACTTGCTGCTGTCTGATAACGATGCCGTTAGGCAGGATAAAGCACATTTGTTTCTAACATTTCAAACAGTAAAGAGGTAAAGTTGGGCCAAAGTCACCCCGTCCTACTGAAGCCTACCTACCTGCCGATACATCAGACATATTCCACCCACACTTGCCATGCTGACAGTTGTTATCGCGTGCGAACAATGCACTTACCCGCACAGAAGTTCACGGGGAGTACAAACCTGCACCGTACTGTGCTGACCAAAAATAACGTTTCTGAGCGCAATGAACACACCTGGTATGAATGGGTTACAATTCAAGAGGTTTTCTTAAAACGTGTTAGCCAACTTCCAGTCTGTAGAAGCAAGAATGATACACGCACATTTACATACACGCTACCCGCATACTCATACACTTCAGTTTCCAAGAAACGTGAATTCGTCTATTCGTGACTACTTCACCTCTAACTCTGCTAAATACTACTTTTGTTGTACTCCCTTCGTATCCTTATGCCACACGAACACAGAATGTAAACAATCATGGAAGAAAATGCCAAGATATAACCAGCGCTGTACGGAGCGTATTTGTGCGCTAGACAAACAACCGCGAATACACTATGGTTGTGCACAACAATGGAATACATATGCTTCCAAAAATGCATTCCTGGAAACTACATACGGCTGTAGTAACAACTTACAATTGACAAAGAAACTCACTTTAATAATAGTTTAGTTAAGAATGATTTATTACTAGCCATTGCCTACATAACTCTTTTCTCCCGGCCTGCGGTCAAGTAGTGGTTAGACTGCTCGCCTCCTCCCACCTGGTTGAAACGGGTTCGATTCCCAACGGGGCTCGCTTAGANCATATTCCACCCACACTTGCCATGCTGACAGTTGTTATCGCGTGCGAACAATGCACTTACCCGCACAGAAGTTCAGATACATCAGACATATTCCACCCACACTTGCCATGCTGACAGTTGTTATCGCGTGCGAACAATGCACTTACCCGCACAGAAGTTCAGATACATCAGACATATTCCACCCACACTTGCCATGCTGACAGTTGTTATCGCGTGCGAACAATGCACTTACCCGCACAGAAGTTCACGGGGAGTACAAACCTGCAGCGTACTGTGCTGACCAAAAATAACGTTTCTGAGCGCAATGAACACACCTGGTATGAATGGGTTACAATTCAAGAGGTTTTCTTAAAACGTGTTAGCCAACTTCCAGTCTGTAGAAGCAAGAATGATACACGCACATTTACATACACGCTACCCGCATACTCATACACTTCAGTTTCCAAGAAACGTGANGAAGCAAGAATGATACACGCACATTTACATACACGCTACCCGCATACTCATACACTTCAGTTTCCAAGAAACGTGCATTCGTCTATTCGTGACTACTTCACCTCTAACTCTGCTAAATACTACTTTTGTTGTACTCCCTTCGTATCCTTATGCCACACGAAAACAGAATGTAAACAATCATGGAAGAAAATGCCAAGATACAACCAGCGCTGTACGAAGCGTATTTGTGCGCTAGACAAACAACCGCGAATACACTATGGTTGTGCACAACAATGGAATACATATGCTTCCAAAAATGCATTCCTGGAAACTACATACGGCTGTAGTAACAACTTACAAGTGACAAAGAAACTCACTTTAATAATAGTTTAGTTATGAATGATTTATTACTACCCATTGCCTACATAACTTTTTCTCCCGGCCTGCTGTCAAGTAGTGGTTAGACTGCTCGCCTCCTCCCACCTGGTTGAAACGGGTTCGATTCCCAACGGGGCTCGCTTAGATTTTGGCATGTGGGAATCGTGACGGATGATGCCGCTGTAGGAGTGGTGCCGGGCAATGTCGCTGGTCAGCGGGTTTTCTCGGGGTTCTCTCGTTTCCCCCACCCTTTTATTTCGGCGTTGAGCCATACTTGCCTCGCTTTATCCTCATCGACTCTGAAGACCTCGATGTTAAGAGCCGCCCAAATCTCTCCATCTTTTTCTCTCTGTTCTTAATTCATAAGTTACACTTGACCCCAAAAAAGGCTACGTTAATGTTAAACGAATTATAAAATGTGTATGATAAGAATTATTTGGAATCTAAAATGTAGAATAAATAAATCTGCGAAACTTACGTTCTCCTTCACTAAGGCGATCTGAAAACCAAAGATAAAATAACATCAATACTTCAAGAAAGGTAAATCATAAATGGCGAATTTATTTTCTAAATAATAATAAAAACAATTAAGTAATTTTTTTGATAACTGAATAATTATTTTGTTACATAAAGCTTACATAATTACTTGTCACAGCACAGAATGTAAGTTTTGTGATATACAAATTATAGAAACTGCTCTTTTTATGGAATGGAATAATTTACATTTAACAATATATGACATGAGTTGTTAAAACTACCTACGTAATTACATAAAAAAAGCATTTAGCATTTTTTTTTAATTGTTAGGCGTGAATTTTTAACCTGTGGCTTTCCCTGAGACCATTAAAATAATTTTTTTAGTATGGGCTATTCACGGTAAAGTGAGCACATTTGAATGTCCTCTCATTTGGAATAATGGTCAACAAATATATTTTATTTTTGCCCTAAACATTAACTTCCAAGTGCGGTGGAATATACACACGGTGTTTATTACTTGCATGGCAATATTGTATAAAATATATGGTTAAAAGATAAAAACGGCTGAAAGTAAAAAGTAACTACGGCCTCAAAAGTGCTCACTTTACCGTAAGAGACTTTACATATAAATTAATCAAAGCCTCTTTCACTCTACCTTGCTTCATTATTGTAATTTTTTGGTTCTTTAACAACTTCCTAAAGGACACATAAATATAACAATTTCTTTGCAAGTAAATAATTATTTTAAAGTAAGATATTATGAAATATGGCAATAAATATTTTAAAACAGTAAGACACAAACTTTACTAAAATAAAAATATGCTACTAATTTTTTTTGCATTATTTAAATAAATTACCGTAATAAAATTTTAACTTAGTTAATTTGGCGTGGTTTTAATGTTTAAGTTTGTTATTCCATAATGCCATAGAAAAAAGTAGGAATAATTATTTTGAAATTCGAAATAAAGGTTATTCTTTTTAAATACTATTTAAATAAATGCTACTTTTTAAATGAAATACATTTATTCATATATGATTAATACGTGCATTGATTTATTAAGTGCAACATAATGAATTCAGTTACAATGCAATGTACAAAAATTAGCAATCCTTATTTTGTTTAAAAATAGACTAAACTACATTGCAAATGTTTTATCTAAAGAATATTAACAGCAAGTGCGTTGTTACCTAGGATACACTAATTTTAATCATGGTTATTTAAGATATATTTTTCCTGTTGTTGAAACATAGGTCCTTCATACGTACATTTTCCCAAACATTTTCATTTATCATTGCCAAGACCGTATAAGAGATTTACGTACCAGTTCTTCTCCGCTATCACTGAAGTAAATTATCACAATATTAATGTTTTTTAGTTATGTAAATTTCTGAACAACAGTCAACATAAATTTTCCCATTTGCTTGGGTGAGTTGCATGTGCACTTCGAACAGTAATCCATCAAACAAGACTTTTAGATTTGTATTCGGCGTTGGACCAGGCGTACCAACTTCCTGACCAGTTTTTACTAATGTGATAGCTGTGTTGGAAGAATGGGGCATTAGAACTTTCTGACGTGAAGTGGAAATCACCTCTTCTCATGGAGCACAGTTGAAAATGCTCGCTTCTTCTCTGGATTGTAAGGATAATAACAACTCCAGCAGACCTCACTACTGCCCTTATGCAAATGACTGTCGAATAACTACTGTACTGCCACACTTTGAACTGATTATAATCTGCCTTTGAACATAATCTTTCATGAGCTCGACCTCAACATATATAGTAAAATATAAAAGAAAATTACAATTTTAAATTTGAAAATTAAAATTTAAGAATAAACTCAACCAATTAAAATACCACCACTCCCTCAGTCGCTTTCACGCCTTCCCGTCAAGCAAGAGATATAAAAACTATGGAACCACACAAATGGCGATCTCTATGGCCAGGTGAGTGAGGCACTAGCACAGACAACACGACCATATAGGTCATGAACGCACCCACCATTTATTGATGTAAGTTTGTGTTAAAAAACCTCGATCATTCCACCAACAAATGAAGAGAGAAAAATAACTCACAAATAAATAATTCAGTAAGTATTAAAAAAAATATTCAAGTATTTTGAAGATAATTATAAACACTACAATAGGAAAAATGTTCTTTTATATAATATTTGATTGTTCCATTCGGATTAATTTTGATTAAAATTATTACGCAAAAATAAAACTGCCGATCGTCTGCTGTACAGTGCAGTGCCGGTGCTATTCTGGAATTTGATTGGCCCACGTGACCGTGAAGTCACTGCTAGTGTGTACTGCACCGCAGTGCACACTGTTTGGGATTGGACAAGAGAAGTGCATCACAAGTCGTGATCCAATGAAATGTAGATTTGTAAAGTGAATGCGTGTGTTAAATAAGGGAAAACCATTAACAATACCGTTTGTAAAAATATACATATATCGATTATAGAATCGAGTATACCGCTGCTGATGTATTAAATATTTATTATCATTGTGGCACAGGCGATCTTGACGCCGAGTTGCAATAAAGTGGTATGTTTAAGCAGCTATACACATTGGCGAGGCCAGTATATACCCGTCTAACTTTAGCTTATATGGAACCAAATAGAAATAAACAGGTTACAATGTCGCTAATTGTTAACTACTCAAAAATATTAACAAGAAAAAATTGCATGGAATTACACTGTGTGTGTTTACGGAGCAGACAAGAAACATGAAAGAAATATACGCGAAACAAACGTTAAACATTAAAAACACTTTCTGCCACCTATTAGAGGCCAATAGAACTACCCTCACCAGTTGATCATTAGCATTAAATTGTAGCAGCCCATAGCAGCTGAGGGCTTGGCAATGCAGACTATCGGCTAATTGTGGCAGCAAATAGCAGTTGAGGGCTAGGCAATACAGACTATCAGCTCATTGTAGCAGCACATAAAACTGAGGGCCAGGAAATGCATACTATAGGCTCATTGTAGCAGCAAATAGCAGTTGAGGGCTAGGCAATACAGACTATCGGCTAATTATAGCAGCACATAGCAACTGAAGGCCAGAAACTGCAGACTATCGGCTCATTGTAGCAGCACAAAGCAGTTGAGGACTAGGCAATGCAGGCCATCGGAACATTGTAGCAGCACANGAAACTGCAGACTGTCGGCTCATTGTAGCAGCACAAAGCAGTTGAGGACTAGGCAATGCAGGCCATCGGAACATTGTAGCAGCACATAGCAGTTGAGGAGTAGGCAATACAATCTATCGGCTAATTGCAGCAGCACACAGCAGTTGAGGGCTAGGCAATACAGACTATCGGCTCATTGTAGCAGCAAATAGCAGTTGAGGACTAGGCAATACAGACTATCGGCTCATTGTAGCAGCACAAAGTAGTTCAGGATTAGGAAAAACAGACTATCGGCTAATTGTAGCAGCACATAGCAACTGAGGGCCAGGAACTGCAGTCTAATGGCTAATTGTAGCAGCACATAGCAGTTGAGATCTAGGCAATGCAGACTATCGGCTAAATGTAGCAGCACATAGCAACTGAGGGCCAGCAAATTCATACCATCGGCTCATTGTAGCAGTACATAGCAACTGAGGGCCAGGAACGGCAGACTAATGGCTAATTGTAGCAGCACATAGCAGTTGAGGAGTAGACAATGCAAGCGATCGGCAGATTGTAGCAACACATAGCAATGAGGGCCAGGAAATGCATAATATCGGCTCATTGTAGCAGCACATAGCAGTAGAGGGCTAGGCAATACAGAATATCTGCTAATTGTAGAAGCACATAGCAGTTGAGGGCTAGGCAATGCAGACTATCGGCTCATTGTAGCAGCACATAGCAGTTGAGGACTAAGCAATTCAGACTATCGGCTCATTGTAGCAGCACATAGCAGTTGAGAGCTAGGCTATACAGACTATCGGCTCTTGTAGCAGCACATAGCAACTGAGGGCCAGGAACGGCAGACTAACGGCTAATTGTAGCAGCACATAGCAGTTGAGGACTAGGCAATGCAGGCCATCGGAACATTGTAGCAGCACATAGCTGTTGAGGAGTAGGCAATACAGTCTATCGGCTAATTGCAGCAGCACATAGCAGTTGAGGGCTAGGCAATACAGACTATCGGCTCATTGTAGCAGCAAATAGCAGTTGAGGACTAGGCAATACAGACTATCGGCTCATTGTAGCAGCACATAGCAGTTGAGGAGTAGGCAATACAGACTATCGGCTCATTGTAGCAACACATAGCAGTTGAGATCTAGGCTATACAGACAGTCGGCTAATTGTAGAAGCACATATCAACTGAGGACAAGGAACAGCAGACTAACGGCTAATTGTAGCAGAACATAGCAGTTAAGGTCTAGGCAATGCAGACTATCGACCAATTGTAGCAGCACATAGCAACTGAGGTCCACGAACTGCAGACCATCTGCTCATTGAAGCAGCACATAGCAGTTGAAGACTAGGCAATGCAGGCTATCAGTAAATTGTAGCAGCCCATAGCAGTTGAGGGGTAGGCAATACAGACTATCTGCTAATTGTAGCACCACATAGCAGTTGAGGGCTAGGCAATACAGACTACTGGCTCATTGTAGCAGCACATAGCAGTTGAAGACTAGGCAATACAAACTATCAGCTTATTGTAACAGGTCATAGCAACTGAGGGACAGGAAATGCATACTATCGGCTCATTGTAGCAGCACATAGCAGTTGAGGGCTAGGCAATACAGACTATCGACTAATTGTAGCAGCACATAGCAACTGAGGGCCACGAACTGCAGACCATCGGCTAATTGTAACAGCACAGAGCAGTTGAAGACTAGGCAATGCAGGCTATCAGTAAATTGTAGCAGCCCATAGCAGTTGAGGAGTAGGCAATACAGACTATCGCCTCATTGTAGCAGCACATATAAGTTCAGGACTAGGAAATACAGACTATCTGCTAATTTAAGCAGAACATAGCAGTTGAGGGCTAGGCAATACAGACTATCGGCTCAATATAGCAGCACATAGCAGTTGAAGGCTAGGCAATGCAGGCTATCAGTAAATTGTAGCAGCACATAGCAGTTGAGGGCTAGGCAATACAGACTATCGGCTCATTGTAGCAGCACATAGAAGTTCAGGACTAGAAATTCAGACTATCGGCTAACTGTTGCAGCACATAGCAACTGAGGGCCAGGAAATGCATACTATCGGCTAATTGTAGCAGCACATTGCAGTTGAAGGCTAGGCAATAAAGACTATTGACTATTGGAGCATCACATAGCAACTGAGGGCCAGGAACTGCAGACTATAGGCTCATTGTAGCAGCACATAGCTACTGAGGGCCAGGAACTGCTGACTATCGGCTTATTGTAGCTGTACATAGCAGTTGAGGGCTAGGCAATACAGACTATCGACTAATTGTAGCAGCACATAGCAACTGAGGGCCACGACCTTCAGACCATCGGCTCATTGTATAAGCCAATAGCATTTGAAGACTAGGCAATGCAGGCTATCAGTAAATTGTAGCAACCCATAGCAGGTGAGGAGTAGGCAATACAGACTATCTGCTAATTGTAGCAGCACATAGCAGTTGAGGGCTAGGAAATACACACTATTGGCTCATTTTAGCAGCACATAGTAGTTCAGGACTAGGAAATGCATACTATCGGCTCATTGTAGCAGCACATAGCAACTGAGGGCCAGGAACTGCAGACTAACGGCTAATTGTAGCAGCACATAGCAGTTAAGGAGTAGGCAATACATACTATTGGCTAATTGTAAAGGCACATAGCAGTTGAGGCCTAGGCAATACAGAATATCGGCACATTGTAGGAGCACATAGCTGTTGAGGACTTGGCAATACAGACTATCGGCTAATTGTAGCAGCTCATTGCAACTGAGGGCCAGGAAATGCATACTATCGGCTCATTTTAGCAGCACATAGCAGGTGAGGGCTAGGCAATACAGACTATCGACTAATTGTATCAGCACATAGCAACTGAGGGCCACGAACAGCAGACCATCGGCTCATTGTAGCAGCACATAGCAGTTGAAGACTAGGCAATGCAGGCTATCAGTAAATTGTAGCAACCCATAGCAGGTGAGGAGTAGGCAATACAGACTATCTGCTAATTGTAGCAGCACATAGCAGTTGAGGGCTAGGAAATACACACTATTGGCTCATTTTAGCAGCACATAGTAGTTCAGGACTAGGAAATGCATACTATCGGCTCATTGTAGCAGCACATAGCAACTGAGGGCCAGGAACTGCAGACTAACGGCTAATTGTAGCAGCACATAGCAGTTAAGGAGTAGGCAATACATACTATTGGCTAATTGTAAAGGCACATAGCAGTTGAGGCCTAGGCAATACAGAATATCGGCACATTGTAGGAGCACATAGCTGTTGAGGACTTGGCAATACAGACTATCGGCTAATTGTAGCAGCTCATTGCAACTGAGGGCCAGGAAATGCATACTATCGGCTCATTTTAGCAGCACATAGCAGGTGAGGGCTAGGCAATACAGACTATCGACTAATTGTATCAGCACATAGCAACTGAGGGCCACGAACAGCAGACCATCGGCTCATTGTAGCAGCACATAGCAGTTGAAGACTAGGCAATGCAGGCTATCAGTAAATTGTAGCAACCCATAGCAGGTGAGGAGTAGGCAATACAGACTATCTGCTAATTGTAGCAGCACATAGCAGTTGAGGGCTAGGAAATACACACTATTGGCTCATTTTAGCAGCACATAGTAGTTCAGGACTAGGAAATGCATACTATCGGCTCATTGTAGCAGCACATAGCAACTGAGGGCCAGGAACTGCAGACTAACGGCTAATTGTAGCAGCACATAGCAGTTGAGGACTAGGCAATACAGACAATCGTCTAATTATAGCAGCATATAGCAACTGAGGGCCAGGAAATGCATACTATCGGCTAATTGTAGCAGTACATAGCAACTGAGGGCTAGGAACTGCCGAATATAAGCTGATTGTTGCAGCACATAGCAGTTGAGGACTAGACAATGCAGGCTATCTGCACATTGTAGCAGCACATAGCAGTTGAGGGCTAGGCACTGCAGACTATAAGCTCATTGTAGTAGCACATAGAAGTTGAGTACTAGGCAATACAGACTATCGGCTTATTGTAGCAGCAAATAGCAGTTGAAGGCTAGGCAAAACCGACTATCGGCTTATTGTATCAGCACATAGCAACTGAGGGCCAGGAAATGCTTACTATCGGCTCATTGTAGCACCACATAGCAACTGAGGGCCAGAAAATGCATACTATTGGCTCATTGTAGCAGCACATAGCAACTGAGGGCCAGGGAATGCATACTATCGGCTCATTGTAACAGCACATCGAAACTGAGGGCCACAAATTCATACAATTGGCTCATTGTAGCAGCAGATAGCAGTTGGGGGCTAGGCAATGCAGACTATCGGCTCATTGTAGCAGCACATAGCAACTGAGGGCCAGGAAATGCATACTATCGGCTCTTTGTAGCAGCACATTGAAAACTGAGGGCCTGGAAATTCATACTATCGGCTCATTGTAGCAACACGTAGCAACTGAGGGCCAGGAAATGCATAGTATTGGCTCATTGTAGCAGCACATAGCAGTTGAGGGCTACGAAAAACAGTCTATCGGCTTATTGTAGCAGCACATAGCGGTTGAGGGCCAGGAAATGCATACTATCGGCTCATTGTAGCAACACATAGAAACTGAGAGCCAGGAAATGCATACTATCGGCTCATTGTAGCAGCACATAGCAGTTGAGGACTAGGCAATACAGACTATCGGCTTATTGTAGTAGCACATAGCTACTGAGGACCACGAAATGTATACTATCGGCACATTGTAGCAGCACATAGCAGTTGAGGACTACGAAATACAAACTATCGGCTCATTGTATCATCACATAGCAACTGAGGGCCAGGAAATGCATACTTTTGGCTCATTGTAGCAGCACACAGCAGTATAGGGCTAGGCAGTGCAGACTATTGGTTTATTGTAGAAGCACATAGCAGTTGAGTTCTAGGCAATACAGACTATCGGCTTATTGTAGCAGCACATAGCAACTGAGGGCCAGGAAATGGAAACTATCGGCTCATTGTAGCAGCACATAGCAACTGAGGGCCAGGAAATGCATACTATCGGCCCATTGTAGCAACACATACCAACTGAGTGCCAGGAAATGCATACTATCGGAAAATTGTAGAAGCACATAGCAACTGAGGGCCAGGTGATGGATACTATCGGCTCACTGTAGCTGCACATAGCAAATGATGTCCAGGAAATGGATACTATCGGCTCATTGTAGCAGCACATAGCAACTGAGGGCCAGGAAAAGGATACTATCGGCCCATTGTAGCAGCATATAGCAACTGAGGGCCAGGAAATGCATACTATCGGAAAATTGTAGCAGCACATAGCAACTGAGGGCCAGGAAATGGATACTATTGGCTAATTGTAGCAGCACATAGCAGTTGAGGGCTAGGAATTACAGACTATAGGCTCATAGTAGCAGCACATAGCAGTTGAGGACTAGGCAATACAGACCATAGGCTAATTGTTGCTGCACATAGAAATTGAGGGGCAGGAAATGGTTACTATCGGCTAATTGTAGCAGCACATAGCTGTTGAGGGCTAGGCAATACAGTCTATCAGCTCATTGTAGCAGCACATAGCAGTTGAGGGCTAGGTAATACAGACTATATGCTCATTGTAGCAGCACATAGCAGTTGATGACTAGGCAATACAGACTATAGGCAAATTGTAGCAGCACATAGCAGTTGAGGGCTAGGCAATATAGACTATAGGCTTATTGTAGGAGCACATAGCAGTTGAGGACTAGGCAATACAGACTATCGGCTCATTGTAGCAGCACATAGCAGTTGAGGGCTACGCAATACAGACTATCGGCCCATTGTAGCAGCACATAGCAACTGAGGGCCAGGAAATTCATACTATCGGCTCATTGTAGCAGCACATAGCAGTTTAGGGCTTGGCATTGCGAACTTTCGGCTCATTGTAGTAAGACATAGCAACTGAAGGCTAGGCACTGCAGCATGTCGGCTCATTGTAGCAGCACATAGCAGTTGAGGGCTTGGCATTGCAGACTATCGGCTCATTGTAGTAGCACATAGCAACTGAACGCTAGGCACAGACTGACGGCTCATTGTAGCAGCACATAGCAGTTGAGGGCTTGGCATTGCAGACTATCGGCTCATTGTAGTAGCACATAACAATTTATGGCTAGGCACTGCAGACTGTCGGCTCATTGTAGCAGCACATAGAAGCTGATGGCCAGGAACTTCAGACTATCGGCTCATTGTAGCAGCACATAGCAGTTGAGGGCTAGGCAATACAGACTATCGGTTAATTGTAGCAGCACATAGCATTTGAGGGCTAGGCAATACAGACTATCAGCTAATTGTAGTAGCATATAGCAGTTGAGGATTAGGCAATGCAGACTATCGGCTCATTGTAGCAGCACATAGAAGCTGATGGCCAGGAACATCCGACTATCGGCTCATTGTAGCAGCAAAAAGCAACTGAGTGCTAGGCACTGCAGACTTTCGGTTCATTGTAGCAGCACATAAAAGCTGAGGGCCAGGCACTGCAGACTATCGGCTCATTGTAGCAGCACATAGCAATTTATGGCTAGGCACTGCAGACTATCGGCTCATTGTAGCAGCACATAGCAATTTATGGCTAGGCACTGCAGACTATCGGCTCATTGTAGCAGCATATTGCAGTTGAGGGCCAGGCGCTGCAGACTGTCGTCTCATTGTAGCAGCGCACAACAACTGAGGGCTAGGCACTGCAGACTATCGGCTCATTGTAGCAGCACCTTAACCTGTAGCGATATGCGATACTCCCCAGTAGGCATTCACAGACTTGTTGAGTAGGCTTTAAATGTGCTTGAGCATCTAAACTTCCTTTTTCGGCCTGTTTATTAACAGATGAAGTCTGAAGAAGTGTTAATTATACCACTGATACCCTCACATAATTGTATACTACTTAAAACTGTCTGGTATTGGCAAAACAAAGATCTAGTTACTTGCAATCACCATGTTATTAAACAAGAATTTCATTAATGAGTTGAGGCAAAGTCTCTGAATAATTTCGAATTGTCGTCTATGAAATGCTGTTTTAATATTTGCCATGACGAAGCACGGTGTCTTGTCTCCCGGATAGTGCTTTTATCAATCTTCCAAAGTCTGCACGTGGACATTTTCAGCTAGAAATAGCTGTACCTAACACAAATTCGGTTGTAAAACCTCAGGACTCATTGTGAGTCCCGGAAGCCTAATGAAGTGTCTCAAGTACAAGACTTCTGTGGTCTGATGGTCCATAAATACAAACCTCGGCTTTGTAAAACACATAGTTGTTAACAGACAGCTTTCTGTTCGCAGGAATTGTAGCTGGAATCGCTCAGTGGCCTTGGGTAAGAAGGCCAGTCTCTAATGACATCAGCTCAAGACACCTAAGTCGAGTTGCCTCTCGCCTTCATTACTTAGGTGGGCTGCTCACAAGAAAATCATTATTTTATATTTGTACAAAATATTACCCAACTTGTAGACATTACTTGCAGGTCCTCTTTCCTCGCACGACAAATGTTTCGATCCCATAGGTTTTGCTTCATTTAATTTCAAAATTACAACTTTAGTGTTTCTTTGAATGTGCAAATAAGATAACCGAAAAGATTTTCAGAAAATTTAATACAGGTGACTGAAAGGTCATGTATTAATTTATTTTAAAGTTTGCTTAAAAAAAATTATTTAACAAGAAATTAAGACTACTATAAATAAACTATACATAGTCGTTTTCTTATTTTAAGCAATTTTTAAAAATTGCGAAAAAAAATTATTTTAGCGTGGTTTTAAAGATTTCTGGAAGTAACTCATAGCATCTAACTTCAACCAGAAGTATCTCATTTTGCAAACTGACTTAGTTCTTGTTACTTGCGTGTCCCAAAAACACTAAGAATTGCGATTTTCAGATGCAATTACGCAAAAATATGAGGGGTCTAAAATTTTTGTGGGAGGGTCGTAAGTCATGTCTACAAGATACACAGTATTTGGTGCAAATATAAAATAATGACATTCTTGGTGACCAGCGTTCTTAAGGCGGTCTACCGGGAGATTTATCCTCGTTGGAGGCAGAAAAGCGCGGGAACGATAAGGGCGGCAATGCCACGCACAGCAAGGGTCTCGCCATCTCTACGTGCTCCGCTCTGAACTGGCATGCAGAGTCTTCGTCGTGCTGCGTGTTCCTATGGGACTTCAAGCGGCGACTGTCGTTTTGTAGATGGAAAGTTTGTATCAAAGTTCAATGAAGGCTTCTATTTAGTTTCGCTTGTGTCCGAGAAGTATGTTTTAAGATAAAGCTGCGTAAAAAGATGTTTTCAACGCATGCGCGATATATTGAAAGTACCGTTCTGTCCTCGCCTGTAGTGCACAGTACAACATTTCTGTAATTGTTACAACACATTATTTCAGGAAACATACAAATATGTATACGTAGCTCAATAATTATTATAAACTTGAAGTCTACAACATTTCCTTGTTAAAACTCAACATCAATTTTACATATTCTACACAAATGTGTTGTGAATTTTACAGTTATTAAATTTTAGTGTTACAAAAATATATTTAGCAATAGTTTCCAAAGTATTTTTTACTGTGTATGTTTTAGTTTCGTATGTAAACACATAAGGGACATGCCACAACGCAGTTCAAGGTTGAATAAAAATAAGGCTCATTCGAACCTCCTGAATGGCTAGCATTGGTAATTTTACATAATAACCCAAATTCTGGCATGTTTTTCCACGTCATTTTCACTTAATGGCACTAACTTTTAAAATGAATTCGTGACTTGAGTCAAACGCGATGCTCCGAACAGTAAGTCGCAGTTTAAAAAACAATATTTTGAGAAATATTCAGTAAATTTCTTAAATAAGCCTGCTTTGAATCCCGCTTGGACATCCTGTTACAAAAATTTAAATACAAGAATTGTGTTCTTAAAATTTGAAGAATTAATTCCTTGAAAAAACAAAAAATTTTGGAAATTAATGTGGTGACTATCCAAATTAAAATGTCCAAACACTAACTAACATAAGAGTAAAAAAAATATGAAATATCAGAAAATATATCCTAGGTAGTAAACCTGAAATAGACACACAGTATTTAAACCTGGCGCTATTCCATGAGACAAGATCGTAAATAGCTGTACTAATGTCTTAAATTAAAACAAAAATGATTGTGTCCAATACAACTTTTCCTGAATAGGATAGTATTCCTTCGTATTATTATGACGATATATTAACATCTGTTTTTCATTTCATAATCTGAAATGTTTTCGGATAGCACACATTTTAATCTTAAAACCAAATATTAAGATAAGAAACACATATCTTAATGTTATTAACATATTATGAATATCAAAATCTTTATTATATAGTTTAAAACCTACAAATATGATTATTTTTGCTAATTTTTGCTTTCCACTTTACATATGTCTTATATAAGCTCTATGACTAAACTGATTACATTCAAGAGCAATTTTTTTTTATCTTCACTTAAAAGTTATTCTCTATTTGGTTCAGATATTAAACAAACTTCCATCATCGTGGTTGTAATTCCTCTTTCTTTTTATTGTCCAACTGTTTTATAATCCAAACAGTTATTCAAGATAATTTTTAGAATTATATTGGAATTATAAATTTTACAAAATCTCAATACTTTCTTATATTAAAAAAAATTAAATAATAAAAAATATATGTGTGTATCAAATATTTTACCACTTGAAACTTAAGTATTTAAATATTTAATACGAAAACAATGCAAAATTTTAGACAAATCATTTGGCATATAAAAATTGTATTTTATTATTCAGAAATTAAAATTATTGTTTCTGTTGTAAACATGTAAATATTTTTTAATTTAAAAATAATTATTTATAATATATAATTTAAAGTATTATGGTTTTGTGAAAAAAAAATGCAAGCAGATTGTTTTGATGTCAATAATTGTAAACAAATTTATAGAATACATACTTTTACTTTCTATTCATATTTAAAATATATGTGTGAATTTGATCTCTAACATATTACTTAGTTATTTAAAATAATTTTTGACACAGTTAAAATACACTTATTTTAAAAGCTACGTGTAAGCCAATTACAAACAATTAAAAAAGAATTACATTATTTTATTTTATATTTTTTTATATTTTTGCTGCGTAAGTGTTAAAATTTTTTAAATTTGCTTAAACTTGTCGTTTTTATATATTTTTATGGATTTGTTCAAATCGAAATATACTTATAAATTAAAATAACTGTAATTGTTTTACTTTAAAAATCACAAATAAGATAAATGAGACTGCCGTGAACAAGATATAATTATGTCAATAAAAGAATATTTTTATAATTTTATATATTAATTTAAATGTAAAATGTTTGACTTTAGTTTCAAAAAATTATCACATTAGTTTTTGTTGTGTTTTTATTTCTTTTGCAGGTGTGTATGTTTCATCGAATCCGACTTATTTTGTAAATAGTCATAACAACTCCGGAGCGCTGGTAATGAGTTTCACAAAGCAAGTTAAAAACTATGAAAACGTTTCAAACTGATAGTTTATATTGAGATTGGAAGGGTAGATAGAAATGTTCTTCCACAACAACTCAGTAATGATAAACCTACTTAAACACTTAATGACAATGCGTGGATTCAGTTGAGTAACTTACTATTGATTGATGGGGCTAAGATGTCACTTTGTAAAGATTTTTCATCCAAAAATCTCAGAAATTCTGGAAAATTCTCCACACTGCTGAACCGCAGGGCGAAATCGAGAGGCAGCTGAAATAAACAGTTGAATTATTATTTTTTCAGTTAACAAGNACACTGCTGAACCGCAGGGCGAAATCGAGAGGCAGCTGAAATAAACAGTTGAATTATTATTTTTTCAGTTAACAAGGGGATTATTACATTTTTACTTGTGCAAATCCATTGAAATAAAAGTAATGTATAACACATCACACGTGCAATAAATGATCTGAGCAAAGGAAAAATTTTATCAACACACTTTCATTCGCAAACAGTTGGTCATTTTGAATATAGAAATATGGACTTGTCAGTTATGTTCACATGCGAGAGAGTGTATTCGCTTTAGATTTTAGCAGGCGCTATAATCATAAACTAAATAATTGAGTAATTTTGGTTTCAAGAAATAANTTATGTTCACATGCGAGAGAGTGTATTCGCTTTAGATTTTAGCAGGCGCTATAATCATAAACTAAATAATTGAGTAATTTTGGTTTCAAGAAATAATTTCCTTTTGTGTGACAACCGTTGACTTCTCGATAACTTATTATTATCCGACAAAAAATTAATCATTGATAGCGTCTAATAATTTAGTAAATGCCTGAAGTCTAGTATTTTCATGTTTTTAACACAGGAAAAAACTGAAAAGCATTTATAAACAGCAATACCCAGTGTTTATACATATTGTCAGTACTGTTGGGCACTTCCAGCTTACATTCGTACGGTTTGTATATGTATCGTTGGCATGGGCAAACATATTTATACATATAGTAATATTTGGATTGGCAAGTAATAGCTACTTCTAGTACGGGGTTTGCATTTCACTTACTAAAAGCAATTTCTCCTCTGATATCTCTACACATTTCACATTTCCAATTAAATTGTGATATTTTCTGTATAAAATGTTTTGNTGTATATGTATCGTTGGCATGGGCAAACATATTTATACATATAGTAATATTTGGATTGGCAAGTAATAGCTACTTTTAGTACGGGGTTTGCATTTCACTTACTAAAGGCAATTTCTCCTCTGATATCTCTACACATTTCACATTTCCAATTAAATTGTGATATTTTCTGTATAAAATGTTTTGNGCAATTTCTCCTCTGATATCTCTACACATTTCACATTTCCAATTAAATTGTGATATTTTCTGTATAAAATGTTTTGCAGAATTAAAGGAATTAAAGGAGTTGATACCTTAGAAACAGGATTAAACTATTTGTTATTATTTTTTTCAGATGTATTTCGTTCAATACTCATGACTGGAATAATGTCCTTGAAGAAATTCTCCATTTCTCCTTAAAGAAACTACACAATGAAATTCAAATTGAAGCAATTTTCTTTCCTTCTTAAAATAGCGTAATTACATCACAAACTTCACATCACGACGCTTCTCTGGTAGAGATGGTATTATGTAGGATACATGCCAAGTTATCGACGTATAGAAGGTATTTTCTTTTAATACTTTAAGTCACATTTTTGCTGAAAGGAATGAACACGTAAGGGGATATTTAAGTCAGTCAACCAAGAATACCAAATACTAACAAAAGAAAATTTTAAATAAACCACCGCATTTAAATAATTTTGTTTACGAAAATCGCTTGAATAAATATATATTTTTTTGGAAATTTTTAAATGAACATTGCTGAACTTGGAAAATCTAAAAGAAAATACTAAAAAGTATATATATATATATATATATATATATATATATATATGTTTATAACATGCAAATACTACATTTATGGTTATAAATATTTACTAAATATTTTAAATACGCTAATTTTCCCCGTTTAGAAAGGAAACATATAAAATCTATATCACAACTAACTATTAACAAAATAAATATATTAATAAACATTCATTGTATAAATGGACAAATTTACAAGTCATCGTAGACATAAAAGAACATAAAATAAAACACTAATACGTTCAATTTTCAACGTAATTTCTTTTAATTGTAACATGTGCAAACACGGGCGTACTCAAGGGGGTGTCCCTTGGGGATTGAAACCCCCTCCCCGCGAATATTTTGTATTTTTTAAAATTTCAGTTGTACTGCAAAAAACTAGTTCTTAAAATGTTTAATGGAGATTTAACAATCTGCATATATTTATTACTGAGTTAACAGTTTTCCATGAGTCTGGAAGTAACGAGTCGTTACTCCCGAATATGAGTCGTTACTCCGTCGTTTCTTCAGTCTCTAAACTGGTTCGGTCGCGCGCGATACGAATAGTTTCAATACGCCACCAGCAGAATGCGCATAATTCAGTACTTCAGCAGCTCCACTCTCACTGGAAGATGGCGTTGGTGTAATGGTCGGAGGTTAGTGCATGGCGACATCTGTTGTGAGGTGGAAACAATATATACTGGTCAGTAGAGATGTTATATTAGTGTCATTTCTTAGTAATCATATTATTGAATATAATGCTTTGCTGATAATATAATATCATAACTATTATTTTATAATAGGCAAATAATAGGGTAATATTGGTAATAGTACTCAATGAAATGAATATTTAATCGCACGAATAATCTCACTAAACTATTAAAAATAACAACTTACGTGAAACTGTGATTAAATTTCCCTTCATACTTTAACAGGCTTAGGACTGTCAATGATTAATACATTGGTGTATTTAAAAAGTTAATCACCTTATGTACATTTTATTATTGAATTCTATTTACAAGATTTATAAATATATTTTTTTTTGGTTTTGTTATGTTTTTGTTGTTTATATATATTTTTTTCGGTAAAATTTTACTTTAGGGGCTTTTCTGAAAGGATTTAAAAAAACCACAAAAATTGGTATATTCTTACTCTACTAGTTGCGGGGAACACGAATATACTAGGCGCATGGCTTTAAAATAACTACAACATATTTTAAAAAATTATACAAAATTACGAATTGAGCAGGTGATATGTTTGTTTACATCAATGAACAAAACCTCCGAAACCAACAAAAATTGAATTACTTTACTCAGCACACAGTACCTTATTGTTTTTCAAGCAAGCGTAGTGTTAACATACGTAAAACATATTAAAATTATAGTACCAGTATTTCAGTCAGTGTGTTTACGTTTCTTCACGTATTCCGCCATTAGTAATGGCGGCGCAGGCTTGTGGAGATTGTTACGTCACTGTGAAGACGTCACATGTAATTCCAACCATCTTTTTCGAAAGGTATGCACTGAGTTACGACGTACTGTTACAATGGGTTTACAAAACGGAGACAGCAAGAACTTGTGCTTTTGTGCGTTACACTTGTGCTTCTGTGCGTAATTTTTGCCTAAGAACTAGTGCTTCAATTCGTAATATTCGGCTATGTACGAGTGCCTTATTACGTAAAATTCGCGTATGTCGCGTTTCGTCGAGAACAGAGGAATTGTACCCGCCGGCTACCTAGGTGAGTTAATTGATATTCTTCCAGTGTGTTTTACGGTTCCTTTAAATCACAAAAACCCGGTAAATGGTGTATGACTAAAGTATGACATAAAGTATGACATNTGTGTTTTACGGTTCCTTTAAATCACAAAAACCCGGTAAATGGTATTAAAGTATGACTAATTTTGTAATATGTGCCCACCTAACCTAACAGAACCTAACTTCACGATGTGTGAATCACTACTTTACATTTTTAAACTAACCTAGGATTGTATGATTTTAAACTAACCTATAATTGTAGGTTAGTTTAAAAGCCTAACAGCCTAGGTTAGTGTAAAATCCTACGTTAGTGTAAAACCCTACCATCCTAGGTTAGTGTAAAACCAAAAAAATCCTAGGTTAGTGTAGAACCCTATATTCGTAGGTTAGTTTAAAAATGAACGTAAAATAGTGATCCACCCATCGTGGGGTTAGGTTTTGTTAGGTTAGGTGGGCACATATTACAAAAATTGTCTGACGGTAATGCGCCTAGTATATTCGTGTTCTCCGCAACTAGTAGAGTAAGAATATACCAATTTTTGGGGGGTTTTTTTTTTCCAGAAAAGCCCCTAAAGTAAAATTTTACCTTTTTTTCATTATTAAATTATTGTTTTATGTACATATTTACAGTTTTATTCACTTACAAATTTACATTTAAAAACATCAGTTGTTTTACTTTTTCCGTTTTTAACCTTGTTCGACGATCTGATATTATGTACCCGGACTTCGAAAAAATGCGCTCGCAAGAGACTGAGGTACTCATTGCGCAACATTTTAGTCTATAAATTTTCGCCAAGTTCGGGTACACGTATTTGTGGTTTCTCCACCAATCCGAAGGGTTGGAAAAATTTCCATGGTCGTCCTTGATCGGCAACAACTTATCTTCAAGATAGCGTTGCACCTCTACTATCGCACATGCTTGGGAAGATTGCAAAGGCTCCACTTTTCCTAGTATTTCATCAATGTTATCCCATATTGATAGTCCGTCTTTTATTATTTCATTGCTGGCTGTGCTCGTGGATGGTTGTGGTGAAACCGGCCTGCCGCTGTTTTGATTTTTCTTGTTTATGTCCCCAGTGACGAGTTCTATCAGCGTTTTCTTGGCCTTTTCAACGGCATTTTTGTCCTGAAAGCAGTGAGTTTTGTATCTAGGGTCTAGTAAAGTGCAAATGGAAAATGTTCCGCTGTGCTCAATCTGTCCTAGCCTTCGTTTCATTTCTTGTATTATAACCCCAACCGATGTGGCAACGTCCCTGTGCAGTGTTGGGGGGATTTTGTTTTCAAATAGATTTAATAGAATTCTATTAAATACAATGACCAAGCTGCCCGTTACGTAATCTTCGCCACTCATCTGCGCAGTTACTTGTTGAAGTGGTTTAAGGATGCTGCAAAGGTCCTTGCACATAGTCCACTGTTCTGCAGATAGCATAGCTATGTCTCTGTCCAATAGCCCCGCCGTACTTCGAAGCGCATCCTGCAACTCCAGGAATCGTTCTAACATGAAGTAGACTGAGTTCCACCTCGTAGGAACTGACTGAAGAAGCCTCTTTGGTTGTGCTATTCCTGTTTGAATCTGGTACCGTAGTAGCTTTTCCATAGCTGTAGTGCTTCGCTTGTAATATGAAACAATAGATTTCACTGTTTCTATAGTTGATTTAACTGCGTCCACATCTAAAGCCTTCTCGACTATCAGGTTCAGAGTGTGAGCAAAACAGCCAAAATGTTTTACAGATAAATGAAATTTTACAGCATTTTGCATGTTCGTCGCATTATCGGTCGTTATAATAACGATTTGGTTTTTTTCCAATCCAAAATCATTTAAGACGCGAGATATTTCGTCCGCGATATTTATGGCTGTGTGAGTGCCGGGTAATGGTGCACATTCCAAAAGTAATTTTCTACAATGAAATTCTTCGTCTATATAGTGTGCCATGATGGCAATGTAGCTATCTTGTGCCGCTGATGTCCATAGGTCAGTCGTCAAGCTTAATGAAATTATATTTGTTATGTCACTGGCACGGACTCTGTTCACGATTTGTTCATACTTTGCTGGCAAAAGCGTATTTGAAATGTGTTGCCTTGTCGGCAGTTTGTAAGCAGGATTCAAGGCGTTCGAGTATTCCCTAAAACCTTGATCCTCGACCACGGAGAAAGGCTGGAAGTCCTTTATAAAAAGCATCAACAACTTCTCGTCCACTGCTACTCTTTGAGATGCAGTCATTTTTTTTACTGGCATATTTATTCTTGTTTGCACCATTTGTCTCGCGGCGCCTGCATTGGATCCGGTGCCAATGCCAACCGGAGCAACAGCAACAGCAACGCTCGGACTCGGAACAGGTTCAGGTTGCACAGAGCTGGTTTGTGGGTTGCTCGTGGTGTTGACTGAGACATTTTCCGGAATTTGCCGCAAATGTGAGCCCGCAGGAGTAACTATCACATGCTTGTGTTTGATGTGTTGCTTTAAGTTAGAAACTGTGGTTTTAAACGAGCACCTTTGCTGGCAAATGTTACAAACAGCAATTTTGTTTACTTCTGATTCCACTGTAAACTGTGCCCAAACTTCGCTTGTCCTTGAACGTTTCATTTTTCTAGAAAACCACCCAAAATTAACAAACACGAGTACACAATATTACCTACTTAACTATCCACAATTCACTAGGTAGCTATTATATTATGTTTTCGGCTCGTTGAACCCACCGCTCTGTTAGTTATGCACTTCCAATCTAAGCGAAAAAAAATCCGTAATAGCTAATTAGTGTTTGTTTACAAAGTAAAAGTACCTAGGTATTTATATTTGGCGCTAAATTTCGCTTTCTTCTTACCTGTGTAGTGTGTACACACTACACAGCGTTCATACAAAGCGCGACGTGCATCGGTGCATGCTTAATAATAGTGTGTATAATTTATAATAGCCATCTCCTCACTCACTCATTCGCCGGCAGACGCGAAGGACCGACGATAACGCGAGACGGCCAGATAATAAAATATCATAGCTATTATTTTATAATAGGCAAATAATAGGGTAATATTGGTAATAGTACTCAATGAAACGAATATTTTATTGCAGGAATAATAGCCCTAAACTATTAAAAATAACAACTTACGTGAAACGGTGATTAAATTTCCCTTCATACTTNCTAAATTTTCCTTCATACTTTACAGGCTTAGGACTGTCAACGATTAATACATTGGTGTATTAAAAAAGTTACTCACCTTATGTACATTTGATTATTAAATTCTATTTACAAGATTTATAATTTTTTTTTTTTTTTTTTTTGCCTATTATTTGACTATTATATTATATTATAATACCGTGGATTCGAATAACATATTATGAATTAACATAGTCTATATTAGGTTACGTGTAACTGTTATGATTATATTAGTTACACCACTACTGGTCAGTGACGGCAGGTAGTTGAATATGAATCCCCATGTTATGGATGTAGCCAGCTTCAACACTCCCCCTCCCCTCCCAAGAATCATATTTTTTCCAAGCCTGTAGGTAAGTAGAGAACACTTCACCCCCCTCCCTTCTTCATGATGTGATATTTATGCATACCGTACAGCTGGCTTCTTAGCAAACTACACTTATCAACCCCAAATTATTCTCATTAACTTTGCTTTATGTCCCAAAGTTTTACCTTTACAAAAAGAATAGTTTTCTATTGAATTTCCTATTTTATAACTGGTTTCTTTTTGCAAATTTACGTCTATTTCCAGTTAATATTATAAATTAAACTACCTTGAGACACATATTCTGCCACAACATATTAAAAATGTTTCCCTTATTTCGTAGGGATAAAACAGAAAACTGGCAGTGTAATCATAGGATATGGCCCGGTGTCGCAATAAAAACTGACTGGTATATGAGGATTCGGAAAACGACTTCGGAACAGTATGTAGGCCTACATATGTATCAGCACTGATATGAGCAAGTTTCATACTCTGCCACCCAATTCAAACCGCGTTTACACGTCGAAGATGTGGCACTGAAAATGATCAGAACTCACTCAACACTGTTTTTCTTGCAAATATGTCATAGTTCATTAAGTGATACGCAATGTAAATTGGTGAAATTTAAATGCAAAGCAGAATCCGAGCATTATTCCTAATTACTATTACTATGAGCTATAGTAATTTTTCTTGTAACCTTGACAATACTCTTTGGCCTTTTGTCAATACACCTAGTAGAAGTAAAAAATGAATAATAAATTTTCTTGCTGTCACGTAATTATGCGAATTTGTTCATTATAATTTGTATCTTTAAAGTTATGAACTCTTTACTACTATTATTCTACGAGTAAACCAAGTGGTTTAATATTTTATAAAAGCTACTTTCCAGTGAATGTTTTTTTAAATGCAGTAGCTATGTAACTTAAAAGTAATAAATATAAATCTACAAGCACTGTACCGAAAGTTAAATATTGAACAAGAGCTCCACTATTTAGACATTAGTTTCATTCCAGAACATAAGCTACAGTTTGGGTTTGCCTAAGTCTGGTAGCGATACCAATACTTGCTGGATTTATTGGGGTTGTACAAGGAGATGCCTGATATAAGGGATGCGAGATGCAGGCTGGATAGTGTGGCGAACTGCCAACAAGGAGGACCACGTAAAATCCAAGCCCAGGTTGTGTATAGAATAACTTACATATGAAAGTGCTAACACATGTTGGACTGCTCCTGAAGAGCTGTAACCCACCACCAGTTTGATTTTCCGTCAGGCATGAACAAAGTTAGAGCCTCCTTCTCCTACCACACATGTCGCAGCTCTATTAGCACACACATCCACCAGAAACATTTCAATATTCCTAGTAAAGGCAAGTATGCTATCATGTGGTCAAATCTTACAATGTATAATCATAAATAATATTGATTAGTTAAATACTTACGTCTTTTTCAAAGAAGAGAATGCATTCCTATACAATAGAAGTACTTGTTTTACAGAAAATACTTTTGGCTTTAATAAGTACATATATGCAATAGTTTGATAAGGATTAGTGGTAGCATAGCTAATCTAATCACCAGTGTAATTCGGTAGTATAAATGTATAAAATGTATCATTTGGCTTGATTGCAACTATTTCAAAGGAAGTCTCGTCATCTTGAAGGGAAAAATATATGTGCCACAAGGATATTTTTGTCTTCAAAACGACGAACATACACCACTGTAAGTGGCACAAGCTTTGACACACCGTGATGAAATGTTCACGAAATATTTGCCAGGAAGACGACATATTATAGTTTATAGGTACCGACTGAACCGTAACGGCGAGTCATGAATAAACCCTGTCCACAGTGTTTTTCGTCTTACATCGAACTTCCCGAATCTGTAAAGTGCAATTACGCTGCAAAGAGTCCACAAGATTACCGTAAGTGACAACTGTATTATCTAAAGGATTATTTCTCTATGTCTTCTTCCATGTTTCGTCCTTGGATTGGTTGGTTGCAGATTTACACTCATCTCGCCTCTCTGTTTCCGTATTCATTGCACTGTAACACTTGCGTTCTAAAAGTAAGTGTCTGATCTACTAAACTCTTGTAAGGTTGTTTTGGCTTAGTATGGCATTCCAGGCAAGCCAACATTCTAGTGGCCATCAGCTGAGTAACTCGGGATGTACGATAAAAAAAACGGTATAATTTAAAGTGTTACTGTCTTACAAAACGGAGGTCTAATACGGGTTTTATAATTCCACGACGAGTTCGCTCCGGCAGTTTGAAACGACGTCTCAGTCTGACCATTTCTGCCACCGAAATAAGTTCACTGTTTACAATACCCAGGAAATTTAAATCCAAGTGTTGCGGCGCTTTCGGCAAATCAGTAACTTGCTACACCTCCTCTTTGGAATTCAAAGAAATCACAAAACATTATACACTATTTTGTTTCGACAGCAGTGTAAAGAAAGAATTTTTGGCTTTTGATGCTAAGTTAAAAATATATGATCAACTCAACAGGCACTTCTCTTTCTGCTGCAAAATAACCAGGTTAAAAGTAAGATATTTATATGGTAATATTTACCAGAGTAGTAAAATCAGCACGAAATGTGGTTTTATAAGGTTGTATTCATGTTTTATTTGTTTCCCATCGAGTCCGACACCGACGAAAGTAGATATTGAATATACTTTTGTTGGGGTACGATAATGTTGGGGTTACCTTGCGTCTGATTGGGGGTTGACAAATGTTCGTCGGTGTCTAGGCCGTGATGGCTGGTTATTGCACATCCAGCATAACAAGGAAGTATGACATTGAATTCAGTCCCAACATTGTGAACTATGGACGTAGGAGTTTTGATTCAAATCTACTGAGTTGTTCTTAAAAAATAAAATGCAATGCCAAAATGTAAATTATCTGCCATTTTGAAAATAAGTATTCTTCAGTGTGAACAGTCGTAAGTCAGGTGTTCTTAATAAGTGCTATAGCAGTATCCAGTTTTGGCAATTCGGTGCTCGGGTTCAAAACCTTTAATGTGAGATGCACAGATATGCCCACAAAAACACAAAGGAAGCTGATCTCTTAAGCTAAAATAGGCTGAAGGGTAGCTCAATAATTTTTCGGTAACAAATATATTCTCTTCTGCCGGTAAGTGATAAATATGTCACTCAACATATGTTCATTGAGAATGAGCAAGTGAGTGAAAAGATGTGAGCGACCCTTAACAGCGAGGTCTTGAGAGCCGATGAGGCTCACTGAAGTGAGAATGGAGCAACACCGTAGTGAAAGGGCGGGGGAAACGGGAGATTCCCGAGAAAACCCGCCTACCAGTAGCATAGTCCGGCACGATTCCCACATGCGAAAATCCGGGATTGACCCGGCCAGGGATTGAACTCGGTTCGGCTGGGTGGGAGGCGAGCAGGCTAACCGCTCAGCCACCGTGGGCCCGCTCCTTGAAGAAGGATGCAAGAGCAGAGGAGAGTCGTGTAAATGGAAGAGGTTGGGAGAGCGCCATTCCACTGGCGGCAGGATGCTGTGGCCGCACGTCCTGCGCTCAGGCCAGGTCCTGCGAGGAGCCGCAGGAAACCTCACATCCCGCCACATACCACCTCTCCCGTGGGCGAGTCCCAGCCTCCGTCTGATTACCTTATCAGCACACACGTGACAGAAGTTCCGACTTCCATCGTGGTACGACTGCATCTCAGAAAGATGTATGTTCATACGAATTAAGTCATCCAAGTGAGAGTTCCGCCAGGCACTTAAGAGTTTGGCGTGGATGAGAAAAGGTCAATTGTTGGTTAGAAACATGATGATTAGTTTATAAATCTTAATACACAGTCCCGAGAGAAGACCCAAATATATGCTAATATAATAAAAAAAGTACTTCTTTACGCCTGTGTTGAAATGATTTATTTTGTAATAAACATTAATAATGAAAAAAAATGAAGAAATTCCAGGGAAATATTACACTACTCCTGGTACAAAACTTACTTGACAATGTGTGCTTATGTTCCTTCTCAGCCAAAGTATTTGAAATGGGAGCTGCGTTGCTGTGGCTAGCGGTCTTCGGCTCGACTCGGGCGAGCTCGGCAATCTTCGGCTCGACTCAGGGGGTGCTCGGAAGCCGTCTACTCGAGTATGCCGAACATACCTGAAGGTGACCGCAGTTACGCCCACTAGTTTTAAGGGAATACATTTATTTATGGTAGTCATATTGCTTTGACAGGCATAGGTTACGTCAAAACGTAAATCTGTATTTATTACCCAATTTAAAAAATATATATTTATAGTTATAATTGTTTTTATATTGTGCCGAAATAATAAAAGGGCATTGCGAAAACATGCAAAAGTCTCTAACTCAATTACTACATTTCTACTCTTTTGAAGACTGATTAAAAAAACAATGCACCAATATGCAAATTATTCACTCCCTCGACTGTTTTATAGGTACTAGTATGCTACTCAAATTTTTTTATGTGTGTATATATGACTAATTAAAGCCTATCATACTAATAGCAACCACATGCACGAATATATTATAATATTGGTATGGATCAGCATCTACCAGGATTTCTATAGGCTTAATTGGTGTTAATTTAAATGCCAATACTGCCAGGCCCTGGAGACTTGGAATGTACGAGGGTAATAAATAGTCTTAACTTTCGTGCTCTCCTTGACCATCAATCCTCCAATTAATCCTCGAATCTCCGAAGCCTCGAATTCTCCAGTCCTACAATCAATCCTTCAATCCTCCAATCAATTCTCAAAGTTTGTCCCCTCCACCTATATGTATTGAAATTACCTTCGTTCGCCATCTGTCTCCAAATTTGGACATGTCGACAGAATTAATGTCTTGTATGCAGTCAACTATCCATGCATTTTTATACTAAAATCTTTATTATCATTCTATATGCAGACATTTTCGTTAATAGTCGAGTGCTCATAGCACCACTTTGAAGTTGTTTGGAACAAAAGGACACAACACACACAAAAAAAACCGATATTTGTATAATAATAATTTATTATTATACTAAAATTACCATTTCAGAAGTAAGCAGCTCATCACATCACGCGATTTCTGTGTCGTATCCTTTTGTCCCAAACAACTTCAAAGTGGTGCTATGAGCACTCGACTATTAACGAAAATGTCTGCATATAGAATGATAATACAGATTTTAGAATAAAAATGCATGGATAGTTGACTGCATACAAGACATTAATTCTGTCGACATGTCCAAATTTGGAGACAGTTGGCGAACGAATGTAATTTCTATACATATGGGTGGAAGGGACAAACTTTAAGAATTGATTGTAGGATTGATTTGAGGATTGAAGGATTGATTGTAGGACTGGAGGATCCGAGGATTCGAGGATTTATTGTAGGATTGGGGGATTGATTGGAGGATTGTTTGTAGGATTGGGGGATTGTAGGCATGATTGGATGGTTGATGGTTAAGAATGTCACGAAAATTAAGACTATTTATCACCCTCGTACATTTCAAGTCTCCAGGGCCTGGCAGCATTGGCATTTAAATTAACGCCAATTAAGCCTACAGAAATCCTGGTAGATGCTGATTCATACAATTATTATAATACATTCGTTCATGTGGTTTGCTATTAGTATGATGGGCTTTGTTTAGGAATATATACTTACATAAAAAAAATTGAGTAGCATACTTACACCTATAAAATAGTCAAGGTAGTGAATAATTTGCAGATTCTGGCATCGTTTGTTAATCAGTCTTCAAGAGAGTTGACTGGAAATGTAGTATTTGAGTTCGAGACTTTTACATGTTTCCGCAATACCCTTTGTATAGTTTTGGCACAATATAAAAAATTTAATTTATAATTAAAAATGATTTTTGAAATGGGATAATAAATACAAGTTTACGTTTTGACATAACCTATGCCCGTAAAACCAATATGGCTACCAGAAGCAAACATAAGCTTGAAGAATTATTGGACGTAACTGCCGAGCACCTTCGGGTACATCTGACAAATCCCAATCGACGGCTTCCAAGCACCCCTTGAGTTGAGCTGATGATTGCCGAGCTCGCCCGAGTCGAGCCGAACACTGCTACCCACAGTCACACATCTCCCACTTAAAATACATTAGCCGAGAAGAAACATAATCATGCTAGCAAAGTCTGCCGAAACAAAGATAACATTAATATTGAATACTCTTCGCTACAGGTATAACACAAATTTGGAGACGAATTGAGCAATTATTTAAAAAAATGTTGTAAACGCTGAACAAAATTACAACTATGCTACAGCGATTAGTGTGTTCCATCGCACTCTCTGGCCAAAAGGCCAGTGCCATGTTATCTCTTCTCCAAATATCTGCGGTTCGTTACAAAGTCCGTAACAAATAATCTGCACTAAAATAGTTGTCGAAATGTTTTACGACAAGTTAATAAATTGGCGACAATACAAAACAATAGCTAGGTTTTCTATTAGTCTATAAAGATGCACATCTCACAAACGAGGTCCCTGGCACACAGCAGATTTCTGTTTTAATTTGCATTAAGATTTGTTATGTAAATAATAATTAAATTCCTTTAAAATATAGCGAAACACAAAATGTATTGTGGAAACACGTAACACTTTGCAAGCATTGTGCAGAATCTAATAACACTTAAAACCTATCTCTACTCTTTCTCCCGTCGCTATCTTTGAGTCTCTTAAGTTTAAATCAGTGTGTATGAATATGTGCTTCCCTCTAGAAACTTTTAATACTATGCACTTTTTTTTATCAAAACCGATAGAATTATATTACTTATAAATAACATACGGATGTTATAATTTTAAAAAATACTGAGTATTTCCTTTTAAAATAACACTATTTAAAAATATTGTTTCCTACGTCTCATCCCACGGACGGAAACATTCAGCTAATGTCATGTGTTGACGCATTAACACTGTCAACATTGAATTCACAAGCTCTCTCAACACATCTTGGTAAATACTCTTTCAATTTTTTAAAATCTGTCATACCAGCAGTTATACGTCAGGCAACCCTAAATATTTCATTTTAGTAAATCAGATACATGTTTTCGAAAATGTGGACATGAAACCTTTTAGATTGGTATGCCGTAACTACCAAACATATTAAACCAATAAACTGGAGAATCTCTCGGAATCGAACGAAGGAAATTCGCAAGACAGACTTTAAGGAGGCAGGTGCGTTTCTAGCTTATATCAGATTTTGGGAACTATTTTCCTTGTATCGCTCCGCATACTGTCTCTTGTCCCGTCTCCGTATGTCCCCCTCTCTTGTGCTTAATATACGACGGTTTGAAGGAAAAATTGCAGTTTTTGCATTATTTTCCAACAAAATAATATTAACACAGTTATGTAATTACGAGAAATAATTTATTTTAACATTGTTAATTTCGAATTTTTTTTAAAGTTGAAAACTTTTCCGAAAATACCCTAAAAATGTCATTTCCCCTCCTTCTCAGAGCCCCTTCGTAGTGGGTCTCGGCGACAGCTGCAATTACAATTACAGTTCAAAGTTAAATTTCCGTGATGGCGAATAGGGAAACGATGCAGGAATATTGCCATTGGTCATGCCCCTGTGAACTTCAGCTTACGAATAAGGCGACGCTGTAGACAACTGCCATTACCTGAGAGGCAGTTCCGAACAAAGTTGGGACGGACGGCAATGCAGGCGGTGGCCGGCCCGTTGTGATGTGTGGTTGTGTACCAGGTTCAAGTCACTCACGACCAATAGCAAGGCGTGGTGTGGGCCCGCCCGTTGTGATGTGTGGTTGTGTACCAGGTTCAAGTCACTCACGACCAATAGCAAGGCGTGGTGTGGGCCCGCCCGTTGTGATGTGTGGTTGTGTACCAGGTTCAAGTCACTCACGACCAATAGCAAGGCGTGGTGTGGGCCCGCCCGTTGTGATGTGTGGTTGTGTACCAGGTTCAAGTCACTCACGACCAATAGCAAGGCGTGGTGTGGGCCCGCCCGTGATGCGCACGGGTCAATACAAAGTGAAAGTCGTGCAACAGCCAATTGGGAAACGTTCTGGGGGGCAGCTCGTGGCGGGAGCCCTGCTCGTGGTGTTGCATGGTTTAATACTAAGTCCAACATTTTTTCAAGCAACCAATGGTGAAGCAAGGTGGGTGCCCAATTTGGTGTTAGGCACTTTTAGAGCAAATTCTTTACAAAAAGTTTCTGTTCGGTACAGTTTACCCAGGAAGCGATTAAATATACCGAGTAACCTGGCTATATATTTTTTTAAGCGAGAATATTATAAAAGTATCCACTTTTCAGCTCTGAAAGTAGGACTTCATTACATTTCTTTTAAATACAACGAATTTATTTAAACCTGCAACCTACACACCACAATCAGCACCACACACTACAATCAGCACCACAATCAGCATCACATGCACCACAATCAGCACTATATACACCACATTCAGTACTACATACATCACATTCAGCATCACAAGCGCGACAATCAGAACTACACGCACCGCAATCAGCACCACAAGCACCACATGCACCCCAATTAGCACCACATGCACCACATTCAGCACTATATACACCACATGCACCACAATAACCACCACATGCACCACATTCAGCACCACATGCACCACAATCAGCACCAAATGCACCACAATCAGCACCACATACACCACAATCAGCACCACATGCACCACAATCAGCACTACATGCACCATAATAAGCACCACACGCACCACAATCAGTACCACGCACACCACATTCAGCACCACATGCACCACAATCAGCATATAATGCACCACAATCAGCATCACATGCACCACAATCAGCATATACTGCACCACATACACCACAATCTGCACAACATGCACCACAATCAGCACCACATGCACTGCAATCAACACCACATGCACCACAATCAGTACCACATGCACCACAATCAGCACCACATGCACCACATTCAGCACCACATGCACAACAATCAGCACCACACGCACCAAAATCAGCACCACGCACACCACATTCAGCACCACATGCACCACATGCACCACAATCAGCATCACATGCACCACAATCAGCATATAATGCACCACAATCAGCATCACATGCACCGCAATCAGCATATAATGAACCACAATCAGTACCACGTGCACGACAATCAGCACAACATGCACCACAATCAGCACCACATGCACCGCAATCAACACCACATGCACCACAATCAGTACCACATACACCGCATTCAGCACCACGAGCACCACAATCAGCACTGCATGCTCCTACTCATCCTATGTGCGATATGTAGTAGACGAGAATAGTTTGACGAGTAGCATGAGTTCCAAAATATCACAGACCTTTTAGACGAAATTATTTGAGAAAATAATTACCTCCCCATTGCTCAAAAGTCTCTGTCTTTGACTGATTCGTGTTCCATTAGCAACTGTAAAAAAATGGCTATGGGTACGCAAAGCCTGCCTGATACATTTTAACGTAAAATAGATAACCCTTTATGTGAAATAACAAGAAGACGAAAATTAATTTCACATTAAAAAATGTTATTTACTGGCAAGGTTTTGAGATCCAGCGATGCTAAGTTAGCGTCTAGCAAGTCAGTCTCAAGTTCTTCCAATTCGTCTGGTAGTGTTCTTCCCGTGCTAAACAAAATGTACATTGTTTACGAATTAAGGTTTTTTTCCCCCGTTTCAACTTGTGTGTGATGTTTTATGTTTTCCCCATAGATTGTTAGAAAATTGACTTTGGTGTGACGGGTGAAATATTAAATTTTTTTACTATATGTTGTTGCACGTTTGGTGTGTCTGTATATTAGTCATGATTTACGTAATAAATATTAATGCTATAATTTATATTTCATGTGTTAAATATTCCAAATCTTGGTAGCTAGCATGATGTCACTGTTGTAAGTTGGATGCTCGTTCTTTACCAGCCTCCAGACGACCACACCGTCGCGGCTTGTGTTGCAGGAAGAGCAAAGTACAACTCATGGCTGCCAACTCGTGAATTCTGCACGTGGTACCAACCCACACCTGCCGTCGTCGCTGCTGCCGCTAATACGACGCGTATTACATATGCGAGGCCTCGTCTTCTAAAACTATTTTTCTTGCCAACAGTGATGGCTACAGATTACGTTTCTCGTAGACGCCCCGTGACCTGATGTAATGGAATATCTGAACTTACCAGTGTGCTGTAGTGGGCGATACTAAAAATAAATTAACTATCAAGATGAAGGGGGCTGGAGAGGCCGAGCGAACGCAAGAAATTGACTGTTTAAATAACCAATAAAAAATTGGTGAGGGTGGTGGTGAAGGGACTTCCATAAATGTACGTTTTAAAATACATTTTTATAATTATTTTTTAATAATTTTTTTTATAAATTTTTTTAATAAATTTTTTTTATAAACTTTGGTGATTTTTGGAATTTTTTGTGGAATGTTTGGGTTTAAGGTTACTGGGGTTAAGGTTGAAGGTCAAGGTCAATGTAACCTGGATAAAATATGGTGGTTGAGTGACGTCACAACATGGCGGCCGGCAGGCGCCTGCCTCCTGTGCCGGGTGCCGCTGTGCCCGACTCCCCATAATTACTCTTCTGCTTATAACGGTTTTTAGCCTACCATGTCGGAAGATGTCATGTGAAAAATTAAAATTTAGTATTGTATCTTAGTTGTTTCTCATTAGAACCCCGAAAAATTTCTAATCCTGAACGTAAGTAATAACAAAAAACATCTAAATTATTTAAAGAAATGTATCATTTTCCATAATAATAGCATTATTATTTAAATGTTAGATATAGCATATTTCTAGTGGCTTCAACTCTATCTAAACCAGACTTGGTGTACATAGAACTGAGTGTGTGCATAATTCACTAAGCATTAGCTTTAATCGGCCTAAATCTCTGAAGTTTTTGCAACCAAAAAAATTTATTATTTTGTCTCATCACGCCTCAGAAATTATTCAACAAATCATCATCAAGTAGAGTGGAACATTCCATGCGCTCAATCATTTTTTAAACACAAAATAGAGTATCCACTATCTTGGCCATTGGAAATATCATCAGAATAACTTGCGTTATGTGTGTAGAGGAAATTAGGTTATTTGGTCATATCGGTGATTTCTTGTTGTGGAACTGTAATGACCTGAGTGAGACCTCTGTGACGTCAGTATGACGTGGGTGAGAGGCGAGATAGCAGTGTCTCGTGAACTGGAACATGATGTAAACTATTATACAGGAATGGGTAAACGAAAGTGACAAGCGCTTGAAGAAGGCAATGTTATGTTGTTACGTAACGCTGTTAGGTCGGCAAGGTTTTCACGGTTATTTAAATAATTTTCAAATGAACCTATGAAAAAGGTCATTGCCCCTACATGCGTATGTTTTAACGGGCCCGTTGCCTAGCAGTCGCCCAGTAAAGTTGGTAACGACGGAAAATAAGAACTTCCATGTTTTAATGTTGAATTAAAAGTGTCAGGTGAATATTTGTGAATACTGAAATGATTTATTTTGCTACAGTTTTAACGCATATAGCCTAAGTGCTAGAGAGATTAAATATGTAAAATACTCGGTTTTCTAATAAATAAGTTTCACTTGACCGTCGCATGAGTATAGTGATGAGGCTCATAGCGATGAGGCTCATAGTGATGAGGCTCATAGCGATGCTAATGTTACGTATGGTGTAAGAATACGCAATGTGCATACAAGTACATATCATACATGGCTGTCAAACGTGTCATGGTCGCCGTGAACAGCTGATACACACTGTGATACCTCCTGATAACGGCGGGCTCCGAACCATCTGGACACCGACAATGTGCTCACGAAATACGAGTCCCGCTGGGGCTCGACTCTGACACTGTAGTCGATTTGCGATTTCTTCACACTTTTTGAATCAACCTTTTGGAAAATCACACCTTGTATGAGTTGTTTGGTTATTTCCTTTGTATGTTATGTATCACAAGCGTTTTATACTTGTGTTAACATATTGGTACCTTATTTTCTGTTAAATTCATTTTAACTTATATGTTATCTATAAACAATAATACTTAATCTATAATTAATATGAATATGAAAATTAGTAATGTCTAGTAAAACATAGTTCTTATACAAATTATGTGACACGGAGCTCACACGAATGTGCACTATGGTGTAATTTTCTAGACTGGGTTAAGATTTGTGTGCATGAGGCGGAGGAATATCCTGAAAATAGATCTTCAGCAAGACTTCAGAAAAGTTGAATGTAACCTTGAATGAACTACATAAATTGAATTATCGTTTAAACGTAATACTTTAGGGCATGTGTGTACGATATGTCAGAAGGATTAAAAAAAAATAGTAACACTTGTAATAATATTTGCTCTGCCTGGCTGACCGGGTATGAAGAAACGGAGAGTGCAACGCCTTTCTCCGTGAAGATGTGTTCGTAATCTCGAGCATAATATGCAACATCTCGGGGCAGATCTGCCACACGATGACAAACGGCGTTTGTTTGATTCCACGCCCGATCCTACTGATGCGTGTATCGGGCGCTGGCGGTCCACCGAGGCGACACATCTGCTGTTCTTGTGTTCTGCAGGAGGCTGGGAAACTGTCTTTATGATCTTATATGTAAGGCCATGGTTACGCGCTGCGCTCAGACAGTTCATGTCAACATGTGAAGGCCGCAGTCGTACGAGAGGTATAAACGTGTTTATTGCATATTCGTTCGGCAACCACGTTTGAACATGTTTGCGAGCGGAACTAGTTTCAGTGGTTTCACCTGTATAACAGAATGCAAACATAAGGAAATCCTAACCTCCAATACACACTCCCATGATTACTTATAAAAGCTTCCAAAACTTACCTTATTTCTATTGTGACACTGTTTGAATACTGTTTTTTGACCTGGCTTACTATTTATTCCAACGAATACAAAAATCCCCGCCAAATCCAGCCATACTGTCTATTTCTGACTTCATAGCTGCCAATTATAGCGTAACACAGAATACATGTTCATATGTACTTACACAACTGTTGACTTTGAACAAGCAGTGGCTGCTATGGTAACACGATCGGAGTCAGTGTAACTGTGTTCAATGTCTGAAGTGAAGTAGTTCTGTGTAAACACGCTCACTTGAATGACTTCCCAAGTGAACATATGCGCATAGTTACACCACAGCCTATTGTGTTGTTTCCACCCGGCGTTGTCTTTACTTTCGCAAGATATTGTACCTATTGTTAGGTTGTTGTACAGTTAAAGACCACCAAATTCAAAACACAATTTTATTATTTAGTAACTTACCTCTTTATCTTCTTTATGCAGCTGCACAATTTTACGCTAAGGTTAGCCATCTTATCACAATTATTTTCTGAATTTTAAGACCTTAACTACAGCAAAGCATAGAAGAAATTTCGTTCTGATGTACTTACACAGCAAATATATCTCGAGGAAGTAACACCGATCGGAACAACTTGAGACGCCGTATAACAGTATGCAAAGCTCAACATATTCAAAATGAATTATAAGCTATTCACGGATAAGTGGGGACTTCTCAGGGCTCTCTCAACAGGCACTGACCATTAACAAATATATTTTATTGCAGACTCTTACGTTAACTTTTGAGAGATGAAATACATACACTGCGTTTAACAGTCACGTGGCAATGTTTACATTAAAAATTGGCGAAATATCTAAGTAAGCAGAAAGGAAACATTTAGCAGAGCCTTAAGAAGTGCTCACGTTGTCGTGAATAGCCTATAGTGGCCAGTACCGTGTGAACGCAGCCTTAGTCACTCTTCTGTCCGTACCATTATACCAATACAACTTCGTTTGATTAGAATGCTTTTTCTTGGTATGCCAATGGTTTTATGACAAATAATACTCTTTTTGAGTTACATTGAGCGGCCCAATTTTTGTAACCCTTTTCGTCAATTAATGTATTATTAGTTGGTTATCATAGAATAAACTCAGCCGTGAACTTTTCACCGTAAAGAGAACACTGTACATGTTCCTGTTCATTGCTCTGTGACTTGTAAGGTATAATTCACTTACCACAGAAGAAAACTGTGAAATTATTTGCATACTGAAATTACGTTTAATTGGTAAGATTATTAAAAATCCAATTTATGTTTATGTATACGAGCAGATAAACTGTAAAGGTAAAACTGTTACGAAAACAGCACCTGTTTGTGATATTAATCTCGAGAAAACTTCTCGCGGAAAGGAAAGTTGTATTATTATTGTGGGAACAATGTCAAAAATGTAAAACGCGCTTTTGGAGCTATAATAATGAATAATTGAATAATAATTAACACGTGTTTTTTAAGTTTAACAGGCTTAATATTATTTTTCACATGATTTATTTTGTTGTTGTGGAAATATTTATTTATTTGTATTGAAACAGAGTTCAAAATACTTTTTTTTAACAGTATTTACGCTCTCACATTTATATGTTTTTCTGTTTTTACATTGTGTGTGTGTACTTACAAGACCATATAACTCTTTGTATTTTTGATCATTGGGGGCAGTTTTAAGTGGCAGCGCAGATTAATTTAAATTGTTACCCTCGTGATCGGTCAGTTTTTAAAGAACCTTCTTAAGTTAAGTTTTGGGAGAAGGAAGACGGACATTTTCTTACGCTACGTCAGGCAGCCAGTCCAGGTGGGCTGTGCACTAGGTGTTAGATTTAGATTGTTAATAGGTAAGTTCGAGTTCGCACCGCTGTAACTGCAGGCCGTCTACTAGAGACGAAGACGCGAGGTGTTTAAGCAATAAGTAGCCTGTATAATCTCCCTCCGCGTAGACGTCAGAGAGGTTAGACAGAACTCGGGAGACGTCCGTTAAGGTGCCATTGAACTGTATGTTAGCGCCGTAAGCCGTGTGTTTACGTATACGGGAGACGTAACTCAGGGAGAGATGCCCCGTCGGCGTACTTGATCATCGGGAACTTCTAGATATTCAAACTCTACGTTTTGACTACTGATTCCAGCTAAGAAATTCCAAATAAAGTTTTTTACCCAACACCGTCAATACGACATTCTAGGACATTTATTTCACGCCGCCATGTTGTTTTTCGTACGTACACGACTTTTCCGACTCTACTACAGCGAACCTGAACTGAATCTTTGCTCTGCCACTAACTGATTGCAAACGTTTTAATTAAATTAGTTATTTTTGTAGTAATATTAAAGAATTTAGGCGTGATTCCTGAACATTTCCAAGTACTTTAATTCTTAACCATCACGAGGGCTCTAGTGTTTTGAAGATCACTACCTAAACAGAAACATTTCATTTAAATGGATAATATTTTCGGAGCCACAGATAATCTGCTAATTTGTATTGCCACCTGGATGAATTATTTGGTTTTTCTGGGAAAAGACAAGTTATTCAGAGCATAATTAAACTACTAGATATTTATCAAACACAGTCGTCCACTGTTGTAATTTCGTAGTATTAGCGAGTTTTTCTCCTGGTGTTCCTGCTTGTGTATGCATTTGTCCTGTCCACAAGTATTTCTGCTACCATACTTCTCTGTTGCTGGATGTATAAATGGTACACGTTACTTCAGATTGGTAAGATCAAGTGTGTGAGTGTTCCTACTCACAGTCTAGACGGGACTGGGCTAAAGCAACTCGTCAGACTCCCTTCAAGCATCACCGAGGTGAATCTTATTTCCAGTTATCACGCTGTTTTTTCAGTTACCAAGGAGTTAAAGGGGCTATAGTTCTTCTTTTCAATAATCACACAATTTGAGTAGTTAGTTTGGACGATCGTGACTGCGCAGCTAGGGCTGGCGCTCTACCCAGAAAATGCGTTGCAAGGACTACAGCTCTCACAACGTCATCCTCACATACACAGAGGCGTGCAGATCCTCTCTCTCTCTCAGTCTACCATCATTCTGCATTACGTTTAGTGTATCCCTTTGTTGTACATATACTGCTGCGTGCATTGTGAACGAGTTAGTCGTCGTTAGGACGTTGTCTCGTCGTCACCAATCTTTACGTTTCATTACAAACACAGTTTAAATTTGTATTTAACATAAGTTATTGAGTACGATTGTTTAAGATTATAATAATTTTTCACTTTAACATATTCTGTCCTGTGTTTACTTCCAATATACGTCTTATAACTTCATGTTACCCTTAATGAGAAGTGCAAATAAGGTAAACATTTGCGGCACTTCCTAAAACATTACAATTATAATAAGTCAATGAGAAATGCCCTCAGACATAAAGGCTGATAGTGTATTCCATAATCATAATTTAAAAGAGAAAACAAAACATACATTTTAACATTATAAATATTTACGCATATAGTACATTTACGCACACATGCAACTTTTCTGAGGCCCTGCTAAAGTTCTACCTCCTCGATATTTCTCCCCACATGCACACCAACTTGACGCNTAAGTCAATGAGAAATGCCCTCAGACATAAAGGCTGATAGTGTATTCCATAATCATAATTTAAAAGAGAAAACAATACATACATTTTAACATTATAAATGTTTACGCATATAGTACATTTACGCTTACATGCAACTTTTCTGAGGCCCTGCTAAAGTTCTACCTCCTCGATATTTCTCCCCACATGCACACCAACTTGACGCNACATGCAACTTTTCTGAGGCCCTGCTAAAGTTCTACCTCCTCGATATTTCTCCCCACATGCACACCAACTTGACGCACCGCTTACGCGCCCAATCAGTTTAGTAATATTTCCCATGAGAACTATTTATTATTTGTTGTTACCAATACACTTATTTTCTCTCTGTTTTTAATGCTTATTAATTATAAATGTGTTATTTTAAAATATAGTTATAGTATCTGAAAAATTCAATTGAACCAAAAATTTGGTATTTTATGTTAACGCGAGTATAAAACGTTTGTGATGTCTGGCATATTTAGGAAACACACAAACACGTCACACATGGGGTGATTTTCCAAAGGTTTAATACAAAAATATGCTATAGTACTNTATTTAGGAAACACACAAACACGTCACACATGGGGTGATTTTCCAAAGGTTTAATACAAAAATATGCTATAGTACTTGAGGGCATGCATGTATGCCAGTAATGGAACCGTGCACTTGTGAATATGCTATAGTACTTGAGGGCATGTATGTACGGCAGTAATGGAACCGGGCACTTGTGAATATGCTATAGTACTTGAGGGCATGTATGTACGGCAGTAATGGAATAGGGCACTTGTGAATATGCTATAGTACTTGAGGGCATGTATGTACGCCAGTAATGGAACCGGGCACTTGTGAATATGCTATAGTACTTGAGGGCATGCATGTACGCCAGTAATGGAACCGTGCACTTGTGAATATGCTATAGTACTTGAGGGCATGTATGTACGCCAGTAATGGAACCGGGCACTTCTGAATATGCTATAGTACTTGAGGGCATGCATGTACGCCAGTAATGGAACCGTGCACTTGTGAATATGCTATAGTACTTGAGGGCATGCATGTACGCCAGTAATGGAACCGTGCACTTGTGAATATGCTATAGTACTTGAGGGCATGTATGTACGCCAGTAATGGAACCGTGCACTTGTGAAAGCAAACGTGTAGTTGAGTGTGGGGGGAAGGTTGGCAGGCCGCTCTCACATGAACAAACAAGAGGCGGAGTTGGTAAGGTCTACTATGCACAGAGGTTAGCTGCGCTGCCAGAAGGCTGCACGAATCATCTTCCTTACACGCACACTGGTTTTTTTTTTTGCACAAGAATTTATTTTGAAACAAGATACCTAAGATATTAACACAACTAATAAATTAAAGTAAATTCCACAGAATGATAGCGTGGGACGTGTAAAACTAATGTTGAATCTTATCAAGCAAGTGTTATAGTCAAGTTAGTTCTAAATATTTACCTACATTACATTTTTGTAAGTTTTAAAACTAATGCTTTCTAAATATACAATATTTCAGCTATAGAAATACAAGAAATCCTATAGCATCAAGTTTGCAAAGACAAGTACAGAAATGTTTGAGTGTATGTGCTGCTGCTGAGAAACACCAACATTACACAGCAGCAGCGTGTTGTAGTGTTCCGTGAAGTGTGAGAGTGGAGAGGTAGCGTCCCGTCGAAACACATACGTCACACACACGAGGTCTGCATTAAGAGCGACGGCAATACTGGCCTGAGTGGCCTGATCACAGTTGTCACTTTCTATGCACTGCTAAGTATTTCCGCGAAATGTCCGCATTAATCTGTGTTATTTTCCAATGTTTGGAAAGTCAATTTTAAAAAAGTTNGCTAAGTATTTCCGCGAAATGTCCGCATTAATCTGTGTTATTTTCCAATGTTTGGAAAGTCAATTTTAAAAAAGTATTGTACTTTCACAGAAAACATTTTTTTCCCAATATAGGGACAATAATAAGATTTCATGACAATTATGTTTTTTCTTTCAAGAAACTGGTAACTAACACTATGTACATCTCCAAACATNAATAATAAGATTTCATGACAATTATGTTTTTTCTTTCAAGAAACTGGTAACTAACACTATGTACATCTCCAAACATTTTAATTGTTATATTAAAGGTTTTGAAGAAAACACTCATATTACAGTCTAAACTGCGAATTGCATAGCGACGACAGACAAGTACAATAATTTCGACGTAGCCATGAAAAGGAAATAAAAACATTATTTCTCCTAAAGTGTGCTTTTCCAGCACAAAAATTGTTTTAAAACATATTGAGAGAATAATGAAGAAATAACAGTAATACAGAAGAAGCGCGTTTTTGAAGTAACATAGAACAGCTGCACCGTGTTTGAAGTAACGCGGAACATGCTGCACCGTGTTTGAAGTAACATGGAACATGCTGCAACGTGTTTGAAGTAACATGGAACATGCTGCAACGTGTTTGAAGTAACACGGAACATGCTGCACCGTGTTTGAAGTAACACGGAACATGCTGCACCGTGTTTGAAGTAACACGGAACATGCTGCACCGTGTTTGAAGTAACACGGAACATGCTGCACCGTGTTTGAAGTAACACGGAACATGCTGCACCGTGTTTGAAGTAACACGGAACATGCTGCACCGTGTTTGAAGTAACACGGAACATGCTGCACCGTGTTTGAAGTAACACGGAACATGCTGCACCGTGTTTGAAGTAACACGGAACATGCTGCACCGTGTTTGAAGTAACACGGAACATGCTGCACCGTGTTTGAAGTAACACGGAACATGCTGCACCGTGTTTGAAGTAACACGGAACATGCTGCACCGTGTTTGAAGTAACACGGAACATGCTGCACCGTGTTTGAAGTAACACGGAACATGCTGCACCGTGTTTGAAGTAACACGGAACATGCTGCACCGTGTTTGAAGTAACACGGAACATGCTGCACCGTGTTTGAAGTAACACGGAACATGCTGCACCGTGTTTGAAGTAACACGGAACATGCTGCACCGTGTTTGAAGTAACACGGAACATGCTGCACCGTGTTTGAAGTAACACGGAACATGCTGCACCGTGTTTGAAGTAACACGGAACATGCTGCACCGTGTTTGAAGTAACACGGAACATGCTGCACCGTGTTTGAAGTAACACGGAACATGCTGCACCGTGTTTGAAGTAACACGGAACATGCTGCACCGTGTTTGAAGTAACACGGAACATGCTGCACCGTGTTTGAAGTAACACGGAACATGCTGCACCGTGTTTGAAGTAACACGGAACATGCTGCACCGTGTTTGAAGTAACACGGAACATGCTGCACCGTGTTTGAAGTAACACGGAACATGCTGCACCGTGTTTGAAGTAACACGGAACATGCTGCACCGTGTTTGAAGTAACACGGAACATGCTGCACCGTGTTTGAAGTAACACGGAACATGCTGCACCGTGTTTGAAGTAACACGGAACATGCTGCACCGTGTTTGAAGTAACACGGAACATGCTGCACCGTGTTTGAAGTAACACGGAACATGCTGCACCGTGTTTGAAGTAACACGGAACATGCTGCACCGTGTTTGAAGTAACACGGAACATGCTGCACCGTGTTTGAAGTAACACGGAACATGCTGCACCGTGTTTGAAGTAACACGGAACATGCTGCACCGTGTTTGAAGTAACACGGAACATGCTGCACCGTGTTTGAAGTAACACGGAACATGCTGCACCGTGTTTGAAGTAACACGGAACATGCTGCACCGTGTTTGAAGTAACACGGAACATGCTGCACCGTGTTTGAAGTAACACGGAACATGCTGCACCGTGTTTGAAGTAACACGGAACATGCTGCAACGTGTTTGAAGTAACATAGAACATGCTGCACCGTGTTTGAAGTAACATGGAGCATGCTGCACCGTGTTTGAAGTAACACGGAACATGCTGCACCGTGTTTGAAGTAACACGAAACATGCTGCAACGTGTTTGAAGTAACACGGAACATGCTGCAACGAGTTTGAAGTAACACGAAACATGCTGCAACGTGTTTGAAGTAACGCGGACCATGCTGCACCGTGTTTGAAGTAACATGGAACATGCTGCACCGTGTTTGAAGTAACACAGAACATGCTGCACCGTGTTTGAAGTAACATGGAACATGCTGCAACGTGTTTGAAGTAACATGGAACATGCTGCAACGTGTTTGAAGTAACACGGAACATGCTGCAACGTGTTTGAAGTAACACGGAACATGCTGCAACGTGTTTGAAGTAACACGGAACATGCTGCAACGTGTTTGAAGTAACACGGAACATGCTGCAACGTGTTTGAAGTAACACGGAACATGCTGCAACGTGTTTGAAGTAACACGGAACATGCTGCAACGTGTTTGAAGTAACACGGAACATGCTGCAACGTGTTTGAAGTAACACGGAACATGCTGCAACGTGTTTGAAGTAACACGGAACATGCTGCAACGTGTTTGAAGTAACACGGAACATGCTGCAACGTGTTTGAAGTAACACGGAACATGCTGCAACGTGTTTGAAGTAACACGGAACATGCTGCAACGTGTTTGAAGTAACACGGAACATGCTGCAACGTGTTTGAAGTAACACGGAACATGCTGCAACGTGTTTGAAGTAACACGGAACATGCTGCAACGTGTTTGAAGTAACACGGAACATGCTGCAACGTGTTTGAAGTAACACGGAACATGCTGCAACGTGTTTGAAGTAACACGGAACATGCTGCAACGTGTTTGAAGTAACACGGAACATGCTGCAACGTGTTTGAAGTAACACGGAACATGCTGCAACGTGTTTGAAGTAACACGGAACATGCTGCAACGTGTTTGAAGTAACACGGAACATGCTGCAACGTGTTTGAAGTAACACGGAACATGCTGCAACGTGTTTGAAGTAACACGGAACATGCTGCAACGTGTTTGAAGTAACACGGAACATGCTGCAACGTGTTTGAAGTAACACGGAACATGCTGCAACGTGTTTGAAGTAACACGGAACATGCTGCAACGTGTTTGAAGTAACACGGAACATGCTGCAACGTGTTTGAAGTAACACGGAACATGCTGCAACGTGTTTGAAGTAACACGGAACATGCTGCAACGTGTTTGAAGTAACACGGAACATGCTGCAACGTGTTTGAAGTAACACGGAACATGCTGCAACGTGTTTGAAGTAACACGGAACATGCTGCAACGTGTTTGAAGTAACACGGAACATGCTGCAACGTGTTTGAAGTAACACGGAACATGCTGCAACGTGTTTGAAGTAACACGGAACATGCTGCAACGTGTTTGAAGTAACACGGAACATGCTGCAACGTGTTTGAAGTAACACGGAACATGCTGCAACGTGTTTGAAGTAACACGGAACATGCTGCAACGTGTTTGAAGTAACACGGAACATGCTGCAACGTGTTTGAAGTAACACGGAACATGCTGCAACGTGTTTGAAGTAACACGGAACATGCTGCAACGTGTTTGAAGTAACACGGAACATGCTGCAACGTGTTTGAAGTAACACGGAACATGCTGCAACGTGTTTGAAGTAACACGGAACATGCTGCAACGTGTTTGAAGTAACACGGAACATGCTGCAACGTGTTTGAAGTAACACGGAACATGCTGCAACGTGTTTGAAGTAACACGGAACATGCTGCAACGTGTTTGAAGTAACACGGAACATGCTGCAACGTGTTTGAAGTAACACGGAACATGCTGCAACGTGTTTGAAGTAACATGGAACATGCTGCAACGTGTTTGAAGTAACACGGAACATGCTGCAACGTGTTTGAAGTAACACGGAACATGCTGCAACGTGTTTGAAGTAACACGGAACATGCTGCAACGTGTTTGAAGTAACACGGAACATGCTGCAACGTGTTTGAAGTAACACGGAACATGCTGCAACGTGTTTGAAGTAACACGGAACATGCTGCAACGTGTTTGAAGTAACACGGAACATGCTGCAACGTGTTTGAAGTAACACGGAACATGCTGCAACGTGTTTGAAGTAACACGGAACATGCTGCAACGTGTTTGAAGTAACACGGAACATGCTGCAACGTGTTTGAAGTAACACGGAACATGCTGCAACGTGTTTGAAGTAACACGGAACATGCTGCAACGTGTTTGAAGTAACACGGAACATGCTGCAACGTGTTTGAAGTAACACGGAACATGCTGCAACGTGTTTGAAGTAACACGGAACATGCTGCAACGTGTTTGAAGTAACACGGAACATGCTGCAACGTGTTTGAAGTAACACGGAACATGCTGCAACGTGTTTGAAGTAACACGGAACATGCTGCAACGTGTTTGAAGTAACACGGAACATGCTGCAACGTGTTTGAAGTAACACGGAACATGCTGCAACGTGTTTGAAGTAACACGGAACATGCTGCAACGTGTTTGAAGTAACACGGAACATGCTGCAACGTGTTTGAAGTAACATGGAACATGCTGAAACGTGTTTGAAGTAACATGGAACATGCTGCAACGTGTTTGAAGTAACACGGAACATGCTGCAACGTGTTTGAAGTAACACGGAACATGCTGCAACGTGTTTGAAGTAACATGGAACATGCTGAAACGTGTTTGAAGTAACATGGAACATGCTGCAACGTGTTTGAAGTAACACGGAACATGCTGCAACGTGTTTGAAGTAACACGGAACATGCTGCAACGTGTTTGAAGTAACACGGAACATGCTGCAACGTGTTTGAAGTAACACGGAACATGCTGTACCGTGTTTGAAGTAACATGGAACATGCTGAAACGTGTTTGAAGTAACATGGAACATGCTGTACCGTGTTTGAAGTAACACGGAACATGCTGCACCGTGTTTGAAGTAACACAGAACATGCTGTACCGTGTTTGAAGTAACATAGAACATGCTGAAACGTGTTTGAAGTAACATGGAACATGCTGTACCGTGTTTGAAGTAACACGGAACATGCTGCAACGTGTTTGAAGTAACATGGGACATGCTGAAACGTGTTTGAAGTAACACGGAACATGCTGCACCGTGTTTGAAGTAACATGGAACATGCTGTACCGTGTTTGAAGTAACACGGAACATGCTGCAACGTGTTTGAAGTAACATGGAACATGCTGAAACGTGTTTGAAGTAACACGGAACATGCTGCACCGTGTTTGAAGTAACATGGAACATGCTGTACCGTGTTTGAAGTAACACGGAACATGCTGCAACGTGTTTGAAGTAACACGGAACATGCTGCACCGTGTTTGAAGTAACATGGAATATGCTGCACCGTGTTTCGCTGTGCGCCAGCACATACCTCATGCGACTGTAATGTTGAGTATAGCTCTGCTGGCTGCATGAAGTTTCCATGCCACGTGACAGTGTTGCATTCGCCTCCGCCGTTTGAAACTAGTTCAAGTGCCATAGGCTTACTGACAACAATTAAGTATTATAAAAGAAACTCACTTGTTGGTGTCACTCAACATGTTTCCGTAGTGTATATATGATAATGGTTAGAGAAATCTGCCATACTCCATGTTAAGTATGTATTTACTGACCTTATGTTTTTGCAGTTCTCAAACTACATTAAGCTATAACGTTTTGAATACTGCTGCCTCTGACAGAAATCAACGTTGCGCGAAGAAAACATTAAAAGTATAAAAAAATGCTTTACAAAAAGTAGGTAAATTACAATTTAAAATTTAATTAAATTTTTATATAGCATTCTAAAATCGTTTCATGAATAATTTCGTTTTAAGAGAAGATAGAAGAAACTCGTACATGAGCATACAGGCAAAGACCAAAAGAAAGGTTACACTGTGATATAACATTTTAAAGTTCAAGTAAAATAAAAAAGTATATCATTTACTAGCTATAATGTTGACTGAGTGTCTATCCTGCTTTAAGACGAGGGAATTACGAATTTACAGGCGTCTATACATCGTTGGAATTTTTATAAATATTTAATATACCAATAAAATACTGAACATGTCACTTTAAGAAGGGCAACGAAAAAATTAAATTTTTTCTAAATATATAGTTTAATAAAAAAGGTTAAATGGCTCGTGATGTTCCGATGGTATGTCTAGAAGGGCGGTAGGCTGAGGCAGAAATGTGGTAGCTGCAGTTGGAAACAAATAATCGCTGTAAATAAGCGGTAAGCCACAAGTCATAGATGTACAAATACACGAAACCACACAGGCTCTGGAAATAACTACGTAGGTTTTCCTTACGCTGGGCAGTTACATCTCATCAGCACTATTCTGTCGTGATAAGTGAAACTGCAGTAGGACCGCCCACAAGGAGATGGGGGATGGTGGAAATGGGGCAAGAAGACCCCACCCCAAGCGTTGTAGACATATAAAGTCCACCCCTTCCTTCCCCCGGATAATTCACTGTCATTGACATATGACGATGCAAAACAGAGACGTTAAATAATGTGGCCAATTAAGAACACAATTGTGCAGAACATTAGAGAGTGTTAGTATAGTGTTGGTATTTAGTATGAAAAGGGAAATTCACTGTGTTGTTATGGTCTTGTAAAGTGCTGTACAACTTCAGCGAACACTCTCTAAAACCACTTCCTGGCCTGCATGACTGCATTAGGGCCTCTAGACAAATGCGTGGAATAGCTGTCCCATGGATAAGTTATTTGATGAACATTCCTTAAGTTAGGCTATCATTTAGATAATTGTAGCCAGGTTCTGGTTTCTTACTGCGTATGTTGGATATAATATTCACTATTTTCTGGTGTTGTGGTTTCTGTTAAGTTGTTAAGAATGAGCGCGAAGCGTGTTTTGAATATAATAGAGTTTCTTTCGGGAAAGTGAATTAAATAAAAACTAACAAAATTAATTTTTCTGAGAACACTGATGGGTCTGTCGTAATTGTATCTGGTGTATTTCTGAAGTGGTAAAATAAAGTGAATATTTGTGGTGTATATTTTTAATTAGCACATTTATGTACAGTCACAATGCTTTAGATATAAAAAAAAACTCAGATTTTGTGCGCGAACACATTTTTATAAATGCAACACAAAGAGACATAACTATGCAGCTTCAGGAACTCTAGCTTTTAATTGATTAAGTGTTTACCCGAGATATGCAATACACGTGCCTTCCCAGGCGCACGCTGTGTCCTTGCACAAACAACAAATGGAAGTTCGCACAAAAGTCTAGAAATCATATGCATATCACACTTACGATAATGGACTATGCTCTTAAGTAATTTAAACGAATTCATTTAAATGTTAAGTTAGTATCAAGCAATTTCCGTGCGCTGTTTGTTACGCGAACGAGTGTATTTGTTGGAAAAGCCACGATTCCAGTAATATTGCGTATTTTTGTGTTCATAATGTTATAGAGAGCCGCGAAATATTTGTAATTGTATGTATTAACATTCTGAGGAATTTATTCGAATAGATACCAAATTGTTTTGGCTGTTTTATAGTGAATTACAACGCTGTGAGTGAATTTGAATTTAAAATGTTTATATATATATATTTTTTTAAAATCAATCTTCTCATTTTACTGCAATGCTTATCGTTCTCTGATAGTATGCAGCTGCACAACTTGAAAAATCTTGAAACCAATTCACAGAACACTGTATTTTCGTCTGGATAGAAGTCGTCAAATGTACAACTACGAAATGTTGGGTTGTATAAACCCAGACTTACAAACTATTTCTTCATTATTATTACAGTCACTGGAGATGTCAAACCCGCACAGCTTGCTCATCTTCACGGCAGGTTACCACACTGCATGTGCCTCGTTTCTTACAATCCAACATTGAGGTTAGTGCCAGAGTTTCTTAATTATTTAAAAAAAATTTTGCAAGGAAAGGAAAGAAAAAAAACCTTTTTTCAATTTCATTGCATCCTATTCCTCAGAATGATTAAGCCTAGGCCTAATATACATATTTTTCCTATTTTTTTACAATTAAAAATTAAGTTTCGAATAGTCATATTATGCATTAGCATAGAAATTTTCCATGTTTACTTTAATTTTGCAGGATTATCACACACAACGCAAAAAAAAAAGAAGAAAAAATCATATTTTTATATAAACTCCGAAACCGACATATATATAACGAAAACACAACCGCCTGATGTCTGAGAGGCCATTTTTAAACTTTCCTAAAACAGTAAACCCTTGCCTACCACATGATGTAGTATATAGTTTAAGCCATCATAAGAGTACTAGTTAGCAATAACCATAGGTCATAATATACTCGTTTGCTTCATCTGGCATTTATCTTTTAACTTTATGCGTAACTAGATGTCATACCACATGCCCATAGTAAGCTGCACGCACGATATCTCAGTTCTTTATTAATGCTAGGTAGGATCGGCACTGGACGAGGGGCGATCTATGTTAGTAACTAGAAGTCATATCACAGGCCCTTAGTAAGCTGCACGCAGGATATGTGTGCTTTGTTCATGCTAGGTAGGGAAGGCACTGGACGAGGAGCGATTTATGGTAGTTACTAGCTAATCTGGTATATACGATTTGAAGACAATGACCTTCAAGCTTTCCTTTACAACCCTGAATAAAGGACATATTTAACAGTGGTTAAGCACTCCATTGTCGTATCAGTTATGTTTGCTCACGGCTACGGGGATTTTCCTTTCTCTTTAAAGAATAGTTTTAATGATGTACATCAAAAAATTAAAATTTTTATATTAAAACCTTATAGTAGCAGTTATTACAAATTTACTTCAGAAATAAAGAAATACATCAGCAGGAAATTATAATTGGGATTTAATGTGTGACGCCTTAGCTTGTTTACAGAACAAACCTGTTTCCAAGCAATGCTTTTTCTACCCGTGACAGAATGGAAACGTAAGTAAAATCCAAGTATGTGGTGCTGCGTACATAGGGAGCTCCAGAGACAGAGATCCCCCAGACCCCCTGTGCTGACCTGCAGTAGGCAACTTCCATTCCCAGTAGTGTAGTACAGTTGTGCAGGCTGTCCACGGACAACTGGACACCTTTGTGAGTCCTGCTTTACATTTACCTCTACGCCATTGTGTATTTTCACACCATAGTTAAAATTAACATATACATATACCTCATTACTTTATTGATATGTCGGTTACGTGAAACTGTGAAATTATTGTCACTGTAAATATTTTACAAATCTCTTCTAATTGCCACGTTTACATGAATGGGGAAAAAAAACTGAAACTAAAATAATTTCATTATTCACAATTGTTTATATAGCACTTAATTCTACGTTAATACATAAAACTATTTTTCCTTCGCAGTTAGCAACTTAACTAGGCGCATGGCAGTCATTGCGCCCGTTGCAATATCTGCAGTGACAGTCTGCAGAGGTTGGTAGTGATCATGTGACCAGGAACAGCGTACAGGGTGTGGGCACAGGCCGTGCGCACGAAAGTAGTCAGAGGCGTAATCCCCTCACATGAAATTGCAAATAGTAAAAAAAAGTAAACAGAAAATTATAATTAATAAACTCTACCAATACCAGTTTTGACTGTCCTCTAAAAAGTAATGCTATTTAGTTGTCCCTTAATTATTTTTATAGCTTGGTTGTACATAAAAATGTTTCTCATTGTTTAACTGGCGGCTAAGATGAGTTAGTTCATTCAACGTTACTTCAGACTTTTCTGAAGCTCTGCTAAAGTTCTACTTCCAGGATGTTCCTCCACATCATGCAAACATCATGCGTATTTGCGGGTTCTTAGTGTTATAATATGTTTCATAAGAACTATTTCTGAATAGACATCACCAACACACCTATTTTCTCCCTTTTCTTATTCGTATTAATTATGTATTAAACACTATAATTTATAAATTAAATACAAGTAACAGATAAATTTAATTAAGAATAAGGTAATTTTATGTTAACACAAGTATAAAACGCTTGTTATTTAATACATATTTAGGAAACAACCAAATACGTCAGACGCTGGGTGATTTTTTTTTATTAGATTAAAAATGTTGAAGAAACCATGAATAGACTAGTTCATTCACTGTTTCTTCACACCTTTAGAATCAAACCTTCGGAAAATCACGCCGGGTATGACGTGCTTGGTTGCATTGTTAATCAAACATTTTATACTTGGGTTGAAATAAAAACATCTTGTTTTTGGTTAAGTTGAACTTTTTCATATATTTTTTCTATAAGTTTTAATATTCCAATTGTAATTAAAATGAATATAAATAGGGGATAAAAGGAGTCTTTGTAATGGCTAGTAATATGTAGTTCTTATGGATAGTATAATTACACTGAGTGCGCACGAATGCAGTGGTGTAATTTCCGTGAGTCGGTTAAGCTATGTTCGCAGAGGCATACCCTGAAAGTAGAAATTTGGTAGGGGTTGAGAAAAGTTGGGAATAACCATGAATTGACGATATATATGTTTGTTTAAAACATATTATTTAAGAAGAACCCTGAATGTATAATAGTCGATCTGTTACAAGGTGTCCCTGTTAATGTCTCCAGCTGGAATGGTGTGAGTGTTATTACCTGTCTCATTGCACTATTGACAGTCTACTCACGTCGAATGCCATGCGCTTAGAACCCCAGATCTCAGTTGACTGGATTGAACATGTCAGACGACCAACGACGTGCGTAGCAACTCAACACCTGTCACATTCAAACCCCGTGCACGGGCGTGGAGTTCAGTAATCTCACCTGAGTAAGTGAGTTGTTGGTCGCGCCAGGCCGGCTGCCGGGGAACGAGATGTCCGCCGCAGTAGCACCGCATAACACAGCCAGGCTCGCGGCTAGGAAGTGTGTGGCCAGCATACTGCCCTCGTAGTGCGCGCTGCTCGGCGACAACCACTACTCTGCCTGCTGGCTCGCTGCTGCAGTCCGCTCCGGCAGTAGACGACTATCTACTCTGAGATCTCCTACGTCACACGACGCTGGCGGACACTGCACACAGCTTCACAGTGTTCCACGTGTTTCAGCCGCGTCTGCTTGCGAATAACTGTTAAGGCTCCCGTCTACCTGGAGCTATTACCCACGTTTAAGATCTAGATGCGCGGGAGCGATAAGGGCGACTCCGCCATCCGCATCAAGTGCACCATCGCCGCTAAGAGCAAGGCTCTGAACTGGCGTGCAGTGTTCTCGTCGCACTGCGTGGCCGTATGGGACTTTCACACGTGATCCTATTAATTTATTGGTGGAAAGTCTGAAGGGAAGTTCAATACAGAGCCCTCGAATATTTTTGTATGTACCTGACGCGTATGTATTGAAACACAGCGTTTAGAAAGAACCGTGTTAAGCCATTTTGGAGTACCCTGGAATGATGTTTCTAATGTGCTTGACGTCTTGAAAGTGCTCACCTGCTCTCGTCTGAAGTGTGTGTTCCTTTCGTAGACCAGTACATTGGACGCACGCCTAACAGTTCCTTGGAGAACCGTGTTAAGCCACTTTGGAGTACCCTGGAATGATGTTTCTAATGTGCTTGACGTCTTGAAAGTGCTCACCTGCTCTCCTCTGAAGTGTGTGTTCCTTTCGTAGACCAGTTGTAACCTGCGTGCGGATTGTCAACCTTGGAGAACCGTGTTAAGCCACTTTGGAGTACCCTGGAATGATGTTTCTGATGTGCTTGACGTCTTGAAAGTACTCACCTGCTCTCGTCTGAAGTGTGTGTTCCTTTCGTAGACCAGTACATTGGACGCACGCCTTACAGTTTCTTGGAGAACCGTGTTAAGCCACTTTGGAGTACCCTGGAATGATGTTTCTAATGTGCTTGACGTCTTGAAAGTGCTCACCTGCTCTCGTCTGAAGTGTGTGTTCCTTTCGTAGACCAGTACATTGGACGCACGCCTAACAGTTCCTTGGAGAAACGCGTATTTCAAACACTCTGCAACGCAGAGGAAGCACCAGGGAGGCGGCAGTCTTAAGAAACAGTTATATGTGCAAATATTAGTTTACGTTTATTATGTGCACTTTTTAAATGTGAAAATAGGTAAATATTAGCGTTTCACAATGATTTTTTAGTACAAAATTTCCGGTACAGACTACTTAATATACGATTGGAACATGCTTCGTGCCTTCTTCTTCTTCATTTTTACATTGTAAAAGGATAGTTATCGTTGAGAATGTGAAGAGGCGAGTTGCTGATGGGAAGACTGCACACCAGTTCGGTGCTTTGCACATAGAGGTGATGAGGCAAGCGATGCGAGCACCTAAGTCGCCCTTACTCTGCCAAACCTCGGACATCTGCAGCTAGACGGCGTCTTTGGTTTCATTACTTGAGGTTGTCAAGGCAACACCGCCAGTTACAGCTAGGCCAGTTTAGAACCAAGCGAGACCTATCACTTGACATTCTTTTATGAACAACGCGTTTATGAGATTGATAACCTTCTTGTCTGTGTGTTCTTTTATGACAGTCTGTGGGTATTTTATTTTTAAAAACCTTGAAAATTTACACATAGTATCAACAGACTGAACCCACACTTGTCATGTCAAAAACGAAGCATCAATGTTGTAGTTTCCAGCGGCATCTTGTTAATATACATAGACTTCTGACCCACACATCTGGAAGGACTCCAGGAGAGTGCTGTAATGGTTTCTCACTACAGGAAATGGCCGCTTCCTTTCCCACTCCTGCTTCTCTGAGCATCTTGCTGCGTCTCTTAACGACCTCGCAGTCAAAGAGACGTTTAACGTCCGGCTTGCCTAACAAACTGATAACCAGTAAACAATGAAGTTTGTTCTGGAAGAGGCATCAGACTGAAGTGCTCTTCATTCATAAACAGCATCTCACTCACCTGGAGAAAGATGGATGCTTGACTTATTGACTTGCTATATGACAGTCGTTGGAGCTCTTGCGAACCGGTTCGATGGCGATCGCATTGTTTGAAGGCCAATTTACTACGAAATAGTTATGAAAAAAAAACCAAACAAAAAAACGTAAGTGTCGCAATCTTTCAAAATAAAGTTTTGAGCATTATTCTACAAGTTATTCAATCCTACACTTCCAAATACCATCCCTAACCACTTCGATAAATAGAATATTTTTAGTGAAGTCAGAATGGCCGGATCGTGATTCTATTAGTTGATGTTACTTCTGTTAGAGTTGTTTGTATCTTTGTTGACAATATGACAAACCCCGACACTATTGATGCCATAGCTCACACAGGGGCGTCTGTGTTTGTCTTGACCAGGCTCCACACACTGCTCGTCATCTCCTCACACAGATGTTCCATATGACAACGCATGTCCATTACGCATGAAGACAGTATAGAGGACATCTAATATTCCTTGCTTACTTGTGACCAATGCCTGAGGTCAAGCACACAGAACAGGAGTACCGAGGTATTATTTTCTGGACAGTAAGTGACGTTACTGGGCCTTGCTTAGTTTGCGGGGAAACGCTGCAGGTAGGCGCAATAGCAGGAGGGCGTGTTGTGTGCCACGCAATGTTCAACAATATCATGAGAAAGGGTTGTGGTTAACGTGGTTCTGTCACCGACTCACAGTTCACAAACTCGACAATCCTTTGTGAGTTCTGCTGCGAGGTGACATGATGTCTGCATCCACCGGTGGATCTACTGGTAACTATTTAGTTGTTAGCGCTATTATACAACTGGCTACGTTGGTAATTAAACGGACCGTATTCATTGTCAGTAATACGTCACAGAAACTTTGATGGATCAAGTATACTACAAAAAAATAATTATGGAAAAGGTTGAAAAAAACAACATAGAAAGCAACAAGTATCCTAGCAGTTATAGTAACATTAGCACAAGGCCATAAATAATCCAAACGAAATGAAATATAATAAACATAAATTAAACCCAGCACAATGAAAACCCATAAAATAGATATAATATCCTCGTCTAAAAAAATCTACTTGATGTTTTTAATTTGTTGGTTTTGATGCTTAATTAAATCTAATCATACTATTGTAATTACATTTCAAAGATAAGAGACAACATCTTATTGTGAGACAACTATAATATTGCCCATAGGGCTGAATCCACTGCAGGATCGGCTATCTGGTAATGCTATAGGCGACTCAATCCGAGAGCTGTGGACAGTTTTCTGCCTATAAGATCCAATGATGTGTAAGCAGTCTATCGAAGTGTTTAGGTAGTCGGCAACTCTGATTGTAAGTGGAGGTGTAAGCAGTCTATCGAAGTACTTAGGTAGTCGGCAGCTCTGGTTGTAAGTGTATGTGTAAGCAGCAGTCTATCGAAGTACTTAGGTAGTCGGCAGCTCTGATTGTAAGTGGATGTGTAAGCAGTCTATCGAAGTACTTAGGTAGTCGGCAGCTCTGGTTGTAAGTGTATGTGTAAGCAGCAGTCTATCGAAGTACTTAGGTAGTCGGCAGCTCTGATTGTAAGTGGATGTGTAAGCAGTCTATCGAAGTACTTAGGTAGTCGGCAGCTCTGGTTGTAAGTGGATGTGAGATTTTACAGTGCTTGGTCTAGTAACATCTAAAATATGACATCATATTAAAACAACTTTTTTTGCAGAAGTAATTTCTCAATGGAGTATGTTTAAAGCTTCTAAGCAAAGAAGTCAGTGCAGACAGTGAATACTTCAGCGCGCGGAAATTTGAGTTAATTTGTTTAAATGTACCAGAGATACTGCAAACAATATTACGTGATTGGCACCAACGTTTTGAAAACGAAGTTTACATTTATTGAACGGTATGTATCCTTCTTCTATAGAACTCTTTGCATGCGAAATGTGGCTGGAATCGGCCGGGATGTTATTGGAAAATGTACATATCTGGTAGTATCTTTCAACACAGCACATTTCTAAAGTTATCTGTTTCTGTAAATAGTGCATTCAAGAACTGGCATCATACCATGTTGGATCCAAGTACATTATTCTGGTTCAGTAGTACAGTATTTGACACAAACGATACTGTCATTTAGAAAATAGTAAGTTTAACAATTTAAAGTATTTAAATAATTTTTTGTATCACGACTATAGGCCTATTAATTTACGAAAAAATGTTTCGGTAGACTCTGAAATATTATTATATTAATACATGTAATATATATTAATATGATACTAACATTTATGCTTTTTCAAAAAATTGCAGAAAAATATGCAGCGAATAAATTAATTTAATGTTCGCGTATTCACTGCCAGCATACAAAGTTTCGTGTCTATTATTTCTGTAAATAACGCTCACTTGAATTGCTCTATAGGCAACAATTGTTAGGTTTGCCTAGCATATCAATATTCGTCTGCCGAATTTGACGGCAATCATTTGAGGCGATATCGAAACTTTGTTAGTTAAGAAAGCGCTATCTTACAAACCGACATATGGAAATTAAAAAAAAACATAATTATTACTTACAATAATTAGAAACATCGTACTGATTCATATTGAGTTTGATCTGATGGTTTGATAGGTATACTAGTTCGAACAAAATTATTCATTAGCCACCATTTAGAGAATACATTTGTATATTCTATACGAGAGTATAAGGTGTGTATAGGTGGCTTATTATAGCACTATTTGTACGCCAAATCAGACTATAGTCGACTGAGCTATTCCAGATATATCACATAAAATAATAGTTTTTTTAGGTGCGGATATATTACAAAACGTCAGTCGCAAGGAAGACTTTTAACTCTCGAATTTTTAACTAGCTAAAGGTACAGTCAACATAACAGTTAAGATTGTAATTGGGTTCATGGTTGTGTACATATGGCGGTTTAAGATAAAAGACACTGAGAGAAGTGAAGCAGCCAGAATGAATGGACCCCGCTGGATTGGAAGTAATCTGGTGCACACGCACATTGTCGCCAGGCGTGTAAGCAATTATAGCTGTAATATCAGTAACGTGAAGAAAGGCTACAAGAGTGATTGGCTGCTCCACGGCGACTGTACTTGTAGTGTGAAGGAGCGTGTAAGCAGTGAACAAATGAAGACAAGTTCACTGACCTCTGAGTATGCATGTACTAGCACGCAATCCCGTGGCGCTCATTAACAGGAACATTAATTACAACTGCAAACATTAACATGAATAAAGAGCAAACCGACATAAGTGTTTTCACTAACTTTGCGAAGAAATAATATACTGGAGGGATGAATATGTGTCCACACATTTCTGACGCTGTAAAATTATGCAGTATTAAAACACCAATATGGAAAAATAACTGCTCAGATAGTTCGCAAAAGCCACGTATTATCTAGGATTCTACTTTCTTAAAGTATTTTCACACAATCAAATTACTCTTCAAGTTACTTTAAATTTTTATTGAATTCAATTCATTGAATGCTATATGACGTCATAGGAATGTAATAATTGCGGCCATTTTCTCTTTCAATTTCTTGAATGTCTCGTTTTCCTTCAAGATTTTAGTTTATAACACATTCTATATTTTCTTGAATCCAAAATTTAAATCGCCGATCACTGCCTTTCTGGCCATATTAATGGAAGTAATCTTATAATAATAGAGGCGTGTGCATACATTTAAAGTTATTATAAAATAAAGACGCATATTTTTTAAGAAGAAAATTTATAGTGAAATTAAAAATATTTGTGGTGGTTTCACGAAATGTTTCTTGTTGCGCATGAGACCTAGATATTTGCGTCGGTTTTTTAAAACTGGTTTCATTAAAACTGTTGAGGTAAATTTTCATCTGCAGACTTGAAAGCTTATTGAATGGAATTCATAGAAAGGCAAATGAAGTAATTTTTTGGATCCATAAATTGAATCCAAATAATTGAATTCAGTAAATATTTCATTCTGTGAAATGGCCTTTAGGTTCCAATCGTGGCTTCCAAACACTTGTGGACTTCAGCCAACGTATTTGGAGTTAATTTACCATATACTCCTAACAATAAACATGATGCCCCAAATATTTAGTGCACGTCCAAACTTCTGATATTTTATAACTCCCCCTTTGTTTTCTCCCTGGTTATGTACAAAAATATTCTATGTGAAAAACAATTATTTGCATCTCACTGAATTATATAAGTCTCATTTATTGCCAAAATATTTTGAAGAGTAAGTGTTCAATTCTACAAATCATTTTTCTGCAATTGTGCTCAATAAACTGCCAACAAAGGCTGCCATATAAGTGGTATATGTGCTGAGGAGCTTGTGAGGAGTCAGTAAAGACAACACGAGGGTCACACCCAAGGGAAATTAAACTCTTTACCGGGTGGAGACTTTCTTCAGTGAACTCAAGACTTTTGAAAATTTTCGTTTTTCAGCAAAGTAACTTCTATCTGGTGGCCGAAATATGTACTGGCTTATAAGTTATAAACAAGGTACAGTGTTATATCTCTACAATCTCTGCTTCGTGTGAAATTAAGTACACCAAGGGCGACAGGAAATTGTGCACTTCACCGAAAACATAGTTTTTAGAAGTCAGAATATCTTAGTCGCCTGTGGCTTGTGTGTTTTCTAGCCAGCACTTTCCATCTGAAGTAGACATCAAGTTTAGTTGACACATTTTGTACTTGGGAACAGTTAGTATCATCAATCATCATGCAATATTATTCTTCAGAGAGGGAAATTTTTTCCTCTGGGGGGAGGGAAATGATTTTTCTTATATTAGCCAGGTAAATAAATGATGAGAGGTGTAATTGTCCCGTCTCGTGTCCCCAAGTTGACTGAAGGACTGGTTGCACCGCAAGCTAGAGCTAGAGCCATACACGTGGGCCCGCGGTGAGTGTGAGCTCCGCGAACTATTCCTTTGATCTCTACCGCCGGGCGGAGTGATGGCTGTGCGTTATCATGCCTGTTAGCACGCTCGCATGAGACAGTTGGTGCACATTACCACAGTACTATACAAAGTCGGATATGGGCCGCATTGTGGGCCGGCATGAGCTCACACAGACGTATCGCATACAACGTGAACATTCCGGCCGACCAAGATAGAGGATGGCACTAATGTGCGCCAAGCATCATGCCACCATGTCACATAGGCTTTAGTCATCATGAAACAGTTTCTGGACCAGCTATCGGAACAGATACATGGTCTGGTAAAGAGTATCGTCATTATTTTCAGCAAAGACTCTCTATTCTTCATCACCACACATGTCCTTCGTATGTGAGTATAGCGAGGACACAGCAATTGCGGATATTTGTAATAAAGCCGGGATAGTTGTGGCATAAAAATAGCTTCCAGTAAAAAACGTTCAAGGAGTTGGAACGACTGTTCTACAAAGTTATACAAAATGACTTCAGATTAATCAATCTCAGTTGGTCGGTTAATAATGCAATGTTACAATTGAGCTTGTGATGTTCCTTTACCATTCTTCTTGTTTAGTCATGTTTGGCCATGTTTAATTTTATTTAGTGATATTCAATTGCGTTTGTTCATGACCTCTAATGTTGGTTTACATTCGGTCACTTCGAACATTTGGTTAAGTTTTGTCACATTACGTCACAGTTGTTAAACTTTTTGCACATCTGGTCGTGTTCTTTTGCGTTTTAATACAGTATGTTCACACATCCTCAGTCACATTCTTAAATGTTCGATTCTTTTTGGCCACATTATATATGTTCTGTTGCGTATAATCTCATTTGGTCGTGTTTCTATACTTGTGTCGCTATTGGCCACTTTGGCCACGATTTTGTTTGCATTTAGATTCTTTTTTTTTTCTTGTTTTGTCACATATGGTCGTGTCAGATAGTGACTGGATCATGGTTGATTGCATTTGGCCGTGATTTATTTGTGTTCTAGTCACATTTGATAGCTGTTGGTCATGTTTTCGTTATGTAAAGTCTTATTCTCTCGCATTCTATGACATTCATAAATTATTGATAAACGTTCGAACATTCATATTCAGCTATATTTGTTTTGTCATATTTTACAACGTTTAGTTATTTGCAATAATATTTAGACTCATATCCACAATTGGTGACAAATGGATAGCACTGATCTCACAAAGTAATATTTTGTTGTATCTGTATTCATTCAAATACATTTATAACATTTTTCACATTTCGCCATGCATTATAACGTTTCAGCACTTTTTTCATGTTACATAACCATTCTTAGGCTTTACTCTGTTTAGTCACTGCCGGTATTTGGGGTACAACTGGTTCTGTTGGCTCATATTTAAACATATTAAATTTAATATAAACTCACTTGTATTCGGCCACATTGTCATTTTCTATCACATTCTCTCACTTTTGTTACGTTTGATTACATTTGTTTATGGTTGTTCACTTTTGTTATGTTTGGCAATTGGCTTTCTTGTGTGGTTCTGTTTGATGACATTTAGTAATTGCTAGTCACATTTAACTGGGTTTGGTCAAATTTGGTTTTTTTTAATGACATGCAGACATTTCTAGCCACGTTTGGTTATATCTGGTCAAATTAGGCCACATTTAATAATGTTAGCCTGTTTTCCGAAGGAAAAACAGGTTCATGAGATATCTTTCCTATCTATGTTACTGTGGGTATGTGTGTGTGTATGTGTGTGTCTATGATATCTGTCTATGTGTGTGTCTGTGTATTTCNTAGCCTGTTTTCCGAAGGAAAAACAGGTTCATGAGATATCTTTCCTATCTATGTTACTGTGGGTATGTGTGTGTGTCTATGTGTGGGTCTGTGTATTCCCCATAAAAAATTATGGAATACGTGGATCGAATTTCATCAAACTCGGTACACATACTTAGAAAGGGCATCCGACTTNCCCATAAAAAATTATGGAATACGTGGATCGAATTTCATCAAACTCGGTACACATACTTAGAAAGGGCATCCGACTTTTATTGCATTCGATCACGCTGGGTTCATGTTTTCAAAATGGCAGCTATTAAAAAATATTTAGGTTGATATGTTGTAACTCGGGTACTACTCAATCGATGTAAACCAAATTGTGTATGTTAACAGTGTATCAAGTAAACACTGAATCTAGAGACAGAAGTCGTTGATCCTTCATTTTGTAAGAATAACTACATGAAAAATAAAGCTTTTACGGAATATCTCGAAACATGCAAACAATACTATAGTAGGCCATGTAAAAATATGCGGTGTAAATGAATCAGGCACTAATTTCAAAATAGTGGACATATAAATATGTTATGTTTATTTGCTATGTCTACCACACTGTTCTGCCAACTTCGGCCAAACCTTGTATGCTGAAAAAAAATATATATAAGTATCATATACTTACATACATCACCTCTTTGGTTCACCATTTCGTAAGATAGCACAACATGAAAAAAAAATTGTAATGTCATATTTCGGGAAACAATATATCAAATCTTGCAAACAAGTAGTACTTGGTAGGCCGTGTATGTTTGAGTGTATGTTACTCACCCACAAAATGGCGATCACAAAAATATTTTAGCTTAGTATGCTAAATCTACGAAACCATGTAACCAATTTCAACTTACCTTTGTGTGTAGGTAGCATATTTTTCAATCATCAAATATGTCATACGGAGCTTCCTTCTAACTTATTTTATAACATAGTGCCACATGAAAAAATAAAGCTTTTATGCCATATCTCGTGAAAAAATTAACCGATTCCCACCAAATTTGGAAAACATGTGGCACTCGGTAGGCAAAAAAAAAATNCCATATCTCGTGAAAAAATTAACCGATTCCCACCAAATTTGGAAAACATGTGGCACTCGGTAGGCAAAAAAAAAATACATTTTAAATGTGCCTGGCACCTATTTTCAAAATCGTGGCTATATTAGGGTGAACAGACACCCCNAAAAAAAAAATACATTTTAAATGTGCCTGGCACCTATTTTCAAAATCGTGGCTATATTAGGGTGAACAGACACCCCCATTTCAACGGAACTGTAATTTATATTTTTCCATTATGTGTTCCGGTGTCCCGACAAATATTTAACGGGTCCTGTTTTTTTTTTCCAAACTTGCAACAAATGGCTGTTTAATTTATTATATTTAATCTTTTAAAGTATTCCATGTGTATAATATGGCAGTATATTATTCTAAAAAGTCTTTAATTATAAACACGTTTCTCAAGATCAGAGAACGCATTCAGGTTCGGAAATTAAAGCTCTTTCTTTCCCCAAGTTTTCACAATAATTCACTTCGTTACCACCAGATGGCATCCGATAACCTGTTTCCGCTTTCTCTTCCTTCTTTCGCTGCTCTCTCTTTCTCCAATTGTTTAAAGTCTCTCTGCATCCAGCACTCTCGTCTTGCACGTGGTTTTCTAGTTACATCTGCACACCGATAATAAGTGGAATGTGCGTTGTGCTGTTCAGTATTCTCTATTGAAGACGGAGGGCGATCTGATATAACGCAGCACGCAACGGAGGAGCAGAAGGACGTGTGGGGTGTTGCCGCCAAGACTTCCAGCCAGTATCTCACGTCCTTTGACAGTACAAATAGTGGACTACAAAGTGAAGAACAGAAACGTGTTGCTGCTGCAGAAGGTCTTTTTGCTTTCCACGCGGCAAAACATGACCATTCTTTCAGGTCAACGGACTGCACGTCACAAATAGTAAGGGAAAGTTCACATGTTGCAGAGTGCGGGTCTATAATAGTGAACCTTTTTGTCGCCGTACGCAATGCTTGGAATCCACGCAGAACTTACAAATGCTGGACATGTCACAATGATGGCTGATGCATCTAACCACAAAAGTTTAAAGTAAGTGCCAATCTTGTACGATATTTAGTTACTGATGAGGGTGTTAAATGTAAAGTAATCTGTTTCCAGGATATTATTGGCGAAACAGCTCATAAATTAGGCCATCATGTTCTGGATATCCTGAAGAAAAATAATTTAACTGATAAAGCTGTTGCGGTTCATACGGATAACTGCAAAACGAATTTTCGAAGATATAAGAGGCCTGGAAAGAGCAATGTTTTTCATAAAGTGGACAATACATTTGAAATGAACATTAAAGGGATTGGTTGTGCCGCACAGAGGTACATAATGCTGGGCAGACAAGTGCAGTTATTCTTCCCATTTATGTGGAAGCAACTTCTAACCAAATATTTCAGTACTTCCACATTTATACTCTATGGGTGGAAGGATTGGAACCATTTTGTGAATTAGTTGCTACTTATTATAAGCATGTTCTAGGCAGTGCGGAAACTAGATGGCTGTAACTGTTGCCTGCAGTTATCAGGACCATTGATATGTTTGATCCCCTCAAGGCCCTACTTTATTGAAACCATTTTTTGAAAACCCACATTTACTATTTTGGCTTCACTTTCTTCAAAGAGAGCTGAAAACATTCTCAAATTAAATTTTAAAAATACAAAGACTCATCGTCTCAGCAACTGTAGACGAAGAAGAAGATTTACTCAAAGCAAAGATTAATAACAGAAAATGTGTTAACTTTCAAACTTCTGCTTTAAGTTTAATTTCTACTCAGTTAGAGAGTGAAGGTCTTTTCAAGAAATCAAAATTTAAAGAAATAGCCAATTTATTTTACGATAATTTCATATATTATTTAGAAAAATTGGTTTCTTCACATTAACCTATGAAAACATTGAATAGAGTGACACTAAAAAATGTTATATCCTGGGATTACATTTCCAAATCTCTTAATGTTCTAAAAACAATAGATTCGTGCTCATCAGGTCAGATAGTTTCAGATTNTGGGATTACATTTCCAAATCTCTTAATGTTCTAAAAACAATAGATTCGTGCTCATCAGGTCAGATAGTTTCAGATTAATTATTTGATCAAATTGTGCATGTGAACAATATTTTAACTTGGCAACTTGAAGAATGGAAAAGCAGTAATATTAAAGTAGATAAAAAATGGTGTGACTTTTTAATTCACTTAAAAATGCATTTGTTCAATTTAAAAACATAGAGGTGATTGTGCGCTTTGTATTGGCTNTGGGATTACATTTCCAAATCTCTTAATGTTCTAAAAACAATAGATTCGTGCTCATCAGGTCAGATAGTTTCAGATGAATTATTTGATCAAATTGTGCATGTGAACAATATTTTAACTTGGCAACTTGAAGAATGGAAAAGCAGTAATATTAAAGTAGATAAAAAATGGCGTGACTTTTTAATTCACTTAAAAATGCATTTGTTCAATTTAAAAACATAGAGGTGATTGTGCGCTTTGTATTGGCTNGTGACTTTTTAATTCACTTAAAAATGCATTTGTTCAATTTAAAAACATAGAGGTGATTGTGCGCTTTGTATTGGCTGTACCAGCCACAAATGCTGTTGTGGAAAGAATTTTTTCAATTATGAACAGTCTGTGTATTAATGAAAAAAATCGTTTCATAACTGAAACTGTCCAAGCTAGTATCATTGTTAAGATTCATTTTCAGGATCTCGGTTGTACACAGTTTTACAATATGTTATTGAATAATCCTGGACTTTTGCAGGAGATAAAATCACCTGAAAAATACAAGGTTACTAACAATGTTTCTGATGTTTAAGCAACCAGTTCATGTTTAACATATTAAGATTAAAATGTCCACGTGCTTGTATGTGTGAAATAAATATAATTGTTAGTAATTGTAAAGTTCCAATTTAATTCATAAAATGATTTTGACATAGTGCAGTTCCACTTAAGTAACAAGGCATGCATTTAGTGGATAATATTCATTATTAAATTGTGTTGTTTGATGATACAACGAAGTCTCGTTATAGCAATGAGTTGCCTTGTATTGAACTGGAACTGGAAGACTTAGAAGAAACTCGTGCGCTCTTTGTTGTTCAAGTACCCTGCTTTGTCCTCTTTTATAATGCTAATTGATAAAATGTCCTTTTTTGTATGTTTATAAATGTGGTCACCGTAGGCTATATAAACATTTAGGCTTATTATGCTATATCTACTGAACCACCAAGCTAATTTCTAAATAACGCTGTTTACTGATAATATCTACGCAGGCATAAAATAAATTTATACATAAACTCTTTTCCCCGCCATTTTAGAAGATGGCATCACATGCAAAATTAGCTTGCCTGTCCTATATCGGCAAACAATTACGCAATGTGTTATTAAAAACCACCGAAAAACTACGGGGGAAGGATTGGCACCACATTTGNCAGATAATTCCTTACATGTTCTGTAGGGTCATATCTTTATATATATATATATAATTATTCTGTACTTGTGTATGTCACTGAACTCCTCCTAAACGGCTGGACCGATTTTGATGAAAGTGTTTGTGTGTGTTTAAGTGGGTCCCTGGATGGTTTAGATTCACAATTGGACCCGGTAGGTGGCGCTGCTATCGGGTTCCAGGAAATTTATTTTTAATTTTTTGACGAAATGTTTTTTTTTTAGTTTTTTCGCATATTAGAACATATTAAATTTACGGAGTGTTAAACAACATGTAAGTTTGTTGAACAAATTATAACAACCATAAAATTAAAATATAAGTTACTTATATTTATGTGTTGTGTGTTTGTTACAGAATAATGCACGTATTAGTGGACGAGGAGGAAATATTGGTCGTCGTACACGGAATTCACAAATAGTCCAGACACGTCGGTTAAATAGAACGGCAGACGATCAATTGACGGACAATGCAAATTTAAGAGACCGGGTTGCAAACACACGTGCAAATGAAAGTGAATAGCAACGCAACGAACGCCTTCGATTGAAAAAAGACAGGCGCGTCAACGAGCCACCGACGCACACAGAGCTCATGAATGACAGCGCCTGCAAGTACATCGCGCATTGACACGTGCATCACTTCTCCGTCTGGCATTCGAATATGAGTCGGACATCGACTATTCGTCACATTCACAAATTGTCATCGGCGCTATGGACAAAGAATGCCAATACTCCGAACAATTGCTCAACATTGGCAATGGAAAAAACCACAATGCATCAAATTGCCAGACAATTTTTGCAACATGGTAGCCGCGAAAGATGCTTTGATTGAAAGCATATTCCCAGATTTCCGTGCTAATTACATTAATCATGCGTGGCTACGTGAACGAGCTATTTTGGCCGCAAAAAATATCGATGTTGGCGCTATTAATTTCAAAATACAACAGTCATTGCCTGGCAATGATATGTCGTTCAAATCCATCGACACTGTTGTCGATCCTGAAGAAGGAGTCAACTATCCTCTTGAATTATTGAATTCACTGGAATTACCGGGAATGCCACCACATAACTTGCGATTAAAAATTGGTTCACAATCATTTTACTTCGGAATTTAAATGCACCAAAGATATGCAATGGCACGCGATTGGTCATTGAAAAAAATCATGGACAATGTTCTTGAAGCTAACATTTTGAACGGCAAGTTTCAAGATGAAGATGTTCTCCTGCCACGGATCCCAATGATCCCTTCAGACTCGCCCATTCCAATCAGACGCCTGCAATTTCCAATTCGCTTGGCATTCGTAATGACTATTAATAAGTTACAAGGCCAAACAATGTCCATTTGTGGGTTGGATCTAGAAAATCCGTGCTCCTCAAATGGCCAATTATATGTCACGTGTTCTCGCGTTGGCAAACCATCAAGTTTATTCATTTATACACCTCAGGGATTGACAAAAAAGAATATTCATCAACTCGTATTAAGATAAAAACCAAACAAACTTTATTTCTTTTAGTATTAAGTTTCAACGTTTATAAAAATTTACTTTAATTTTTTTTTACATTAACAAAAATATGACTGTTACATTAATTTTTTTACATAAATAAAAATATTACCGCTAGTAGTAGGTAAGCACACATTCGGGCAGGAGAACGTCTGCCGGGTCCGCTAGTTATATACACTGAAGAGCCAAAAAAGCTGGTACACCTGCCTAATATCGTGTAGGCCCCCCGAGCATGCAGAAGTGCTGCAAGATGACGTGACATGAACTCGACTGATGACTGAAGGTATGCAGGAGGCAATTCACACTACGAATCCTGCTGGGCAGTCCGCAAATCCAATCTGCGCCAATTTAAGAAAGGGTTGCACGTCTGTTACATTTAATGATTCTCGTCAGTCGTCATTTGTCCCGTTCTTTCACGATCTTTTTCCGGCCGCAGCGATGTCGAAGATGTGATGTTATACCGGATTCCCGATATTCACGGTACACTCGTGAAATGGTCGTACGCGAACATCCAAATGTTATCGCTACCTCGGAGATGCTATGTCCCATCTCTCGTGCACCGACTATAACACCACGTTCAAACTCACTTAAATCTTGATAACCTACCATTGTAGCAGCAGTAACCGATCTAGCTGCCGACCGCATCGCTTTACTCAGATTGGTTCCATACATCTGTTATTTGCATATGCACGTCTATAATAGTTTTTTTTGGCTCTTCACTATATATATATACATATATATAGGGGATGGACAAAATAATATAAACACCATGATATATAGTACATTTTGTTGCGTGTTGGCAACACTGCTTCCGTGTAAATAATGCGACGCGTATGTATTGCACAGTTTACGTGCCAAGTCTTGTAGGTTATATTTCAGTGTATTATACGCTTTGTTCTGCGACGGTTAAAACAAGCGATCGGTGAAATGTGTGATCTCTCAAACTTCGAAAGAGGGCAAATCATGGGTGCTCGGTTAGCGGGAGCGTCTGTGACGAAAACAGCTGAATTGTTTAACGTTTCACGAGCGACAGTGNAATCATGGGTGCTCGGTTAGCGGGAGCGTCTGTGACGAAAACAGCTGAATTGTTTAACGTTTCACGAGCGACAGTGTCCATGGTAATGACAGCATACACAAAACATGGTAAAACATCGTCGGCGATGGTGGCCCAACACCTTATTAATAAATAAATATTGTATATAAGTCAGGTGTTCATATTATTTTGTCCATCCTCTGTATATATATATAGACGACAGCAAATAAATCTTCACATATTCTGGAGGGTCATATTTTTATGAATAAATGTGGTGCCAATTCTTATTTTCTCATAAACGGGGTTGATATCAGCAAACCAGTTTACCGTGGATTGGACATCTTCGTTTGATAACACGTTGCACTGACACTACGAGATGAGCCTCAGATACTGCATGTTTTACTTTTAATAAATATGGGTTTCATCTTCATCCTTAATGAAAGGCCTTAGACTATAGGTCGTAATACACACTTTCCCTCCAATTGTACGCGAGAAATCACCTCCCTCATGCGTGTTCGTGTTCATCGTGAAACTCAAAATTCATGCTCTATAGTTGTCCCTGCTACTGAGTTGAAATACTTGAATATGATTGAAAGTGAATACTATTTTGTATCTTTATTGTGCTACCTAGTATAAAATTTCCGGTAGAATACCGGTTAGCATTTTTCTCGAATGAAAAGCACGAATAGGCGTTGAATAGCTACGAAAATGACTGTAATCATACTTTTCAACACAGGTCGAAGTGATGATATGCCATGACTCGAACTCAGCAAGCTGGTGACTGAAGATACACAAGGGAGGCCTTCAGAGCTGGTACAAGGAATCAAAACCAATGCATTAATTCACTTAAATATTTTTTTTATTGTTCGTCTCTTATTTTAAGTAAATCTCACAAGCGAAATATTTCGCTTATCTTTAATTTTTATTTTCATATTTAATGTCAACAACACTGCACAAGCAAAATAGAAATCAAAAGCGAGTTTTCAAGGTCAGTTTTCGTTTGTATTAGGTAGCTCTCCATGATTAAGCATTATCACCCGTTTGAGACCAAAACGTCTGTGAAACAAGAATTCAGAGTACAAGAGAATCTGCCTCACGTAACATAACAATTTTAACCGGAAGACATATTTACCGCTACAAACATTGTGAGTATGAATGAACATGCGATTAACTACGCGTTTATTGTTTCAGAAAACATTGTTCATTTGTAAAGTCAAATTATTAAAGCCACGTTTATGAAGACTAAACAGTGAAAAACTCTCTCATCGACAAATATTCCCCTTCTCCGTAAACATATTTAACAAAAGTAAGTAACTTCCTTCTCTTCTATAGAATGAATATTATTCACTATCATTTTGGAGGAGAGACTTTGCGAGTCGCGATTAAACAAACCTTTGACATTAGTGTGACATTAGTGTGACATTAGTGTGACATCACAATCATCCGCCAAATCGCAGTTTTTCTGCACAGTATAATACCACAATGGCCTCAAAAACTCGGCCATTGATTTCCATTTTCACACTGATACAAAACTATAACATTGTACACTTAAAACATTATTTAAAATGTAAATGCACTGACAAAGAATGTATGACAGGCAAGTTAGACACAGCCCTATATCTCATGACATGTTACAGTGTTAAATCACATTGAGTTTTATCACGATATCTGGCAAGCTCTACATTTGGGAGCATTTTATATATGTTTGCAATTGTATATACACGTCATTATTTGGTAACATATTTAAAGCTGCCATGGCGTCCTGAATGAGAAAATATGGACAAATCATGATATGACTTATTACGCCATTTCAGTTCAGTTTACTTTATTGTGCTTATGAGTGCATCAACTACCGTTTGCTCTGTAAGTACTTTGCAAGCTGTGGTTAAATATTTGAGTCTAAAGAGATATGAACACTGCTGTTACACAAATACATGTCATATGCATAACACAACTTATGAGAAGAGGTCAAATTGGCAAAGTAAAAGAGGAAAATACCATACTTTATAGTCTGTGTGGATTTTATAATTTATAACAGTAACCATTATTTAAAAAAAAAATGTCTTCTAAATTTTAAGAAAATTCAATTTTCAAACGTTTAACACACTCATACACCAAAACATAATAAAAAATAAAGTTAATATGCTAATTATAAATGTACCGCACTTATATCGTAAATTAACTTATAGTGTATTATGCCTTTAAACCCAAATATAGCAATACAATCTTTATCAATAGAAAGTTTGTATGTGCAGACTCGGGAAGCAGGTATTTATGCTCCCACAGTGATTAATAATTATTAAATTTACTACTTGATTATTGCCTACTGGCTGCCTAGTAGCAATGAATAAACTGAATAAATAATTTTCTAAAGATAATTTATTTATTCTGAGTAAAAGTTAAAACAATGACAGCCACATAATTTTTGTCCATGACTAGAAATGCTATATTACCTATCAGGTAACATAAATTTTCTGCAAGTTCTTTCTATATAACAGATCTCTCATCCAAAACCATGAGCTCCCTGTGATATGGTATTAAAAGAGTTCATTATATTGATACCAAGTACAAAGATTTCATAGTCATGATAAAAAAAAGGTATTGTCTTGCTTTATAACAATGTACTACATAGACAATCATTCAAGAAGAACAGCGATAAATCCATATGAAAAGCATTGCAATACGTAATGGTACATCGGTGTGCGTAAGTGAATCTTGAGACACAATAGAATAACTTCGTTGTGCCGACGCATGCTTCAGTTCGCCCAGGGCCCACTTCTACAGCAGTTAGAATGTTAATAGGATTTTTTACAGAAAGTGTCCACGGATAGATTGCAACTGGATGTGCAAACAAGCTAGAAANGTTAGAATGTTAATAGGATTTTTTACAGAAAGTGTCCACGGATAGATTGCAACTGGATGTGCAAACAAGCTAGAAAAATTTCTTCTTACAGTCTTTAATCACAAAAGTGTTAACATTTTTAACACGATGTTTAACTAATATTTTATACTCGTAAGTGTTATGCAATTTCTGTTATAAAGAAAAGCAATCTATTTCAGAAACGTAGCTCTTAAAATATAAAAATTGCGTGTACATGTTACAAAATAAGTTAGAGGTAAAACAATACGTCATTTGATCACTTACTATAATTATTTTTACATAAAAAGAATTAAAGATCTGAATAAATGCACTTTAATAATCGCCATAGAAAGATTATGCGAACGATATTAATTCGGCTTGGTTTTGCAATATAATTGTGCAAACTTACTTAAAACTTAAACATAAATATATGATAAGTATTTTTCAGATGCAATTTATTTTTTCATATGCGATTTTCGGGACCTCAATTATTGTAAATGAATATTTTGTTTAACACGAAGTATTTTATTAATTTTTAATAATATTTTATATGGGTATTTTATTTATCACAATTTATAAAGATATAAACAATATTGTAATATCCGCAACGTCTTTCTTAGTATAGCGCAGAATATTTGAAAAAGAAAGTATATCTGCAGTAAGTGCTAATACTGTTGATGTGTAAATAAATATCCACTTAACGCAGGAACAAGGTGGTTGTGAGTAAGTGTGCCAAAACGACAAGAGAGAGGTTGAGTTAAACTTACTTTGCAGCAGAGAATCAACAGGTGCCAAAGTACCTGAAAGTATAATTGGGTATTGAGATTGTTGGAACGTGTGGTAATAGCTAAACCACCTATCCAGCATTACAGTCGCCTCATAGGTGGCTAAACTTCACGGGATAGAGTTGAGCGTTACTAACCATCCAGACGATAGTTCAAGCCAAGCGAAGCTGTGGGGTTATGGAGGATGCAGCTCTAGGGATCTCATGCTTATTGTGAAAATCGCTTAAAGCTGCGCATTGTAACAATACCTTACGATAGTGGCTACGAACGATCCCAGGTTAACAGGATCACATAAGACATATGTTGAACAATATTTGAAGGACAGTGTCACCTCCAGCTAACAAAAGAAGAACGTAGCTGTAGAGGAACGGTTTATATCTTGTAGAGACGTTGACGGCCCGGTATGGCAAAGGCACCTTCAACCAGCGCTAGTGACGTTTAAAAGGAAATAATCATTACCCACGAGACTTCATTGAAATTTCGGCATTATCATTTACTTTTTTAAAAAGAATAATATCCACACACGACCTCTTTCTTCGTCGTTGTCCTTACAAAACCACTTTCCGTTCTGCAAATACACCTCTTACACTCACGCAGGTGAAACACTCTTCATGTGTGGAGTAATAATCCCCCGCCCAACTGCTGTAGCTCGTCACCAAATATGTTTGCTAAACATTATCTGAGGTTGCTCATTTAATGAGAATCTTCTTAGTCTCTATATTCTGCTTGCAGCTTGAATAGTAATACATAACTCAGTAAAATAATAAGTGGATTTCTAAACATATTAAGATAATGGTCCATTGATCGTCACCAGGAAATATAAATAAATCAGTAATTAACTCTAGCTGAATGTAAATAAAGGGGTGATCAAATTCCAGTTCAATTGACTGCATGAAGTTGGCTAGTCAGTAGTCTACTATTTAAATTCTGCCATATGCCTGTTGAAACTCTAAATGGTGCTTGCTACACCTTGGCCTTTGATATAGAGCCCACCTTAAATGCTCAATATATTTTGCAGACATAGCACAGTTAAAAACACATCTGAAAATATTATTGGATAGTGGCAGAATTTCTTGATGTATTGTCCNTTTGCAGACATAGCACAGTTAAAAACACATCTGAAAATATTATTGGATAGTGGCAGAATTTCTTGATGTATTGTCAAGTTTTTAAAGAGACTGATGGCGTGAACTTCAAACAACTACGGTGATAGGCACTGTGAGGAATGCTGCAATGTGTCACTCAAGATACCATGTAAAACAGTTTTTGAAGTAAACAGCTATCGGCAATTCGCAGGTCGTCAAAATTTTATTCTTCATGGGAATCAGAAGAGTTGCGAAGTGTTGAGGTTATACTTCAAATGTTTGAAGCTTAACACACCTTGTGGTATGTCAGCATANTTTGCAGACATAGCACAGTTAAAAACACATCTGAAAATATTATTGGACAGTGGCAGAATTTCTTGATGTATTGTCCAGTTTTTAAAGAGACTGATGGCGTGAACTTCAAACAACTACGGTGATAGGCACTGTGAGGAATGCTGCAATGTGTCACTCAAGATACCATGTAAAACAGTTTTTGAAGTAAACAGCTATCGGCAATTCGCAGGTCGTCAAAATTTTATTCTTCATGGGCATCAGAAGAGTTGCGAAGTGTTGAGGTTATACTTCAAATGTTTGAAGCTTAACACACCTTGTGGTATGTCAGCATANATCAGAAGAGTTGCGAAGTGTTGAGGTTATACTTCAAATGTTTGAAGCTTAACACACCTTGTGGTATGTCAGCATAAAAATATTGCTGAAGTTAGTTTACCCAGGACAGTCTTAAACATTTTGCATTTGGCACACTTATTCAATTTCACTTTGTATAAAGAAGTTTATTCCTTGCTCCCAAACTCGTTTATACTACATTGTGCATTCCGAAAACAACACAAATGGATTATTTATTTTCCAAAGATGCTACAAAAACTATTAAACGTAAGTTCATGGTGACAATTATCTGCATTACAGAACCGAAGCCACATGAAGCCAAAGCACTGCACTTAATAGGCGAACAGCTGTGCTCTAATCAGCATCGAGAGAGTAGGCTAAATCGCGCAACGCTGAAATAAGAATGCGGGTGGGTTGTGTTGGAGAGAGTTTCGTGGACAACGGGGTGTCACTTTCCTCTCTCTTCCATGGCGAAAGCAGAAAACCCAGCCGGAACAGGACACCGGTCCTCACAGCTGTACATAACCCACTTCAGTACATGATGATTGGCAGTCCTCGTATGACGAAGCGCATGAGTCGTCACACGATGATGCACGAGTTGCTGTGAAGACGCCCCTTGCCGTTGCCATCGCCGACGAAGCCGGCACAGCAGTGCTGTTGACGCACCTTGGCCGAGGTGTCATCTCGGCGTGCGCTGAGGCTGCCGGTAGAGAGAGAGCTGTGAGCCTGCTCGTCGTCCTCCTCGGCAGCGCTGGGCATCGTGCAGGAGTCTATACTGCCCCGTGGTGTGCCAGGCCACGAAGTAGGCGGTGGCAGTAGAGGGTGGTACAGTCCACAACCCCCTGCCTCCCCGCCACTGCCAACTGACCCACAACTACTGCGTGATGTCCTCATGAGTGCCGTGCCCAGTGAGTTGGACCTGCACTCTGAAACACATCACCTCAGCTCCCAGTTTGCTACTCTCCATCGCAGCATCATCTCATCTTACACTTGATCAACTACTACCAACTAGTGTTAAATATATTAATTATAAGATCAAGTGCACTATTCTTATACACAAAATACTAACATTAATTCAGCTTTCAAGAATAGTCCTTCAACTTTCATAACATTCAATAACAGCGAATTCCTTCTCTAAAAGAAAATTTTTTTTAGTTATCTTTGNATAGTCCTTCAACTTTCATAACATTCAATAACAGCGAATTCCTTCTCTAAAAGAAAATTTTTTTTAGTTATCTTTTTATCTGATAAACCTTAGACAAATTAACCTATAAACAAAATATGTGAGATTATAGAAATCATTGTAAATTTGAAAAATTTTGGAGTTTGTTACTATTTCTACTTCGCAAGTAACTCTTCATATACATTATACTCAAGGAAGTCTCTTTTCTTGCCGGGATCTTTCATCCTGTATCAGTTTTTTGTGGTCTTCGTATTTTAAACTTTGCAAAACTCTAGTGAACAATTTCTCCCCTCACTCTGTCAGCAAGTCTTATTTCAATTTTTTATTATTTTCGGAGTGATGAAGGAAATGTTTGCCTCCTTTCATGGTTTCGCTAATGTTGAGCGATGTTAAGTCACCCCAGTCACTTTACATATAAGAAACTTATTTAGCTTAGTCACTGAGAGCTATTGATAACTTTGACACGTTGTTTAAAATATGTGAGAAATAGAAAGTGTCAAGATTTTTCTTAATTTTCTTCGTAGAAATTTATAAAATAATTATTGACACCAGTACCATAACTCCAATATTAATAAGAAGGAATGTATGCCCTGGTTATCTAACCACCAAACTCTTTACTAACAATAAATCTTTACACTATAACACCACTTCTAATAAAAATAAAACTCGTTAAAAATGACATTTAGTGGTATAAAACGTAAAAGAAATTCCCCTACAAGATTGTGCGTGACTGCTATAATGACACTGTAAATGGAAAATTGAAATTACGACCAATTGAAGTAACAAATTTATTTGTAGACTTTAATTTATTTATGTAAAATTTAATTCTGAAATAAAAATTACCGCAATGTATAAGTCAGTATCGGTCAGTATAGCAGTTGCTGTGTTTTAATAAATAAGTCGAAAATTGAGAGTATATATTATTACTAATTCAATTTGGATTAAAGCCCATAATGGAAAAGAAACTAAACTGCACACTGAATAATTACAATTAAACCAAAATGCACGATACTTGATAATATTGTAATCCGTATCAAAATTCGAATTAAGAATACGAAAAGAAGAACTTAATTTAATTACCATAATAAATAATGCGTGATCGTACCTCATCACGTAACACCAAACATAGGATGAACATCCGAGCTTTAACACCGGCCGCAGAAGCGAGTCGTACAGTGCACTACGATCACGTGAGAGCAGAGCAGCNATGAACATCCGAGCTTTAACACCGGCCGCAGAAGCGAGTCGTACAGTGCACTACGATCACGTGAGAGCAGAGCAGTGGCAGGTGACCCAAACATACCAGCCTGCCTACTAATAGTCGTTTTGCTATGCGCACGATAGTGGCCTCGAAAAAGTCAGGCGAAATGAAATCTTTAAGTATTTATAATTCACCGACTGTAAAAGGTAGGCGACTTATTAAATCACGAACTGATNAGGCGAAATGAAATCTTTAAGTATTTATAATTCACCGACTGTAAAAGGTAGGCGACTTATTAAATCACGAACTGATGCCGGAATACAGTCTCTTTCCTCGAAGACTTGGCTGTTACTATTTTGGAAATTCCACAATGCGTTTAGAAAATCAGCTTGGAAAACAGAAACGTTATATTAAAATGGTTACATAGCATGTATAATATTAAGTTTAACCTATATTATTGCATTTTTGAACGGGGGATAGCAAGTCTGATGATATATGTGTACTTGTGTAATGGAGTACGGGGGTTTTCCCATACTCCTGCGCGCANCGGGGGATAGCAAGTCTGATGATATATGTGTACTTGTGTAATGGAGTACGGGGGTTTTCCCATACTCCTGCGCGCACGCAATGGGAACAAGTACCTTCTGCGTCTGCCATTCCTCAGTCTTGTTGGAGCTCTACTAGGTTAAGTCGCGCATCGCGGATCCATGTGTGCAGCTCTAATATTTTACTGTCAAAGTGCTTAGTAAGAAACATTGCTTTTATAGCCTCTCGTGGTTACTCCGGTGCACTCCATTGTACGGCTCGGCACAAGGGTTTCGCAGGCTCGTGATCGCCCCAACACGGGGNGGGGGATAGCAAGTCTGATGATATATGTGTACTTGTGTAATGGAGTACGGGGGTTTTCCCATACTCCTGCGCGCAAGCAATGGGAACAAGTACCTTCTGCGTCTGCCATTCCTCAGTCTTGTTGGAGCTCTACTAGGTTAAGTCGCGCATCGCGGATCCATGTGTGCAGCTCTAATATTTTACTGTCAAAGTGCTTAGTAAGAAACATTGCTTTTATAGCCTCCCGTGGTTACTCCGGTGCACTCCATTGTACGGCTCGGCACAAGGGTTTCGCAGGCTCGTGATCGCCCCAACACGGGGTGGGCTGCTGCTGCTTTGTCTCCTAGTGTTATATTACACTGAAGAGCCAAAAAAACTGGTACACCTGCCTAATATCGTGCAGGGCCCCCCGAACACGCACAAGTGCCGCAATATGACGTGACATGGACTCGACTAATGTCTGAAGGTATGCAGGAGGCAATTCACACCATGGATCCTGCATGGCAGTCCACAAATCCAATCTGCACCAATTTTAGAAAGGGTTGCACGTCTGTCACGTTTAATGATTCTCGTCAGTCGTCGTTTGACCCATTCTTTCGCGATCTTTTTCCGGTCGCAGCGATGTCGAAGATGTGATGTTATACCGGATTCCCGATATTCACGGTACACTCGTGAAATGGTGGTACGCGAACATCCAAATGTTATCGCTACCTCGGAGATGCTATGTCCCATCTCTCGTGCGCTGACTATAATAACACGTTCCAACTCACTTAAATCTTGATAACCTGCCATTGTAGCAGCAATAATCGATCTAGCTGCCGACTGCATCGCGTTACTCTGATTGGTTCCATACCTCTGTTATTTGCATATGCACACCTATACCAGTTTTTTTGACTCTTCAGTGTACATGTAATGTAAATTCTGTTTTAGTCGGGCTCAGAGACGAGCGGGAAAGAGTGTTATCGTGTACCTCTGTTTGATTTTCTGCCACTGCACGATCAGTGTAACTTGGTCTCAATAAATGCCATTGAGTGTTCTCCACATGAAGGCAAGCATCGATAGTATTGATGATAAGAAGTGCTGCAACGCAGTGCAAGGGCAGAAGGCGTACTTCACGCCCTGAACAGTGACGGTAGTTCGTTTTGTAGCTCCTGTTATTTCATCTAGTTTATATAAAGAGTACGTTAACCTATCGCGTATCGCTGATGAGGGGATGTGATGCGCTGACCATCTGCCCTGAACATAGCTCCGCTCCCTAGCCGGGATACGCTAGGTGGTGCCCACCAGTGTAATAACGATGTTACGTTCTCCGTCCTCCCCTCAGCACGGCACCAGTCACCCGCCCATTGTATGTTGCTTATGCAAATATTGCATTTTTTTTCTAAGCTACTTTAAAACTAAGTGATAGGTGAGCCCACGGTAGGGACGGGAGTTTAGTGCGTCTCACGGCTAAGCCCCATACTCCTACAAGGAAAGTAGAATCATGCAAGGAGACATGCATTGCGGCAGGTAGGTATTGGGCTGTCATGGCCAGATTTTGGCCATGACAGCCTCATCACTCAGGTGTATAAAAGGGGGGGGGGAGTAGCGCAATGGGGCGGCTGTTCCTCTCCTCCCCGAAATATTGAAGATTTATGTTAAAGATTTAATCGAGAAAATCGGAAATTCTTGCTCTGTTTTTGTGGACATTTAAAGCTATTCGTGCTTGATATATTTTAAATATATTACAAATTTTATAAATATTGTTTCTTGATTTTGAATGAATACATTGGTAAAACAATTAATGGTGTATTTAGAAACAGTATCTCCAAGTGTCAATTATATCAATCACGGAACCCTAGAAAAGTCTGACATATTTTCTCAATCTAAAATTATGTTTCGAACGATACTTTAAGTGATTATGATCTTGTACAAACATGTTGATTGTAAATTGACGAACTCGAACTTACATCCTATATAAATAAAGCTAACAAAAAACTTGTTTAATTTAAGACTGAAAGAGAACCGAAATTATTTGTAATTTATTTTATAGTAACTCATAATATTTCATTTCTAGATGTAGTAAATCACGAAAAGAACCTAATGATTTAATAGATTTAGTGTGTTCATTATACAGGATGAATAACTTAAAACTTGCACCACAAATATATCGGAAATTAAATGTGCTATTGATGTTATTGTTTCACAGAAGTGAATTTTATACAATAGCTCATTATTACTGCCCAGACACAGATTTTAATAACTATTATAATGTTTATTTCTTTAACAAAGTTTAATGTTTTTCAAATGGAACCTTGCCCATTCACATCACGAAAATAAAACTAAAGGAAATTAGAATGTCGTTGGTGTGTTTTGTAGGTTTTTGGTGCAAGTAGTTTACATGCTGTCTTAAAATGACAATTTTAAATACTTACAGTTGTGTGGTCCATTTAACAACTTTGTTACTAGGCTACGATGTTCCTTTGTGTGTGTAAATTCTGTTTACTTTACACTGACTGCAGTACTTTGTGTTAGTTCATGCAACCTAGACATAGGGAGATGGTGTTTACTAATGCTGAAAAAGCAGACATTCTCATGGTGTATGGCAAATGTAGGAAGAATTCTGTTCGTTCTTGTAATGTGTACGCCGAAAGATATCCGAATAGATGATAACCATCTGAACCATTTTTGTGAACCTCTTTTAACTAATTATAGGAAACTGCAGTGTGACACCTCGAAAACATAACAGAAACAAACAAGTGGCAGGTGAAGAGGTTGGAATTAATATTCTAGCTACTATTGGTTAAACCCACAAGTTAGGCACCTTGCAATCGCAAGAGGGCGTGGCATGAGTCATGTAAGTGTAGTGTGCATTCTGCACCGTATATAATTTCCATCCATATCATGTCCCCTGAGATCGAAGACAAGATGGTGATTGATGTTGATCCACGAAATACTGACGAAGGCTAAGGATGATTTAAGCCAGTAATTAACAGATTTAGGAGGAAATTTAAGTAACACATGCCCCTCATACAGTGAGACCGCCGAGGTTACTTTCATGATCTTGAAGAACTGAAACAGCTACTAGTGTCCCTCACCCCTATGGTCATTTTCATTAGTAAACACACTTTCATCGCACTGATACGAACTCCCTTAGAGGTCACACATTCTACCACCTGGACAATGTGCTGATATTCTGCGCCTGTACTGGTGTCTGCATTCGGGTGAAGGATTTTGTATATCATCTGCCTTTCGCACTATTCTGCAGGCAGTGATGGCCAGGGTGTTCCTAGGTGTTAGTCACTATTTGTAGCTTCTATGTCGTCCCGAAACCGCATGTCAGCTAAGCTGACTTTGAGGAGATTTCCTTTCTGATCCTTCCTCCATTTATGATTGTTGGCGACTTCAATGCTCACAATTAGATATAAGTTTCTGACCACAAGAATAGCTCAGGTAGCGTAGACGTAACATGGCTCACCAGTTCAAATGTTGCCCGATTGAACACCGGTACTACTACACACTTCACCACTCACACTGGTACTTTGTTTTGTATTGGTATTTCTTACTGTAGCCCAGCTTTGGTCAGCCACTTCGATTGGCCTGTTTACCCGGATCTCTGTGGGAGTGACAATTACCCAATAACTTTGGATCAGGTGTAATTTGCGGCCCTGTCCGTACCACATCGGCGGGTGCATATGAAAGCAGACTGGGCTCATTTCAAGCATTTCCTTCACTTCACAGCTGAGGTTTCCCTTGGTGTGCACTCGTGATGTTTTGTGCACCCACAGAGAAAATGTGTTTTCTCTATTTCGCATCTGGCACACGTGTCCGACACACAAATATCTGCTCCGTGGCGATGCCACCTCCTGAGTGTGATGCCTGTGGTACTTCCTTGGCTATCCGGCACATTCTGGCGGAGTGTCGCTGGTATGACCAGGCTCGTCGCATTTTAATGTTCCTAATGACCTACGGTGGATGCTGTGTTATGAGAGTACGTCTGTGAGTGGCATACTCTTATTTTAATGTGCAATGGCCATTTTAATGAGTGGTAATTTTTTTTTTACACTGTGTTGTTTGTTCTTGTGCTGTTGCTTCTTTGGGTTATTTTTTTACCTGTTTTGTTTGTTGGGTTTGCAACTATCCTTTTGCCTCCTGTCAAGGTTTTTTATGTCTTTGATTTACTTCTTAAGTACATCAATTACCCCATTGTCGAGCGCGAGTGCCCCCTCAACCTTACTCACTCACTCACTCCCTCACTCACTCCCTACCTCACTCCCTCCCTCACTCACTCCCTCCCCCACTCACTCCATTGCTCACTACTCACTCCCTCACTCTCTCCCTTACTCCCTCCCTCACTCCCTCACTCACTCGCTCCCTCACTCACTATATCCCTCACTCCTTCCCCGACTCCCTCCCTTACTCACTCCCTCCCTTACTCACTCCCTCACTCACCCCATTGCTCACTACTCACTCCCTCACTCTCTCCCTTACTCCCTCACTCACTACTCACTCTCTCCCTCACTCCCTCACTCACTCGCTCCCTCACTCACTATCTACCTCACTACCTCCCTGACTCCCTCCGTTACTCACTCCCTCCCTTACTCACTCCATTTCTCACTACTCACTCCCTCACTCTCTCCCTTACTCCCTCACTCACTCCCTCACTCACTCGCTCCCTCACTCACTATCACCCTCACTCCCTCCCTGACTCCCTCCCTGACTCCCTCCCTTACTCACTCCCTCCCTTACTCACTCCCTCCCTTACTCACTCCCTCCCTTACTCACTCCCTCCCTCACTCACTCCATTTCTCACTACTCACTCCCTCACTCACTCAATATTAAGTATCTTTCACCAAGTCGGCCATTGCCGGAGTCTGAAAGGTTATAATTTTAAGCTCGTCCATTGGAAGACGTCCTACTCCGCCTTATTATGTATAAAATAACAACTATTTGTGACACTTATATTAGAATATGCATACAACTAGTGCACGCAAGTAAATGGAACCAATATATTTATATATATTTAATTGGTTTTATACATGAATATCGAGATAGTTCTTCTTGGTGACTATCTTTATAAAATCAAAAGTTGTTTCTCTTTTCAGTTCTACCTTATATCTAAAAATTACATTACATTTGTACTTTTGTCGTTGTCGGGTACTTTGTTACATACATTTTTTTAGTTCCTCCTTTTTTAGTTTTGGGTTTATGTAGCACACTGGGAAAAAACAAAATCTCTTGTGACATTACTCGCTTGTCTGTCTACGGGTGTATTTGAACAGGTAATAATACGCTAGACAAGATCCAGTATTGCGTAGTAACGGCATACAAGGTGATGTAAACGATTCCCTTAAGTCAATGTAAAGCGAAAACATGACAACCTGCCATCGTAAAGACGTAAGCAGCTCTGTGAGTTTCTAAGCATGTCTGTCGCTTTATATACTTAGCTGGTGGGACACAACACGTGACATGTTAAGGAGGGGGCAAGGGGGTGGCTGTGCAGTTCGCAGGTTCTTCTATTCTAAGTATTCTGGCACGTTAGTGTAATAGTCATGGATACACTTAGAATAGAGCTGCAAGACTGCACTTTACAGCGAGCTTCGCAAAACGTTTTTTTTTCGCCAGAATACCTCAGTACGTATCAACAAACTCAAATTTCAGCATTTTTGCATAAACTGGCTACTTTTTACAAAGATTAACCATTTTCCATACTCTTAATTTCTTGCTCCTTTCAATGCATCAGAAGTTAGTATTTTAACATGACTTAAATGGTAACCTTGCAAACTTACATTGTAGACACAGAGAATGTTACCGTGTACATAATACTTAGAATAACACTCAGTAATCCTGTGTCCTGTTCTTCCAACGAATGTTACTTCTCATTTATGCGGCATGTGAGAAACTATTTCGAGTCAGTCATGGAAGAATATAAGGCCTCTCTAGAGGCAACGCTAAATATCGAGACAATAGTGGTGGAGAGGGTGGTTTTGATAACGTAAAGAATGTCTTTGCCTAAATAACTATAGATCCAAAACCCTCTCAGAGTAATTAGTTAATATATTTTCCAATGTAAGTTATAACAATTTCAAAACCATTTATTTTAATTTCTAAATAGCATTCTTTATATTAAAATACAGATTTAGTACTTTCATTAAAACTACGTTTTATAAACACTTTATTAAGGAACTTATACTAAAGTTACGCGCCTTATCTCGTTGCACAGAACGCAAAAAGTGTAAATTATTAAAAAGTACTTCGGTAACATGAAATAGGGGCGGCAAATTTTTGGGGGCCCGCAGTTTGCAATGTGACAAATCCGGACATGGAATCAGGTGATATTAATATTTTTTCTTTTCGAGGTACCATTACGAAGCCAGGAAAAAAAAAAAAGATCCTAAGCAAGAAATTAGACTCGAATTAATTATCGCACCACTCATCTTCATAAACGAGAAAACTAAAATCTATGAAGTTAATAGTTACAAACGGTAAAACGTTTCATCCATATATTTTTTTAATAAATACATTTTCCAGTCAACTTTATTACGACTAATATGGTATACAGGGTGGTTCTAAAATCACGTTACAAACATTGAGGGGTGTTAGAGCTCATTAACACAAACAATTATTGTATAAGAATATATGGGCGGAAGTGACGCGTTGAGGCACAAACAAAACAATAACACATGAAATACAACACATTGTTTGTTTACGTCGCCGCTAAATGCCTTTTTAGAGTAATGTTTATAATAATTTCTCAAAATCTCNAATTGCTCAAAATTGCTACCACCGACAGTAATGCAAGCTTGGTAGCGTCGGTGGAGTGATTGGCGAACATATTCAAATACGCCGGGTATTTCACGCACCCCACCATTGTCAGCCAATCACGCCATATGTAGAGGTCGCCAAGCATGCGTGACTGTTGGTGGATGCATTTACAGCAACTGTTTTAACATTTTCTGTTCGGAATCACTCCTTAAGTATGCTGCTAATGAACATTTTATGTTTTCGTCAAAGTGTTATGTTTTTGTGTTTTTGCCTCAACGCGTCACTTCTGCCTATATATTCCTATACAATAATTGTTTGTTTTAGTGAGCTCTACCACCCCTCAATGTCTGTTCCATGATTTTAGAATCATGGTGTTCATTTGGGAGGCGGCGAGTGTAACTGTTACCTCGGCGCGAATGTGACTTGACGGGCGAGCTGCCTACGGACCGGCGGGCCACATCTGGGAACATGACTGGCGAGTACACCCTCCTGTCGTCAGTCACTATGCCCAGGATGGGAGTCCTCTCCACGGCTCTCTCCCACTCCGTCTTGTGCCCGAGCACTGGAGCTCGGTTCAGAGGAGACCTGAACTCCCTCGTCTCCAGCCAGTACGTCTTCATCACTCCTGCAACACGAAGCACGTCCGCAATCAACCATTGCGATCACACCTTGCTTTATATACACATAGTAGTTCTCTACTCTCTTACGACACAGTCACGTCATTGTTGTACAATTAGGTCTTCTTATTACTGCAAAAGAATAGCCGTTCTCTGAAATAAAATAATTTGCTTTCATTATTACATTTTTTTACTTGGGAGTGTGTAAATAGATATGTTATTTCAATTTATATATAATTACAAAAAGGAATTGTAAACTAAAAATTCTTAATTTGGTAGCTTTCATGGCATCTTATTCATTTTAACTAATAATTTAGAAGGCGAGTGTTTTGAAGAGATGATTTGAAAATAATATCCCTGCTTCTAATCCAAACACGTTAACGTACTCGCTAACAGAAGTACTTTCAGTAAAGATTTCAGCAGAAGATAAAATTGTTTTCACATATTCCGTGTCCCTGGAATTCTGTTAATAAAATCTTCCTTAGGCAGCACTGGAATAAATGAAAGTGTAATCTAGGTGCTGTAAAATTTCTCAGTGTTACTATTGTGTTAAGGCGCATGTTTCTGAAATGAGGAAGTGTATACATGAACGGGATTTATCTAGCAGTTATACATTGGTGAAGGCATGATTTTGAATTCCTAGAAATTCAAGGGCGGGATGTACTAAAAAATTCTAGCACCGGCTGTGTTCCATACTTCTCTCCTTTTGCACATATTTGAGTGCTGCGGCACATTCCACACAGAGATTCCTCTTACTTGAACCATTCTTGTCCGATTACAGAGTACTTTCTTAGTGCATCAATGGCGTGCATGAAACGGCACTTTAAATTACGAAGCTTTTGTGAATGTGTAACTAGCAGTGTGCATTAATTTAATATTTAATGAGTAGTTACATTTTGAAGTGTATCCTTCTTCTCTAAAAAAATTTTTTTTTACAGGAATTGCCAGTTTATGGTAATAAATTGGTTTGATGATACTTGACGCATCTGGAGACTTCTTTTCAAACATAATGTTTGGTCTCAGTGGTGCACGAAACAAAGAGTCGTATAAAATAAGCGTTTTTATTTCAATGTTATTGTTTTTATTCTTTACCACACTCAATAATATACTCAAACCAGTTTTTGCAGCAGGTGACTGTGTTACTTAGAGTAAACAAAATTAGAGAACAAGCTCTTATAAATTACTATTTTAATCCAAAAAAAGAACTTAATGTATGCCTTACTAGCGAGTATGTAGTCAAACAGAGTAATGGTAGTTCTATTTAATAAGCGCGTGACATTACAGACGGAATTTACACTGCGAAATTATTATAACGGAGTCAATATTATTTTCGCACAACACGAATATCTTAACGAATTCGTGTTTTAAAAATAGTGAAACAGTGACTCTAAAGTGATGCATATTATATCCCGTCGATTCACATACAGATTTCTGCAGAAAGTAAATACATAACTTTGTTTCCAACAAGTGTCATTAATGATAAAATTAAATCCTTAACACGTAAACATGAAATATTTATCTGGGACATAAAATCCCATTATTTTGAGACTGGGATTTTCCCATCTGCTGCTAGACATAACATTGTGTTCGATGACAGGAAACCAGATGTCTTTGGCTTTCACACATTCCTTTGAACTTTCAGAAACCGTATGGTCAAGTTATAGCATGTCCTGTCACGAAGTTGGGTTGCAAGTTAGTGACGAGCAATATCTGTCATTCATCTACACTGAAGAGCCAAAAAAACTGATACACCTGTCTAATATCGTGTAGAGCCCCCCCCCCCTTCTTCTCCCCATTGGACATGCAGAAGTGCCGCAAGACGACGTGGCATGGACTCGACTAATGTCTGAATGTATGCAGGAGGCAATTCGCACCATGAATCCTGCAGGGCAGTCCACAAATCCAATCTCCGCCAATTTGAGAAAGTGTTGCACATCTGTCACGTTTAATGATTCTCGTCAGTCGTCGTCTGTCCCGTTCTTTCACGATCTTTTTCCGGCCGCAGCGATGTCGAAGATGTGATGTTATACCGGATTCCCGATATTGACGGTACACTCGTGAAATGGTCGTACGCGAACATCCAAATGTTATCGCTACCTCGGAGATGCTATGTCCCATCTCTCGTGCGCCGACTATAACACCACGTTCAAACTCACTTAAATCTTGATAACCTGCCATTGTAGCAGCAGTAACCGATCTAGCTACCGACCGCACCGCGATACTCTGATTGGTTCCATACCTCTGTTATTTGCATACGCACGCCTAAACAAGGTTTTTTTTGCTCTCTAGTGTATATTGCAGATAATTTGCATTTAGTTGACTCCTTCCTACTGCTCATGAAAAAAACTGTCATCCAGACTGGAGCGTGTTTATTACAGTCTCTCTCGNTTTAGTTGACTCCTTCCTACTGCTCATGAAAAAAACTGTCATCCAGACTGGAGCGTGTTTATTACAGTCTCTCTCGCTGTCAGCTATGTAGCGAGAAGTAAGAAACAATCTCACAACTTGGTACTTCGTACGTCACCGTAGTGAGACCCTACCAGGTTGTATCTTCACGTGCGATGACAAGTGGATCTTGCACGTTAATACCCAAGCTGAGTAGGGAGTGATGGATATTAAAGAAGTTCCTAAACTCTCTTCTAAACCAAGGCTGGTGCCATGCAAGTTAATACTGTTAGGCTCTGTATTACGACCTTTTTGTTACACATCGAGGTTAACGTTAACTGCTGGATTCAACAAATGAGTGGTTTAAACTATATACCACTTTAAGTGGTAGACATACATTTATTCACTTGAGAAAGCTTAAGAAATGGAGTCCCAAACATTAGGTGGTGGCGTTTTGATGTATGCATGCGGAATTTGGAGGTTATATGAAAATACAGTGAAACCCTGTTAAGAACTTCCTACTTAAGAAGTTTTCCTGCTTAATAAACTGCATAATTGTGCACCTTGTTTATCTGTACATGTGTAATTTGACACTTTTAAGAAGTTTTTCTTGTTAATAAGCATTGTTTTTTCAGTCTCTTCAGAAATGTATTAACAGAGTTTTACTGTGTTTGCAATTTTTAAGTGTTATATAGGTGTGATAATTATGCACAAGTTAAAATGTAATCAAACCCGACAAATTACAATTGAAGGAAGGAATTCTCTCCTTCCGTTTCTTGCAAATATGTTTATAATCAATCAAGAAACTCTAGCACTAGCCTCAATGTCAAGTTGTAAGAAGTAATCTCACACACTGTGATAAGCTGCCATGAAGTTAACGAAACTGTGCAGTGGTTGATATAAAAGCCATTAATGATTGTTTAACAAATATATCTTATACCTGGACTTAAATAACCCAGCATTTCACAGTTGGACACTTATTAGTCAACTTCAGGTCAGCTGAAATCACAGCGTTCTCTGGATAGGTTTAAAAATTTTCAAGTTATACAGCGACATACAATCACAGGATATATCACACTTTGAAATACACAAATTTTGCATAAAAATTATAATATTCAGCTAAAGGACTTTTCTAATCACGCATCCTTCAAATTCTCTGCCTAAGTTGCAATTCGCTGCAAAATTAACAGAATAATGCCGCATGTATTTCAATGAATTCTTTTAGAACATATTGCCTAAGTTTTGGGCCATTGGTAACATCGGTTACACGAACATGACAACATGTAAGGAGGCGCTGTCCCTGCTATGAAGTGTGGGATTGTCAGTTTTCCAACCAATGTTCAGCCAACCAGTAAAATCCAGACATATATTGGAACTAATTGAACACTTGTATGTATGCGTTTGAATTTATTTCATCCTCTTATAATCACGNAATCCAGACATATATTGGAACTAATTGAACACTTGTATGTATGCGTTTGAATTTATTTCATCCTCTTATAATCACGTTTAAAAGTTATAAAAAAACTCATGAAGCCTGATATGAAAGATATAGAAATAAAATACACCTTACATTTATTTACTTCAAAATACAGGAAAAAAATGAAAAAGTAAAAGATTAAAATAAAAATGTAACAAAAAATTTAGTTCTAGTTGCTGCAAACATTTTCGATTATCCACAAACAGCAGAAAAAAACTTCATATAAAAAAAATTACATACGATAACGATGAAGACATATTTAACATAACTGCAATAAAATCAATAACAAATATCAAAATAANAATCCAGACATATATTGGAACTAATTGAACACTTGTATGTATGCGTTTGAATTTATTTCATCCTCTTATAATCACATTTAAAAGTTATAAAAAAACTCATGAAGCCTGATATGAAAGATATAGAAATAAAATACACCTTACATTTATTTACTTCAAAATACAGGAAAAAAATGAAAAAGTAAAAGATTAAAATAAAAATGTAACAAAAAATTTAGTTCTAGTTGCTGCAAACATTTTAGATTATCCACAAACAGCAGAAAAAAACTTCATATAAAAAAATTACATACGATAACGATGAAGACATATTTAACATAACTGCAATAAAATCAATAACAAATATCAAAATAANAAAAAAATTACATACGATAACGATGAAGACATATTTAACATAACTGCAATAAAATCAATAACAAATATCAAAATAACTAATCGCTGTGAAAATATATTATTTAATTTAAATAAGAGAACAGATAATATGTTTAGCATATGTGATGAAGGAAATTAAATATATTTGGTTCAAATATCGATTCTGATAATAAATATATAATAATACAAAACATTAAGAAAATGATCCACTTTTAGAATTACTTACACGAAATAAAAAAATATGAAAAATATTAAGATCCAAATTATAAGTTTAATAATTACGTATAAAGATTGTAATAATTTTACAGAAATTTTTATAAATTCTAAAGCAATTAGACAAAACTTAAATGCAAATAATACAAAACTGCAAAAATTCTCAATCATCAATTAGTGATAAATATAAATTTATAATTTCAAAGAGTTGACATCAATCTAAAATGTTAAAAGATTTTCTTATAATATTATCATAATATATAAATAGCCTTAAAAATAGCATATTAAAATATGTTCCTAATCCTATTGCTCCTAATGGTGCACTCAATTTATGATTATTTTCAATCGAATAGAATAAAAACAATAAATTTATNCTAATCCTATTGCTCCTAATGGTGCACTCAATTTATGATTATTTTCAATCGAATAGAATAAAAACAATAAATTTATCTGGGAAATTGACTACTGAAAACACTAATCCATATTTTAAATTACATACTGTATTAGGCTATTTTTACTTATATTTGATTGTACATTTTTTAGAATAAATATATATATATACCAATGATCCTAATATTTAAAAAAATAGTGAGAAGAGAAAAGGATATCCTTTTTTAAAAATCATATCCTATAAAAATGGTGATCAAATAAGTTTTCAATTTTTTGATGGATTTTCTAAATAAATATATGTATTTTTTTTATAATTTGGAATTATTAAAAACAGTTTAATTAAGGATGAATAAAATAAAGTTTTTTAATTAAATGCAAAAATACCCATTTTCTAAAGTATAAGAAATAAACTGAAAATAATAATATTTAAATTGAGAATACAACTAAACGAAAAGATTCAAAGAAGAATTTTTTATATAAGTGGTTATATAAACCATCATTTCTGAAGAACCAAAACGAAATGCTTCCATTCAAATAGTGATAAATACGAATTTATAAGTTCAAATATTTGACATCAGTCTAAAAATCTGGATCACTTTTCAAATACTAACGAAATAAATTTAATTTATTGGAGAAAGAATAAGAATTTGTTACAATACAACTATAGAAATTAAGAAGATTAAGTCCAAAAAAATTAATTTTTAACCATTATATAATGTTGATTTAAAAATTAAATTAAAACATAAAAAAAGAAAATTTAGAGNCTAATCCTATTGCTCCTAATGGTGCACTCAATTTATGATTATTTTCAATCGAATAGAATAAAAACAATAAATTTAACTGGGAAATTGACTACTGAAAACACTAATCCATATTTTAAATTACATACTGTATTAGGCTATTTTTACTTATATTTGATTGTACATTTTTTAGAATAAATATATATATATATACCAATGATCCTAATATTAAAAAAAATAGTGAGAAGAGAAAAGGATATCCTTTTTTAAAAATCATATCCTATAAAAATGGTGATCAAATAAGTTTTCAATTTTTTGATGGATTTTCTAAATAAATATATGTATTTTTTTTATAATTTGGAATTATTATAAACAGTTTAATTAAGCATTAATAAAATAAAGTTTTTTAATTAAATGCAAAAATACCCATTTTCTAAAGTATAAGAAATAAATTGAAAATAATAATATTTAAATTGAGAATACAACTAAACGAAAAGATTCAAAGAAGAATTTTTTATATAAGTGGTTATATAAACCATCATTTCTGAAGAACCAAAACGAAATGCTTCCATTCAAATAGTGATAAATACGAATTTATAATTTCAAATATTTGACATCAGTCTAAAAATCTGGATCACTTTTCAAATACTAACGAAATAAATTTAATTTATTGGAGAAAGAATAAGAATTTGTTACAATACAACTATAGAAATTAAGAAGATTAAGTCCAAAAAAAATTAATTTTTAACCATTATATAATGTTGATTTAAAAATTAAATTAAAACATAAAAAAAGAAAATTTAGAGGTGATATATGATTGATGAATTAATTAGTAAAATTAATAAAATGCGAAATTGTAAACCTAGAGAATTCATCAAATCGTGGCACTCATTGGGGTTGTTATTATAAATTGGTTGTCTTTATTTTTATTAATTTAGTGGGAATATTCTTTAAAATAAAAAATATTATTTTAATTATTTTTTATTCATAATAATAATATAATTCAAAATTTTCATTAATTACATGAAGGCATTGATGTTAAATAGTTTTAAATGTAGTATCAAAAAATTATAAATATTAACACTTAATTTTGTTATTATTGAACAATAGATATAACAGTAAAATAATTAATCAATTATCGGGATTAATATGTTGGTACTTATCCAAGAGTTTATTGCAAAACATCAAGTTTTAAAGAATATCTAAGAAATGGTTTTGCTTTAATAATTAATTTGAGTAATAATAGTGAACATAAAAAGTTCATAATTTCTAAGAAAAATTTTACTTTACCAAGAGACCAAATAACATTATCGATAAAATTTTTATAATTTAAATTATTTTATCATTCATGGTGCTATTAAATCTTGATTAAGGCAATTTCACCCTAACATATAAGAAATCTTTGCTTGTAAATCTAGTTTTATTAACACTTTAAATGTGAAAAATTTAATAATTAAATAAAAGTTGTTAAAAATTTATGTTATCTATTATACTACAAATTAAAAGTTTAATGATTTTGCAGGAGAACAAATAAAAATTATATCAAAATGTAGGAAATGTATATAAAATTAATTCAAATATATCCGATTATAATAAAACAAAACATCCAGTTAGAAGGATTAAAGTTTAAAAATATATTTGAATAATTACCTTCAAAGTATTAAATTCATTAATTAAAAAAATATGCAGTTTTTAAAAAGAATAAAAAATGTTTTATTTTAAAATGTAAAATTTATATTTTATATAAAAGCTGTTGTTTTTAAAACCAATTAAATGTTTCTACAACAAATAAAAATGTTTACTATTTACCACTAAGAGCTAAGAAATATAACCACAAAGAAACAATTAATTACTGTAATAAAATTTTGATAATACAGCTGAATTCTATAAAGTTATAAAAAACAAAATTTTGCTCAGATAATTTGAGTTAAGATATTATATAATGGCTGTGAAACATATGCAAATTTAAAGTTGTTACACTAATGAAAAAACGAAAATTTTATAAATTTACAAATGCTGTTGGTTATGAAAATAAATAAAATAATTGCTTTAAAATTAAAAATGATTAATAAAATAAAAAAAATATTTTGCTTTAAATACAGGATTGAATGAGTATGTTATATTTCAAAAATTATATAATAAAAAAATATTATATCAACATGGTCTAGTTACAATGATAAACAAAATCACATTAATTTAACTACATATAGTTTAGATAAAATAGCTGATTAACTTAAAGAAAAAGGAATTTAGAATTTAAATTATTCTTTAATATATTATTTTTNATGAAAATAAATAAAATAATTGCTTTAAAATTAAAAATGATTAATAAAATAAAAAAAATATTTTGCTTTAAATACTGGATTGAATGAGTATGTTATATTTCAAAAATTATATAATAAAAAAATATTATATCAACATGATCTAGTTACAATGATAAACAAAATCACATTAATTTAACTACATACAGTTTAGATAAAATAGCTGATTAACTTAAAGAAAAAGGAATTTAGAATTTAAATTATTCTTTAATATATTATTTTTNAGTTTAGATAAAATAGCTGATTAACTTAAAGAAAAAGGAATTTAGAATTTAAATTATTCTTTAATATATTATTTTAAAAAAAGAATCTGTTTAATACATTAAGGGATTTTGTTATTAATCATTAGTTTACAGAATGTTTTCTAAATAAATAACTATATAATCAATTTTTATAAAAATAAAATATTAAAGGATTTTCTTAAAATATAAGAAATATGTAAATAGCCTTTAAAATAGGTAATTTGAAGATAATCCTAATACTATTGTTTTCTAATGATGCATTAAATAAAAGATTATTTTCATTCGAATAGAATACAAACAATAAATTTTACTGAAAAATTTACTACTGGAAACACTAATCAATATTTTAAATAACATACTGTATTAAGGTATTTTTACGTCTATTTCATTGCAATGTTCTTAGAATTAATATATATAGCCATGATCTAACAATTTTAATTCTCAATAAGTTGATTAAGGGATTAATTAATATTTTTGTACGTTTATAGTTTTTTAATAAATAAGTATTTTACTAAATTCAGTAAATGCAATGTATCTTAAGTGTAAGAAAGAAGATAAATAATTATATTAAGATTGAGAATCCAGNTACTAAATTCAGTAAATGCAATGTATCTTAAGTGTAAGAAAGAAGATAAATAATTATATTAAGATTGAGAATCCAACTAATAGAAAAATTACAAACAAATATAGGTTATATATGTGGTTCTATAAACCATCATTTTTAAAGAACGAAAAAAAAATTGTTTATTTGTGAAAGCATTATTAATTAATTATAAATTAAATATAAAAACAATCTCAGAAAAAAGANTACTAAATTCAGTAAATGCAATGTATCTTAAGTGTAAGAAAGAAGATAAATAATTATATTAAGATTGAGAATCCAGCTAATAGAAAAATTACAAACAAATATAGTATATATATGTGGTTCTATAAACCATCATTTTTAAAGAACGAAAAAAAAATTGTTTATTTGTGAAAGCATTATTAATTAATTATAAATTAAATATAAAAACAATCTCAGAAAAAAGAATATCTAAGGAATTTACGAATAATGGCAATTTCATTTAGTCGAAATTAATTCGGGAAATATAAAAGAAATTTCAGAAATTAATAATGAATACAAATTTATTTTAACCAATAGCAACGGTTTTTCTTTATATCTTTTCTTTGCAATTCTAGTTAAAAATATATCTGGTAAAAGTGTTATAAAAAATTGGAATTAATTAAAAAATAAACATAAAAAAAATTTTCAGACAGCAGAAGTTAATGAATAAAAATATAATATTAATCACTATAAAACAAACTCAGAAATTAAGATAGCATTGCTGTAAGTTTTAATAAAACTTTACAAATTAAAATGTGGAAAAAATCTGCTTAAAATGAAGTTTTTAAATGAATGGAAATTTTAGATTACTTAATAACAAAATATAATAATAAAAAACTATAGATTTAAATACAGAAAATAAAATTTATTAATGAAATCAGATTGAATGATAATTAAGTGGTAGATATTTAAAATAATAAATATAATGTCTATGATATAGTTATAGAGTAAGTAAAAATCAGAAATTATTTGAAAAAAGATATGCAACAGAATAATTCAAATTGATAACAATTTAAATTATAATTTAAGAAAATATATTTCAAAATATATAAAAAATTAAGAAATTAAAGAATTTTTTAAAAATATTTAATACTAAATGCTTATTTATAACATAACTTTATAAAATATTCCCATAGAATATATTTAATCAGATAATAATATTCAGAAAATATTATATTAGATAATATTCAATTATATAATAATAAATAAGATGTTACACATTAGAAAATATTACATTTGAAAATTTTCAATTAGATAACTTTCAACAATAACATATTCAATTATGAAATATACATTAGATAATATTCTGTTTGTCAATATTCAGTCAAATAGTAATTAATTTTATGGATATTATTTTTAAAAAGTTATGAAATCCTTATTTTATTTCTATATTTCCCGTTATTAATTTTTTGTTTATATCTTTAGTAATGAACCCATAATATTTATCTTAACATTTATAAAAATATCGGTCTGAAATTTATTCATAATCCATAAATCTGTAAAAAAAAACGGTATTGATGTTTTAAATTATTATCATCTTCACGAAATATACATAGAAAATTAGTAGTACATGCTACTATTTGTTTTGGAACTATAAGAGGTTTCAGCTAAATAAAAACAACCAATATTTTCATGTTTTCCTCTACTAAAACACTCACGAATTATAATTTATTTATCTAGGTTAACATCAAAATATAATTAATTATTTACATACTTGTCTAATAAAATCATTCATTGAGATTCATTAAAATAACCAATCATATTTTAAACCTTGTTATGATAGGGTTAAAAAGTGTTTTAGGAAACTGATATGTTTTAACTTTGCTAATTTTTTGAAGAAGCATTCAATTTCTTAATTTTTAAGCAACTGTTTTAAAACACAAAATTAACCAACCATTAATTTATCTACAATTACTTGGGCCAACAGTTAAAGCTCTCGTATTATCTGGTAATAATTCACCATTTTTATATTTCTTGATATTTAACTATCAATGAACACAGTTTATCCTCAATTAGCTCTTTCAGCTTTCATATATTTAATTTATTTACATAACTTTTTCTTTATAAATATAATAAATCATATTTTGTTTTTAAATTACTAGATTATAATTCAATATTAAAGAAAATCAACAACATATTAAACATTATTAACATTTCACTGTGTAAATTAGATTTAAAATATCATGTTACACAAAATTCAAGTAATAAAGAAATTATTGTCTTTGATCATAACAAATTAATTTTTATTCCGAAAGGTCAACATGATGTAGATACAAAACAAATGACAATAAATTTGTATAGGTCTTTTAAATCAAATAAAATAATTTTCGAAGAAAAGAAAATAATCCATAGAATTAATGTTTAAAGCTAATTTATTAGATTTCAGGTTATCCAATATATTAGAATTTGNAAAAGAAAATAATCCATAGAATTAATGTTTAAAGCTAATTTATTAGATTTCAGGTTATCCAATATATTAGAATTTGTAAAATATGAAAGATGAATAAAGAAATAAAATTTTTTTATTTGAATTCATTTGAAGTTATAAATGTTATGATGACCAAAAGAATGATTTAGAAACTAATATTACAGCTAGTTTTGACCAAGAACTATGTTTGGATTTAAATATATATAGGTTTATAAGACAGTTCATTACTTACTTTAAAAAAAAAATACGAATTTAATAAAATAATTAAAAAGAAAGAAATTGATTGTTAAGGTAGAATTTATTTTGTAAATGAAATATATTTAGTTTTGTTAGATTTTCATTTTTATTACACAATTTTTTTTTATTAACTATATTAAACTACATAATTGTGAAACCAAATGGATGTAACATTTATAAAAGTAGTAGCAAGTATTGATTAATAATATGACAAAAAAATATATTTGATAATTTAAAATATGTACTTAAATAGTTGAAAATTTCTGGTATTGTAGAATATGCTTGTTATGATTAATATTTTGTTGAATAAATCAATAAAACCTATCTTTCTGATTTAAAATAAGTTTTGAATTCTACAAGTATAAATTATATTTGGTAGTTTATTTTTTGTAAATAATTACTGTACAAATTTTTATTTATATAATTTTTAAATTGGTTATTATTTTCTTTATAATTAGAACCATTTGGCACTCTACTACTTTATTTTCTAAAATTATTATTTTAACATCTTCGTAACTTAAATATTTTTTAATTGTTTCATATGTATAAATTTTGTGGTTATAAAATTATTTTGAATTTATTTTTGTAGATATTTTTTATTTGTTCAAAAANTTTCATATGTATAAATTTTGTGGTTATAAAATTATTTTGAATTTATTTTTGTAGATATTTTTTATTTGTTCAAAAAGATATTTCTTTAAAATCCGGAAATGTTATTTCATTTTAAACTAGATCTTTTTAACACATTTTTACTAATCAGTTTCTCTTTTATCAACTTTGAATGAATACATATTTGCACCTAATACAACTTATTTGTCATTATTTTCCATTTTATTTATCTCTAATTTTTCAAACAATTTTTTATTATTTTGTTATATATTATGCATTTAAATTTTGAATAATCACTTGCATCAAATTATTTTATAATTTTTTTTATGTCACAATAAAAATCATTAGTTTTTATATTATATTTTAAAGGATCTGTATTTTGACAGGATAAATCTATTTTTTTAACTTTGGTTTCATTATTTCATAATGCAAATTTTATGCTGCTTATTTAGACATTTCAAAAAGATGGTTTTGTATCAATTAATTTNTTTCATTATTTCATAATGCAAATTTTATGCTGCTTATTTAGACATTTCAAAAAGATGGTTTTGTATCAATTAATTTTTCGCTGTCTATTAGAGTTGTGCGCTTATGAGCAGCTACCTATTTTTCTCTAAAAATAGTAGCTTTATTAAAAATATGTTTAGAAATTACTTTTTAAAATTTTTTTTGCATTATTTATTAATAATATATCTGCTATTTTTCTTGTATTTCCCATAGTTTTTTCCATAAATACAGTTACTCATTAATTTTTAAAAACCTTTTTCATAATCATTTGTGGTTTTGGTTCCCATTTGTGCATTAAGACCACTACATTTTTAAAGCCAATTTGATAATTTCGAAATTTAAATTCAATTAAATATTTTAATATTAAACGAATATCTAAATATAAATTCAAAGTTTCATTTTGCAGAACAAATTTTTCTTTATTTTATGATTTCGTTATTAATATTTTTAGTTCTAAGTTGTTGAAAAATCTTTATGATTATTATATTATACATTTTTACGATGTTCTCAATTAACATCTAAATACATCCTTATTCTGATCTATTCGAAATATTTCCACTATAATTTTCTATGCTTTATATACTATATTTTCTTACCCAATTAAATCCTCCATATGGTAAAACTTATGACACTGCCCAGACATATAAATTTTTGTCTTCCAAATCCATTAAATGTTTTAAGGTTTATTTTTATTATATTCGTTTATATATTTTATATTAGCTTTAACACATATTTTGCAGGTCTGTGATATTCCTTGTTCTAAAAATTAAATTTTTTCAAAATCATTTATTATATCTAATTAAATTTTAGTCATTTTCATGGTTTTATTTCAAGAGAAACTGTACGATACCATGATGTATCTAATTGATATGTTTTGAAACAAACATATCTCAAATTGCCAGATGTGGCTCACCCTTGCCTTTAATGTGTATCTCGCCGCGCTCGGCGGGGCGAGAGCAGCTCCTTGGTCGACTGGGATATGTGTATCTTCATGGAGTCGCTGGTGCACTCCATGTGGCCGGACCCTCGCATGAGAGAGAGAGAGAGAGAGAGAGAGAGAGAGAGAGAGATGTAGACGTGGCTTACCCTTGCCTTTAACGTGTATCTCGCCGCGCTCGGCGACCTTGTAGGCGGGCGAGAGCAGCTCCTTGGTCGACTCGGAGATGTGTATCTTCATGGAGTCGCTGGTGCACTCCATGTGGCCGGACCCTCGCATGAGAGAGAGAGAGAGAGAGAGAGATGTAGACGTGGCTTACCCTTGCCTTTAACGTGTATCTCGCCGCGCTCGGCGACCTTGTAGGCGGGCGAGAGCAGCTCCTTGGTCGACTGGGAGATGTGTATCTTCATGGAGTCGCTGGTGGACTCCATGCGAGACGCTGTGTTGACGGAGTCTCCGAAGAGACAGTAACGCGGCATCTTGAGGCCCACTATTCCCGCCACCACTGCGCCGGAGTGCACTCCTACACGGATCTTGAGGTGCGAGCCTGCAACACGCACAAACACGTTTTGCACCGGCCAGGCAACTCTACTCTTCACTCCATAGTCTATCCGCGCTTATAACCTTTCAAAAATCACCCCACGTATGGCGTGTTTGAAGGTTTCCTAAATACGTCATGCATCACAATCCTTTTGTAATTGTATTAACGTACAGTTATCTCATTTTTTATTAAAGTGAACTTTCACTTATATATTATCTATAAATTATATTGTTTGTTTTGTAATTAATGTTAATAATAACAGGGAGAAAATATGCGTGTTGGTATTGCCCAGTAAGTAATAGTCCNCTTATATATTATCTATAAATTATATTGTTTGTTTTGTAATTAATGTTAATAATAACATGGAGAAAATATGCGTGTTGGTATTGCCCAGTAAGTAATAGTCCACATGCAAAATACTATAAAACTGAGAGACCACGAATGCGGTATGTTTTCCCTTTGGTGAGATTTTATAGACGTAGTTAAACTTTGTTCGGCCGAGGCGGAGGAATATCCTGGAAGTAGACCTTAAGCAGAGCTTCAGAAAAGTTGGAAGTAACCGTGAATGGACTACGTAGGTTGTTCCCGGAAAACCGAGCTCTTACGGAAATCCAGCTTAACATCGACATGTATGCACATTGTGTATTCTTACACCGTACGTAACATCGACACTGCCATGTGACACATAGCTTTGTTCCTGAGTCGGTCAAGTGAAACTGTGAAATTATTAGAGAGGGAATTATTTAACACGTTTACTAATTCTTACACTCAGGTGCATCAAAATAACAGAACGCAGAAGAAATAATTTCAGTATTCGCAAATATTTACCTATATCACTTAATTCAACATTAAGTTATGGAACCACTTCCCTCTGGCGTTATCAACTTTACTGAGCACATGCCAGTCAGTGTTCCTGTTGAAATACAGGCGGGTAACATTTAAGAAAGGTTGATTTCAAAATTTTTTCATTAATTTCATTATTCAAGAACCGCCAATACACCATGAGAGTGCTCTCGTACTATTTACTGTATTTTTTTTATCTGTACGAGTAGTTCTTTGGATATTAGTTACCAGAATTAATTCTGTAACACTACAAATAAATTAGATTTGATTCTACAAAACCTTACTATGAAAAGTGTAAAACCAAATTTGAATTTTAACAAGCAAATGTTGTAGACTTTAAGATGATTATAAACATTTAGCTACATTATAACATTGTATAATTTGTCTAAAATAATGTGTTTTAGATATACAGTATTACAGCTGTAGAGATAAAGGAAAGTCTTCAGCAGGTAGTTTCAATATAATAGTTTATAACTAATACAGATATTATTTTACTCGGTATGTATGAAGCAAAGCTAAATTNTGTCTAAAATAATGTGTTTTAGATATACAGTATTACAGCTGTAGAGATAAAGGAAAGTCTTCAGCAGGTAGTTTCAATATAATAGTTTATAACTAATACAGATATTATTTTACTCTGTATGTATGAAGCAAAGCTAAATTCAGTTGCATCTTCATGGCAAGAACGCATGCGCATCTTCATACCAAGTGTGGTCGCGCAATGGTAAAACACTGGACTTGTATTCAAGAGGACCGAGAATCGAATCCGGTCGGCCATACTCATTTCTGTTCTCCAGGGTTATCCGAAATCACTCCTGACGAATGCTGGGATGGTTCTTCAGAACAGATCTCCAGTGATTCCTTTTCCTTTCGTGATTCCTTTCTAATGCTCCCAATTAATGCTTCCTACTAATTCGTTGTCGTTATTCCGCCTCACTGGAAACGCAAAGTAATAATAACCATTTTAAAGTCATTTGTTGGCATTCCGGCAGTTTCAGACGAATAGCCGTGGACAGGGTTGGTCAGTATTCACATGCCAAGCAAGCGGAAGGCAACGCCTTAGTTAAATATGCATTGCGGCCACAGATAGCGTAGATGTGTCCGCAATGTATCCTTCAAGGACGTTAGTTCCCAACTTTACCTAGTTCCTGCAGTGAAATCAACGAATGAAACGAAAAACACAGTATGTCTCAATTTATTTATCCTGTGTTTTATAGGATTTTACGTCACAGGGAAGATTAGTGGTGGATTTTTTAAACACTTTCCTAACGTGTAGTGAGGTGCATATCAAAACTGTCCCGTAGTACGCCTATTGTTATGAAGGGCACTTGCGTGAACCTGCCTTCGAACCAACATACTTGCTGAACGCACCGCAGGTAGACTTCGCCGTATTTAAGACAATTTGCAAACAGCCGCGGCGAAAGAATTCCAACAGAACGCCAGCCCAGACGACACATCAACACGGGCCCACGGAAACACAACAAGCTGTCAGCAGTCGGTCAAGTGAAACAGCCACAACTGCATATGGAGTGTAATTGTTGATGTGGCTATTTGAACATTGGTCCAGATGTTACTGTTTGTCACGATCATTGTCTGTAAAGCCTTCTGAAACCAAGCATTCCCCTTATAATTAAAGAAATTGTATTAAATATTTGTGGGAAAGGGCTACTTTGGAAAAGGGATGAATTTATTCCTGCGTTTAAAAGGCTTTCGTGCTGTTGTGGACCCGTAAAACATTTGTCATTTCATAGTAAAGGCTAGGAAGCAACCGAGAGCACCATTATTGTAAATTGTCATATTTGTGGAAAAGGAACGCTTTGGAAATGGACTACTCAATTTGACACTCAGTAAAATGCACGGAACTACCGTTACGTTACTTTTATAATAAAGAACAAATATATGTGAAATTTACTTTTCAGTTAATTACTCTCCTTAAGATTTAGAACAAATAATTCACCCCCATCCAGCAGCCCTTTAAGAATTAAAAAAGAGTCAGCATACATAATTTCCGCCAGCAGGCAGTAGGAAACCAACCCTATAGACTCACTCGAGTGGCCTTGAGAAAGCAGTTTTCCTTGCCAAGGGAAAGTTACTGCCTAGGATCAAGTTGGCGGTAAGAAGGTAAATACAATGTACTGTTCAGTAATCGTGAATAAACACAGTGTTAAATCGTGTATGCTAGCCGTCGCACCTAGAAAAAGATTGTTACTGTTAAACTGTATTGCAAACAAACTTATCACGCGTGTGACGAACACAGCGTGGCCCGTAAACGTGTACGACGTTCTAGGAAAGAACTTGTAACACAGGAAATGGATGGTGCCTGAATGCAAACCGCGAAGTCATCCAGTGACTGTGTACCTGCTATGAGTTGCGCTGCGATGCTGCATTCCGTAATGTCATCCAGTGACTGTGTTGAGTTGCGCTGCGATGCTGCATTCCGTAATGTCATCCAGTGACTGTGTTGAGTTGCGCTGCGATGCTGCATTCCGTAATGTCATCCAGTGACTGTGTTGAGTTGCACTGCGATGCTGCATTTCGTAATGTCATCCAGTAACTGTGTTGAGTCGCGCTGCGATGCTGCATTCCGTAATGTCATCCAGTGACTGTGTTGAGTTGCGCTGCGATGCTGCATTCCGTAATGTCATCCAGTGACTGTGTTGAGTTGCACTGCGATGCTGCATTCCGTAATGTCATCCAGTGACTGTGTTGAGTTGCGCTGCGATGCTGCATTCCGTAATGTCATCCAGTGACTGTGTTGAGTTGCGCTGCGATGCTGCATTCCGTAATGTCATCCAGTGATTGTGTTGAGTTGCACTGCGATGCTGCATTTCGTAATGTCATCCAGTGACTGTGTTGAGTCGTGCTGCGATGCTGCATTCCATAATGTCATCCAGTGACTGTGTTGAGTCGCACTGCGATGCTGCATTTCGTAATGTCATCCAGTGACTGTGTTGAGTCGTGTTGCGATGCTGCAATCCGTAATGTCATCCAGTGACTTTGTTGAGTCGTGTTGCGATGCTGCAATCCGTAATGTCATCCAGTGACTGTGTTGAGTCGTGCTGCGATGCTGCATTCCATAATGTAATCCAGTGATTGTGTTGAGTCGTGTTGCGATGCTGCAATCCGTAATGTCATCCAGTGACTGTGTTGAGTCGCGCTGCAATGCTGCATTCCGTAATGTCATCCAGTGATTGTGTTGAGTTGCACTGCGATGCTGCATTTCGTAATGTCATCCAGTNTCGGCGACCTTGTAGGCGGGCGAGAGCAGCTCCTTGGTCGACTGGGAGATGTGTATCTTCATGGAGTCGCTGGTGGACTCCATGCGAGACGCTGTGTTGACGGAGTCTCCGAAGAGACAGTAACGCGGCATCTTGAGGCCCACTATTCCCGCCACCACTGCGCCGGAGTGCACTCCTACACGGATCTTGAGGTGCGAGCCTGCAACACGCACAAACACGTTTTGCACCGGCCAGGCAACTCTACTCTTCACTCCATAGTCTATCCGCGCTTATAACCTTTCAAAAATCACCCCACGTATGGCGTGTTTGAAGGTTTCCTAAATACGTCATGCATCACAATCCTTTTGTAATTGTATTAACGTACAGTTATCTCATTTTTTATTAAAGTGAACTTTCACTTATATTTTATCTATAAATTATATTGTTTGTTTTGTAATTAATGTTAATAAAAACATGGAGAAAATATGCGTGTTGGTATTGCCCAGTAAGTAATAGTTCACATGCAAAATACTATAAAACTGAGAGACCACGAATGCGGTATGTTTTCCCTTTGGTGAGATTTTATAGACGTAGTTAAACTTTGTTCGCCCGAGGTGGAGGAATATTCCGGAAGTAGAACTTAAGCAGAGCTTCAGAAAAGTTGGAAGTAACCGTGAATGGACTACATAGGTTGTTCACGGCAAACCGAGCTCTTACGGAAATCCAGCTTAACATCGACGTGTATGCACATTGTGTATTCTTACACCGTACGTAACATCGACACTGCCATGTGACACATAGCTTTGTTCCTGAGTCGGTCAAGTGAAACTGTGTAATTATGAGAAAGGGACTTATTTTACACGTTTACTAATTCTTACACTCAGATGCATTAAAATAACAGAAAGCAGAAGAAATAATTTCAGTATTCGCAAATATTTACCTAAAGGACTTAATTCAACGTTAAGTTATGGAACCACTTCCCTCTGGCGTTATCAACTTTACTGAGCACATGCGAGTCAGTGTTCCTGTTGAAATACAGGTGGGTGACATTTAACAAAGGTTGATTTCAAAATTGTTTCATTATTCAAGAACCGCCAATACACCATGAGAGTGCTCTCGTACTATTTACTGTATTTTTTTTTATCTGGACGAGTAATTCTTTGGAAATTAGTTTCCAGAATTAATTCTGTAACACTACAAATAAATTAGAGTTGATTCTACAAAACCTTACTATGAAACGTGTAAAACCAAATTTGAATTTTAACAAGCAAATGTTGTAGACTTTAAGATTATTATAAACATTTAGCTACATTATAACATTGTATAATTTGTCTAAAATAATGTGTTTTAGATATACAGTATTACAGCTGTAGAGATAAAGGAAAATCTTCAGCAGGTAGTTTAAATATAATAGTTTATAACAAATACAGATATTATTTTACTCTGTATGTATGAAGCAAAGCTAAATTGAGTTGCATCTTCATGGCAAGAACGCATGCGCATCTTCATACCAAGTGTGGTCGCGCAATGGTAAAACACTGGATTTGTATTCAAGAGGACGTAGAATCGATTTCGGTCGGCCATACTCATTTCTGTTCTCCAGGGTTATCCGAAATCACTCCTTTCCTGATTCCTTTCCAATGCTCCCAATTAATGCTTCCTACTAATTCGTTGTCGTTATTCCGCCTCACTGGAAACGCAAAGTAATAATAACAATTTTAAAATCATTTGTTGACATTCCTGCAGTTTCAGACGAATAGCCGTGGACAGAGTTGGTCAGTATTCACATGCCAAGCAAGCGGAAGGCAACGCCTTAGTTAAATATGCATTGCTGCCACAGATAGCGTAGATGTGTCCGCAATGTATCCTTCAAGGACGTTAGTTCCCATCTTTACCTAGTTCCTGCAGTGAAATCAACGAATGAAACGAAGAACACAGTATGTCTCAATTTATTTATCCTGTGTTTTATAGGGTTTTACGTCACAGGGAAGATTAGTAGTGGATTTTTTTAACACTTTCCTAACGTGTAGTGAGGTGCATATCAGAACTGTCCCGTAGTCACGCCTATTGTTATGAAGGGCACTTGCGTGAACCTGCCTTCGAACCAACATACTTGCTGAACGCACCGCAGGTAGACTTCGCCGTATTTAAAACAATTTGCAAACAGCCGCGGCGAAAGAGTGCCAATAGAATGACAGCCCAGACGACACATCAACATGGGCCCACGGAAACATAACAAGCTGTCAGCAGTCGGTGAAGGGAAACAGCCACAACTGTATATGGAGTGTAATTGTTGATGTGGCTATTTAAACATTGGACCAGATGTTACTGTTTGTCAGGAACATTGTCTGTAGAGCCTTCTGAAACCAAGCATTCCCCTTAAAATTAAATACATTGTATTTAATGTTTGTGGGAAGAAAGGGCTTCTTTGGAAATAGAATGAATTTATTCCTGCGTTTAAACGCCATTCGCGCTCTTGTGGACGCGTAAAACATTTGTCATTCCATAGTAAAGGCTAGGAACCAACCGAGAGGACCATTATTGGAAATTGTTATATTTGTGGACAAGGAACGCTTTGGAAATGGACTACTCAATTTGACACTCAGTAAAATGCACGGAACTACCATTCCGATACTTTTCTAATAAAGAAAAAAATATGTGAAATTTACTTTTCAGTTGATTACTCTCCTTAAGATTTAGAACAAATAATTCGACCCCCATCCAGCAGCCCTTAAAGAATTTAAAAAAAAAAAGCATACATAATTTCCACCAGCAGGCAGTAGGAAACCAACCCTATAGACTCACTCGAGTGGCCTTGAGAAAGCAGTTCCCTTGCCAAGGGAAAGTTACTGCCTAGGATCAAGTTGGCGGTAAGAAGGTAAATACAATGTACTGTTCAGTAATCGTGAATAAACACAGTGTTAAATCGTGTATGCTAGCCGTCGCACCTAGAAAAAGATTGTTACTGTTAAACTGTATTGTAAATAAACTTATCACGCGTGTAACGAACACAGCGTGGCCCGTAAACGTGTACGACGTTCTAGGAAAGAACTTGTAACACAGGAAATGGATGGTGCCTGAATGCAAACCGCGAAGTCATCCAGTGACTGTGTACCTGCTATGAGTTGCGCTGCGATGCTGCATTCCGTAATGTCATCCAGTGACTGTGTTGAGTCGCACTGCGATGCTGCATTCCGTAATGTCATCCAGTGACTGTGATGAGTCGCGCTGTGATGCTGCAATCCGTAATGTCATCCAGTGACTGTGATGAGTCGCGCTGTGATGCGGCTACGAGTTACGTACACAGGAATTCTTTGATTTTTTATTATTATTTGTTCGTATTTCTTACATATACTTATTTTTCTTAATTTAATTCTTGGACTTTATTAAACAAAAGGAAACATATAAACTTTTACATTAAGATTGCGTAATTCAATGCGTGCTTGTTTGATGAGTTTTTTNATTAAACAAAAGGAAACATATAAACTTTTACATTAAGATTGCGTAATTCAATGCGTGCTTGTTTGATGAGTTTTTTATTACCATCCCAATTTCTGCCGTAAATTATAAGAATTGGCAACTTAACCACTCGTAAAAAATACGTTTTATACATTTTAATAATTTGTTCTGAAAAAGTTAATAATAATCAACTGGAATTTACACTTCTTTAACCTCAGTTAATACCGTTTATTCTATATGCTGTTCACGAGAAAGTGAGCACTTTTAAGGCCCTGGTTACTTTTTTCTTTCAACCATTTATTATCCTTTTAGCCACTTTTTAAAATGAATATTGTTATGTAACTAATAAACATAGTGTTTATATTCCCCCGCACTTGGAAGTGATCGTCTAAGGGTACTATTAATATATAGTTATTGACTATTATTCGCAATGAAAGGGCGCTCACTTTGCTGTGAATGGCCTATAAGTGGCTTGCACATGAGGATGGAAGTCCCGTCGGGTGGCCCATCACAGATACGATAAAGAGCTAATTAAAATAAACTTTTGGCGATTAAATTTAAAATTTACAAATAATTGATGTGTAATACAAGTTTCTTAAAAAAACGTGCATGTCTTAAAATGTTGTCAGTTTCAGTTAAACATTATTTAATACGTTACCGTAACGTTTATCAACACACGACTCTATTCTTGTTTGTCTTAGACATAACGGCATGAAGTAAAGCATCTTAAAAAAAGTGTTTTGGAAACATTTTAAGTAATGAAAAATTATCAGAGATTATTTTACAATAAATATTCTCAAATTTATAAAAAATTTAGTCACATGATTTATATAAAAGTCTTTAAAATTTAAAGCGTGCGAGGACATCTTATCGGCAAATACTTAGAAAAAATACAGAACGATCAGATCTCCAGGTATGAGCATTGTGAGATGATTGGTTTTGGAAACTGAAGTAGAAAACATAATACAACTTACGACTTAACGCAATTATTATGAGAGAGATCCACTATTTAGAACTGGAAAGTAAAATTAGTTATTTGCTAAATGTCTACAACTACGCGAGGCTAATCAACAAATTCATAAATAGTGCTGGACTGACTTGATATTTTTCAATTTGTGAGCGTTTGACGGCTGATGAAATCGATAAACAACACGTGTGTCAAGAAGCCAATATGGAATTCGCCTGGAGAGATTAAGGAAAGAGATGGAAAACTGAAATCATGATGGATGGATCCGGCATAGTACCAGAGTTTTACAGAATGTAAATCCAGTTCGTTAGCTTAGCGCCATCTTGCTAAGTGATATTCCTCTGTTGAGGGTGAAGCACTTCAACTACCGACTTCCATGTGAGAAGATTGGTTTATGAAACAGTTTTCAACAGTATATGGTCAAATACTTAAGGCGACACCCTATCTGGAGTAATTTTCATGGTTCAGGCCCAGATGCGCGGCAGAGATAAGGGCTACACTGCCACTCAAATCAAATGCGCCATGACCACTAAGTGCAAGGCTCTGAATGGGCATGTATTGTTCTCGTTGTGCTGCCTGTAACAATGAGACCTAAAGCGGTGACCTTGTCATTTTATTGGCGGAACGTCTGTAGCAAAGTTTAATGCAAGTTCGTGTCCGGGTTTTAAGATACGGCAGCCTGAGAAAACAGTATCTAAAGAGACTGAAGTTCCAGAATTTTTAGCACCCGCGTTACCTCGAAAGTAACGTTCCCTTTTTCTTTTCATATGCAAACACAATAGGAAACGTTGAATATTTTTGTCAAAAAACGCGTTCTTCAAACATGACGCAACGCAGGTTGAGCGTCCGACAGACGACCTCCTTTGGCGGAATAATTTGTATATTATAAAAAAACTTGTCTTGCTTCTCCCTTTCATAAAAAGTCGTAAACCTGCACTTACTAGAAAGGAAGACCAGCTTGTTTCTTTCAACACTTAATAATATGTTTGGTTAACATGGTATGAAACTGTTAATAATTAATTGTAATGACATACATAACACAGAACGCAACACACACAACCCGGATAAAAAATATAAGAAAATGTACACCAATTCCGTAATACCTTAAACTGACACAAAATAAAAAATGCAATAAACTTCACAAAAAATAAAAATTAGGGTCATTAATAATAATGAAATATTAACATACAAAATAAAAAGTTCCAAATATGAACAAAGTACATAGTGCTCGAAAATAAATTCATAGATAAATGCATTAAATAAGGAAACTCTAAAATACTACCAACATAAAAAATGCCTCACGTAAACTGTTGCATAGCATAAGAGATAGGATTATAGCATACTAGCTCGTAAATAACGAAACAGGTGCTTATCTCATCCCTTATTAAATTGCATATCTTATTTATTGAAAAAAATAATTGTTCTTCTGATTTGTCACAGCTGCATGTTGGACGTTATCTCTGAAGAAGCTCACTCATGTTAATTACATCTTCATAAGCTTCATATCTGCTGCAGGGCGCTTAGCTGCTTTTGGTGTTTTTCCTTCTCGGCAATGGAAACTATTCAACCCTATCTTGTTGTTAANAAATTACATCTTCATAAGCTTCATATTGCTGCAGGGCGCTTAGCTGCTTTTGGTGTTTTTCCTTCTCGGCAATGGAAACTATTCAACCCTATCTTGTTGTTAAACCGATATTACAGACCTTATATGTAAATACAGATAGGCCTGTATACCTGATAATACGGATTGGTCTGCAAAATAGCGCACCTAAGGCAATAGTGTAGATTTTTTTTTCCCCCATAATTTTCTAGATCCTACTGTGGCACTTATTAATCAAGATGATAGGAGATTTAAGATTGCGTAGAAATCTTTTGCAATTCCCACAAGCATTCAGGGGTAGAGAGCTCAAGACTATTGCTCAAGTTTCTACTATGTATTCTCCGAAGAAGAAAAAATGTGGGTGGGTGAACCTAAAATAAAATTTTCGTGCATAACCTCAAATACTTGAAAACACTTTCAAAATTTTTTTATATAACGATACGCGCATAACCTCAAATGCCGGTTGCTAAGTAACAGCATGTATTATCTGCTGTATTGCAATGTTCACTGTCGAAATTTGTTACACTGTTGCGCGCGCAACTTCCGTTGCACACTAAACCTTTACCCTCAACACTTTAAAAGAAGTATAGCTTCAATTTAATTAAATAAATTAAACGTTGTAGAACTATATAGAAAATAAACATATGTGCTTGCATACAATAGTTGACATGTGTGGAGCGGTACTGTCAGTGTAAGAGTGACACAAGCCGTCGTTTACATCTGTGAACGCCGTACAAGTAGTGAACACTCGTGAGTGTTGCGAGTGCAATAAGAGCAGGAGGCACGTACCTGTGGAAGGATCCTTGAGGTCGGTGATGGCCTCGACCATGTCCAAGGCCATATTGCACACCTTCTCGGCATGGCACTCGTCCTTCTCCGGAGCCCCGGACACGACCATGTATGCGTCGCCGATAGTCTCCACCTGGTGGCGCAACACAGACATATCCTGGTGAGGGCGGCAGCGAGCGTTCGCCTGCCACACAAGAAGAAAGGAGCGGAAAGGAAACGCCACACACAGAGGAGCACACACAAAACAACATTACTCACGCAGCATGGCAACGAGAAANAGGAGCGGAAAGGAAACGCCACACACAGAGGAGCACACACAAAACAACATTACTCACGCAGCATGGCAACGAGAAAAACAACATTACTCACGCAGCATGGCAACGAGAATAACAACATTACTCACGCAGCATGGCAACGAGAATAACAACATAGACATTTTAGAATAATCATTGTTTGCGACAGAGCTGTGTGGCAGTGAAAGTAGTCTGTACTTTGGTCATGACTAGACCACACTGTTGAGTTTTATGGTGGCTCACGCACATTTGAGTATATACAAAGTAAGTGTTAAAAACATTTTATTTGAAAGTTCCTACGAAAATAGTGTATCGAATAATCATCTACCAATTACATCGATTGATTACGCATAAAAGAGAACTCTTTAAAATTAATACAACTTCTAAACAACTGTAAAATACTATTCGAACAGGAGTAAGAAATTTCAAGTTAACTAAAAAGTAATTTTGATTGTTAAATTGGAAATGTCAAACATTTCAAAAGTAAAGACATGTAAAAAGATATGGAGAATGACCTTGTAGACTCCATTTCTCTCAGTAAGTGTGTCGAAGATGGAGTACATGGCATTCAACATGGACACCACTTCCATGGGCGTGATGCGGCTGCAGATCTCAGTGAAGGTGACCACGTCGGAGAACAGGATGGAAACGCTGTCGAACATCTGCACAAGCGCACCAACCACACACTTTCCAACAATCATGTTTTCCTTAAGAAACTTACATTTATCTACACGATTTGTGTAATACAAGTACGAGGATCGCCATATTTGGGTTAGCTCTATATCTACATTACAACTTGTTTGTTAGTATTGTTTTTAAAATTTTGTGAATAAAAGAACTCAGAAATTTTGGACTTTCTCAGTTGGCAAATGAAACTTCTTAAATATGTGGAAATTAGTTTGCCTTCGGTTGTGAGTTATTGTGGTTAACTTCGGCAATAGAGAAAGNCCTTCGGTTGTGAGTTATTGTGGTTAACTTCGGCAATAGAGAAAGTCTAACAAATGTCTGAGTTAAAATTGGCCAGTTAGTGTTATGTCTCAGTTCATACGTTCTCCAGATAATGTGACAGTTCTACATCCCATCTTAACACAAACTGATTTTAGCCTATTGCAAATATGTGCATTACCCTTAGTTGAGAACAATTTAACACGATTGGTATAGAGTGGTGGACTTCCTTCATGGAGGAAAATTTGCAGCAATGGTATGGAACGCCTACATAAAGGAACCAACGTGATTAGCAATGATTATCAAAAAAAGAGAAATCAGTAAAACCTATAAAGATGAAAATGAATCCAGAAACCAACTATAATGCAACAATAACCCCCAAGAAATATATACTGAATAGAATTAAAGTGGTATATCCTCTTATCCACAAACAGGATTTGGACGAAATACTGCAAAAAATAGTTGACATTTACCCGACTAATGAGAATGAAGATAACGAGAGTGAGTTTGAAGTAGACCAAGACATATGGAAAGAGACTCGGAAAATACAAGAGCTGAAGTAGATATTAACTTTGAAGCATTACTATACTACTGTACACTGTAAAAAAGATGGCCAATAAGGAAAATGCAAATTACATACTACCAAAGTTGTATCGAATGAAATCACTTATCGACGTAGTGTTTCACGAAAAGGAGTAAGAAGAACGACGGGAACCTACCTTTGCATCGGTACTTAAAGATGAGAAGAAGGAAGTAGAGGTTAAACTTACGAAAAATATAATATTGGCGTGTCCCACAAAGGAAGACTATAACAGCACAGCAACAAAGAACCTAATGAAGGCTATCAAACTAGTTGAAGAAATACGAAAAGTGAATAATTTTCGCCGAATTCGTAGAGGAGGGGTACTTACTAAAGCAGGATATCACGGAGCAATTGAGAGGATAGGAACAAATGATATACTGAAAACCCTGGGACTAAAGTTCGACCAATCAAGAAAACGAGGACCTAAAAATAAGAATTGGTAACATCCCAAGAAAGAAAGACAATGATCCACTATTCGAGAGTATACGGAGGATAAACCCATGCCACAAGGTAATTAGAAAGGAATAAATTTTGAAAGGGTTATCGATAAGACTAAATACCAGGAAATGCAAGAAAAACCTGAACATATTCGTAAAAGTCCAACCAGTCGTAGTAACCTTCTGACCAATCAATAAACAGTGTATATGAGATGTGCTGCATGTAATTACGCGACTTACTAGTCCCGTTGCGTTGTTATAAATACACACAATGCGGGTATCAAAGTATACCATTTCTCTGGACGGAAAGATGCTCAACATGTGAAGGACACCAGTGTTCACACATGTTCAAATGTTAAGTATTAAAGAAGAATCCAGTACATGCAATTTGCAAATGGAATAACGGGAAAATCGACCACGCACAAAAGATCAAAATCCTGTCCATTTTATGATAAATCATTCGCAATATAATTGCAGAAGACATAATATGGAGAACCTAAACACATCCTAAGAATAGGGCTGATTAACTTGCAATATTCTGCAGTAGCTACTGCAAAGGTGAAATGAATGCATTCAATAGTCACTTAAAGCAAACGAAAGAAATCTGAGCATGATACTCATGCAAGAACCACATTCTTTGCGAGGAAAAGTAATATGGATTCCAGGACGAGTAATATCAAGAAGAGAAAAACGAATTGCAGTAAAATCGTTTCGAACACCTGCCTATGGAATAATGAGCATTAACTCATTATATCATGAGCATCATATCTGTGCCAAGCTATGAACGACTTCCAATGACATTTACATAATGATCCTCTACTTTCAGTTTTTAGATGATATCTAAATACACTTAAAGAAGTAGGACGAAGTGACACAAGTGCTGGGGTGGGAGAAGACGACCATTGGAGCTTACATCAATGCAAGATGAAGATAATGGCATGCAGAGGAAACAGACGACCATGACACAGCAATTGATCGCTTCCTTCTCGCGAAGGATCTAAATGTTGTGAACCGACTGGATAACCTCCCCACATGTGTTACTCGTGCATGACATAGAACACATACTGGGCATTACCATGGTAACCAGAAAGGCGGCCAGACTTGTTGACTTTTGGATTGCTACAGAAGAGTAAAATAGCGATCACTGATTAATAATAGTTGTGATTAAAGACAAATAATGGAAGGAGAACCAAGACATTCCGATAAAGCATACATAACCACAATGCGAAATGCAAAATATTTGTTGAAGTGTTAATTGGGAAACTCCAAAAATACAGAGCTGAAACTGCGGAAGATCTGCACCAGAGAACAGAAGACTTTACAGGATTAATCGATGAGACATGTCACAAGGTTCTGATTCTCTCAGTAACAGGATTCCCACTGCATAACTGGTGAGATGGCGAAGTAGTACAACTTAAAAAGGCCAGAAAAATAATAAATATCAAAATACAATAGCAAAGGATTACAAGATAATAAGTCAGTATTATAAAAATACTATCAAAGGAAAGAAAACCTCTTGGAGAAATTTTGCAACCGAGAAGAGAAACGAAGACCCATGGGGACTTGTATCTCAGATCCTAGTCTGTAAATTTCAAGTCATCCAAGCTATGAATAGTAGAAATGTTACCGGCAGAAGAATCACCAATATGTAAGAAACTTCAGAAGAATTACTGACATGTCATGGGACAACATGAAAAAAAAAAACTATTTCAAGAGTCTGTGAAATTATTAAATACAAATATTTTAATGCATGTTATTATTTATTATGCAACGTAAACATACTGTACATGACCAAACATTCTTACATCACCATTAGTACCAACTAACTTTCTGAAAATCCAAATAGCATCTCCAAGTTCAAATCGCAACTTACGACGAGAATACAATACAGGGTTAGATGCAATACTAATAACAGAATTAGATGTAGCAACGAGTTCATTGATGGCGAAAGTCTTCCAACATATTATATCTCTTGAATCTAGTTGACTCAAAAAGTTGACACCTGATACAGTGCTGTTGTGTGGATGTCTGTAAAAGCATACTTCGAGTATGCCAGACCCATTGTGTGCAGTCATTCCTTGTAAAGCAAATCTGTACATGAAACTTGAAAGTACAAAACTCTCTTCAGCTGTAGTAACTTGCTTCACGAAATGTTGATCATCTTTCATAATGTCACAATCGAATGATCCAATGTTCCGAACAACAGGTCTTGAGATGTATCGTCTCCTTCTGTAATAGTGATGTAAGAATGTTTGGTCATGTACAGTATGTTTACGTTGCATAATAAATAATAACATGCATTAAAATATTTGTATTTAATAATTTCACAGAACCCTCTCATTTCCCTGCACCAATCACGAAAACAGGTTTGGCCTTGAAAAGGGATTCTATATAGCGTGCATCAACCTGCACCGGATGTTGGGCCCGTGCCGGAAGTTCTTATCAGTTGGGCCGGAAGTTCTTATCTGTTTGTCAGCTGCGCGCTAGGCACACTAGTTCTACTGGCCCTGGCCACCATGCATTGCAATGTCATGTTTAAGTCGCANGCGTGGTACGGTGCAGGTCGTTGTATTATATTGCTGTGCATCACTCTTTAGGGAGCCATGAGGCGGGCACGCTATTATAGAAGGAGACGATACATCTCAAGACCTGTTGTTCGGAACATTGGATCATTCGATTGTGACATTATGAAAGATGATCAACATTTCGTGAAGCAAGTTACTACAGCTGAAGAGAGTTTTGTACTTTCAAGTTGCATGTACAGATTTGCTTTACAAGGAATGGCTGCAATAGTCATGATGATACTACCACCTACTCAACCGATTTCTTTATTTCCAATGGAAGAAATCGACCAAGTTAACAAAGATATTAAACTAAGCAAAGCTCCAGGACATGAAAATGTAACAACAGAAATTATTAAAAGTGGTAACCCTCAAATACGAAAAAAAAATAGTGACCATAATCAACAATGGATTTGCAATGAGGATGTTCCCCAAGCAAGTTAGGGGGTGGGGGGGCATTTAAGGGTATTCTACAAAGATGGAGAAAAATACCTACAGGAAGTACGTAATTGTAATGACCTGTAACATTATTACCAGTGATGGGCAAAACGATTGAGGCACGGTCAATAAATGGCTTATAAACTTAAGGAATTCTAACAAATAGACTGCAAAAGCGACGATGTGGTAGTGGTACAGAGTGAGTAGTCCTCGAAGTAGCAAAGAAGGTAAAACTATCACCACATACTTATATCTTTGGAATTTCCCTAGAAGGAGCATTTGACAATGCATGGCGGCCATAAATATTATGGCAACTAAAACCTAAAAAATGCCGAAGAAACATATATGAACTGATATTTAGCTGCTTTGAAGCAGGATAAGCATATTCCAAGACAAAACTATAAAAATGTGGCAAACTTAGACGAAGGGATACGCACAAAGATCTGTCATAACGGCCTTTTCTATTAAGTGGCATCATAGTACTGAAGCCAAATCCCCAGAAGACTGTAGACAGAGATGTCATCTAGATGTAGATGTAGCTTTATTCATTATTTGATTTGTCATGGAATTGTTATTGGCTATCATAACTACACCAACATGCTTGTTGAGCCCACATGAAATACTAAAATTATTGGTGCTCTCTTGATGTTCCCTTTAATAAGAGTGGCATTCGTCTTGTCTCCTGCATTGTTAAGCGTTTATATATTTCCCCAATCTTCAACTTTTTTAATATGTGGTAATTCAATAGTTTTGGTTTTTAGATCTCTTCAGCTCCATGCGGGTACGATGATGAGGGAATAATTTGCGTGTACACAATTTTTACATTCAGCGGGTACAATCATTAGCAGTAAACTTTTTCTTTACATTTATTTGTGTGTTTAATGTCAATATTTTCGCCTTTCATTATTTTTAGCTTAATTTTCAGTTCGAATCTTATATCTTCTATTTTGGAACACTCTTACACGACATTCTAGACGTCTCGTTTCACAAATTATACAGTTAGCTGACTCCATCAAATTGAACTTTTATAAATTTGCTCTAAAGTTACCATGCCCTTTGCCAACAGCAGTGACAAGCCTGTTGTGATCCATGGGCGATTCAGACTCTTTTCTACATTCGGATATACATTACACACGATTCTGCCTTTGTCAGAATGCTACCATATCTTCTGACAGAGGATTAATGTATGTTCTTCTTCTCCTCTTTCAACTGGGGTGAGTCTTTTCTACCATCGGTAACTTCCATTATCTCACCTCTTTCTATAATTAAGAGGTCCATAAGTATTTCCCTTACTATCACCTAAAGGGTTTCCATGGATGTCATTCTACATGCCTTCGAAGCTGCCTGCAGCACTGCTCTTTGCGTCTTTAAAACTGACTTCTTCACCTGTACCTTTGATACTGTTCTGAACCATACTGCTACTCCATGCGTGGCAACTGCTGTGAAGACAACTTGGACGGAGTCTGCGTGTGGACCCAGGCCGACAAGAACAGCGCTCAAGATGCAGCTTCAACCTGCTGTGCCGCTCGTGGCTATCCGTCATAATGCTCAGCCTACCGCAACGATACATACAGGTTAAGGTCGTATATTGTATTTGTGTGGCTCAACGTAACTTGGACTTCCGTCGCTTATATTGCAACTATTCCTTAGTTATTAAAGCTCCATTTGGTATTTTAAACAACTTCAGTTTAGTTACCATGAAACCTCTCTAGTGCCAAGTCAAAAATATATAACTATAACAGCATGGCTTGCCGCACTGCAGTCCCAGGAATAACCAGAACGCTTATTTCCATCAAATTAGAATTTTTCGTACACGGTTCAGGCATCATGCTAGAGGTATACTAATTATGTTTGAATGTCTAATATATTTGACGCCTCTTTTTCAGTGTTAGAAAGGACCAGAGTCACCTTGTTTCTCTGTAATTAATATTTTTCATTTTGCGACCATACCTCATGCTAGAGATAATGAATAAGTAAATTAATGATAGTGGTTTTGAATGATGCTTAAATGTCTGCAATATCTCTTTTTAAGTGTTTAATAGTTTTGGACGTGAAAAGTCTCTAAAATCAAACGTCACATGGGGTACCAAGATAGAAACTGCGATCTAAAGTTTGCAGGGTGATCCATTATGACTTTGCAACTTCGTGATAATAACGCGGTTGAAATAAAATTGGGCTCATTTTATCGGGTGCATGACTACGACGCGAGCATGACCTTGAGTTAGCAGGCATGGGCGAAGACCTGCGTTGAATAGCGGCAGTTTTAGACGGGGGCAAATATTTCCGGGCGATGTATCTCCCGACACCGTTGCGCCAGAGTGCTGAATTTCGTGTCAAACGAAAAATCTCGTCCAGATCTGTCGATGGAAGACACGAAAACCAAGCCTCAGTTTCGTCCCGTTCATTTCATCCTAATATCGCAAACAAATCATGACTTATTAATGTAGAGGTATTCGCGTAAAACCCAAGTTCATTCACCTAAATACTGACTAGCTCTTTATTTGGAATAATTTGATGTTGTGTAACGTATGTAAGGTTAGGTAATACTAACGTACTACCAACTACAAGCAGTCTTCGTTCAACCTGGAGCTGGAAAAACGTATGCTGATCTGCTAAAGGATATTTAAACCAGCGTACAACATGAGAAAATAGATACAGATATTAAGTCTGTCCGGAAAACAAAGACCGGTGGGATTCTCCTAGAACTTAGCCACAAAACGAAAAACTGCGTAGCTTTTAGCGTTGCGGGGAGAAAAGCGGTCGGAAACATGGGGACAGTAAGGCAACTAGTAGCTAAAAGAACCGTCGAAATTACAGACTTGGAGATTACAACAACAGAAGAAGAAGTCAAGTCTAGTCAATAAAGAGATCTTGGAGACGCCTCTCTAGCACACTCCATACGACTCTTAAATACCCTACGCGGTCAGCTCATGGCGATAGTTAAACTTAACGAAGCTGATGCACAACAACATATAGAAAATGGGCGCATGAAGATCGGCTGGATTTACTGCAGGGTTCGGCAACGACCGATCGTACAACGCTGTTTTAATTGCCTCGGATACGGCCACTTAGCAAAACTAAGCAAGGGATACGGCCACTTAGCAAAACTATTCAAGGGATACGGCCACTTAGCAAAACTATGCAAGGGATACGGCCACTTAGCAAAACTATGCAAGGGATACGGCCACTTAGCAAAACTATGTAAGGGATACGGCCACTTAGCAAAACTATGCAAGGGATACGGCCACTTAGCAAAACTATGTTAGGGATACAGCCACTTAGCAAAACTATGCAGGGGATACGGCCACTTAGCAAAACTATCCAAGGGATATGGCCACTTAGCAAAACTATGTTAGGGATACAGCCACTTAGCAAAACTATCCAAGGGATATGGCCACTTAGCAAAACTATGGAAGGGATACGGCCACTTCGCAAAACTATGTAAGGGATACGGCCACTTAGCAAAACTATGCAAGGGGCCCCGATAGGCAGAACATATGCTTGAAGTGCGGTGATCCAGCACACAAAATGGCCTCATGCACTCAAACACCAAAGTGCTCTCTTTGCGTAGGCGACGGGAAACAACTGGACACAGAACACGTCGCAGGCTAAGGAAAATGCCATGTTTTTCGCACTGCCCTTAACGAAGCGAAAGAAATACAAAAATGATACGCATCCTCCAGGGGAAACTGCAGAGAAGTAGATAGGCAACTGACTTACTAACATATACTATATCTACCGCCAAGGTAGACGTTGCGATAATAAGTGAACAGTATAAAACTCAAGACGGACACGCATGGGCACTGATAACACGGGAACCCCCGCGATATGGATTGTAGACCCTAGTATAGATATTCTAGACTAAGGTGCAGGTGGTGGCTTCGACTGGACTAAGATAAAACACTGCTTTATAGTAAGCTGTTACTTTACGCCAAACGACAGCACCCACACCTTTCTCCGCAAAGCAGACAACCTCGAAGACTGTTTACGATCCTTGAAGGGTAAACAAGTCGTAGCGAGAGATCTGAATGCCAAAGCGGCAGAATGGGGTATGGCTTTTACCGATACCAGAGGGAAAACCTTTACAGAGATGGCGGCCAGATTGTCCCTCGAAGTCTTAAACGAAGGAACCTCAATCACCTTCAGGCGAGCGGGCTACAGAGAGAACATTATCGATGTGACTCTCTGCTCAGCAGACTTGGCCCAACATATATCCAACTGGCACGTATTAGAGCACTTTACAGGTAGTGATCACCAACACATTAATTTTGAAGTAAGCTTCCATGAAATTACTCAAATAGACAAACGCCCTTTTTGCTGGAACGCGAGCAAACTGGACGAGAGAAAATTCATCGAAGCCATGCACGAACAACTAATGGAAAAACGCCTGGCTATCACTGACTCCCCAACTCGGGGAGAAGCCGAAGCCAGGGTAGCAAGAGTCATGGTCGCAATAACACATGCATGCGACGTGTCTATGCCAAGGAAGAACCCCACACAAAAATAAAACCCATCTACTGCTGGAATTCAGACATTTCAACCCTCAGAGCTAAATGTCTTAGGCAAAGAAGAATAGCACAGAGAGCGCATAAGAACAGGAGCGACTTCGAAACAGCAAGTGCCGTATATAAGGATGCCAAGACACAGTTAAAACATGTCATTAAAAAGAGTAAATCCCAGGAATGGACAGAGATATGTGAGGAAGTAAATAACGACCCGTGGGGCCTTGGCTACCAGATAGTAACACGTAAGTTAGGCGGACAACTCCCCAGTGGAGCAAAAGACAGAGTGACGATGTGAATAATCGTGGACACATTATTTCCCAACGACACACAGAGAAAACGTAAAACGCACCGGCAAACTAAAAAGGAGTCCCCCTTATTCACAAGCCTTGAGATTAAAACGGCAGTATGCTCGATGAAAAATGGTAAAGCTCCAGGACCAGACGGGATCCCGATAGCGGCAATGGAGCTCGCGGCACAAACATGCACACAAGAACTTGCGGACATGTGTAATACCTACCTCACAGCTGGCATTTTTGGTAAAAGATGGAAAAGACAAAGGCTCGTTCTGATTCGTGAACCGAATAAACTGGACGATGCGCCATCGTCCTTCCGGCCTCTGTGTATGATAGACTTTGCCGGAAAAATATACGAGAAGCTTCTTAAGGTCAGAATCCTAGTAGACGTTAACGAACATGGAGACCTATCAAACAAACAACACGGGTTCAGGAAGGGACGTTCTTCTATTAGCGCTATAAACGAGGTGGCAGCGGTGGCCCTTCAAACTGAAATGGGAAACCACAGATCGAGAAAGATGTGAGCCACGTTTGATGTTAAAAACGCCTTCAAGTCGCTACGATGGACTGATGTAACGAAAGCATTGAGTAAGTTTAATGTATCAGACTATCTAACAGAGGTATGCGAAGATTATCTAGAGGATAGAGTTCTTATGTACACCCCACTAGACAGTGACGAGAGGAGCAGCTGAAGGCAATGGATTGCTGGAACATGAGCTACTATGATGGCATATTTGAAGTGGACATGCCCGATGAATCTTTTCTTGTAGGATACGCTTATGATATAGCCGCAATTCTTTTAGTTAGAACAATAGAAGAAGCTCAATATAAAATCAACTTANCACCCCACTAGACAGTGACGAGAGGAGCAGCTGAAGGCAATGGATTGCTGGAACATGAGCTACTATGATGGCATATTTGAAGTGGACATGCCCGATGAATCTTTTATTGTAGGATACGCTTATGATATAGCCGCAATTCTTTTAGTTAGAACAATAGAAGAAGCTCAATATAAAATCAACTTAACCGTCAGACATCTGAAGACTTGGTTAACTAAGCACGGCTTAGAATTAGCAGAACATAAGACGGACGTAGTCTTTTTAACCAAGAAACGGGTCGAAATACAACATCTTATGTACGCCGTCTACACCGCGATCGAAACCAAGAAAGCAACCAGGTATTTGGGAGTGACCCTCTATCAGAAGCTATCATATCACGAGCGTATACAGCTGACAGCAACGAAAGCAAGAAATTTGGTGTCCAGACTTAGTCGACTAATTGCGAGCATAGGTGGACCTACACCAGAAAAAAGAAAACTCTTGACTAATGTGGCCCACTCGCTAATGTTGTATGGTGCTGAGATATGGTCTAACGCACTTGAACAAGAGTACAACCGCAAACTGCTAGGCGCGTTGCAGAGAAACTGCGCAATGAGAGTTATAAGCGCTGATAGAACGACCTCGGAGCCAGCAGCATTAGTTATAACCGGATTGATCCCGATAGAACTGTTAGCGCAAGAGCGAAGCCGGATCTTTAAGAGAGCGGCGGAGGTAAATACAAATGAAACCGGCGAGCAAGAGAGGAACCATACGATGAACCAGTGGCAGATCACCTGGAACCATGGACACAGAGGGAAGTGGACCATAAAATTGATAACCAATTTAGACTGGTGGGTAAATAGAAAACACGCGATAGTGAACTGCTATCTGACGCAGGTGTTAACCGACCACGGTTATTTCAACAAATATCTGCATCAAATGGGTAAACTACCAACAGACCGATGCTCTTAGTGTACGGAAGTCGACGACGTTGAGCAGACGGTGTTGACCTGCCGCAGATGGATTCTAGAACGAATTCAAGCAGAAGTACAGCTCGGAGAGACCTTCAGTGCTGATAGCCTGGTGACATAAATGCTCAGAAAACGAGAAAAACTGGAGCATAGTATGTGCTTTCACCGAAAGCGTGCTCAAGGAGAAAAGAAGCGAACAAGACACGTGCACACGGCGGATCACTTAGGGTGAACACGTTCAGACTAAGGCAATACTGCAGGGCGGCCCCAGTCTGATCTCTCTACACCAGAGGGGGAGAGAGGAGAGTGAGGGGTGGACAGTTGCAGGCTCACGCACCTCGCACGTGTCTATAGGCGACTCTCCTCGCCTCAGGCGGTCCGCCACCTGCTTGGGGATCATCTGGTACAACAGCTCATCTGTGCGCCGCATCTCCTCGTCCAGCTTGCGCATACTCTCTTCCAGCTTCTTGGACTTCTGCTGCTCCTGGTCCAGCGCCAGCTTCAGCTCCACCGACTGCTGCGTGCCAGCCAGCATCAGGTCCCTGTGGACCACGTCATACACATCCACTACTCCGCACACATCTCGAGTGCATCTCAGCGACGAGGTGTTGAGAGCCGGTGAGGTGAGCACAGTCTCAACGCAGGTGCTCGGAGAAGACACGCCCTAGCACGAGTCCCACATGCGGGAACCCGGGGATCGAACCCGGTTACCCTTTCTGTGAGGTGAGTGCTCCATACCTTGCGTCACTGAGGCCGTAGCGTGACATCTTACCCACATGAAATGATAAAAGAAAATTGGTTACTAAATAAACAGTTTTAAACACTATCTGTGATGTGAAAAAGTCTCATGCGTAAGTCAACACTTTCTCTGAACATATACGACAACAAAGAATTTGTTGCTTTTTTAACCATCATTGAGTGAGATTTGAATCTATAATTTAATTTGCTGTATTAAATCAGACAACCCCAACACACACTGGAACAAAAGACACTTAATACACTTGTTGACGAATGCCACATGACGGGGCGTCAAATTGTAAATATCTGTGACCATTTGGGTAAAGCGTCGAAGTAAACGTACATGCAATCGTGGAAGCGGTGGAATAATGCCACTGTGTTTATTAATATTCAGTTTATTCTCAAAGAAGTCTTTTAAACGGAATATATAACGTCCCATCTTGTGTTAATACGGGACATTTATTTAAATCCCGGAATGCGGGAAATCTTGTACAGAACGGGAGAGTTGGCAACCCTGTCACTGGGCATCACCCCGACGCAGTTTCTTATAGGTTCGTTTCTTTCAAATATAACACGTGTTACTGGTGTAGTATAGTGCAGTTACACCGCATTCTCTTCTCGGTAGAACTACATTGGCAGAGTTGCAATAAATTATTGTTTTGTTCAGATTTCACCGACATTTTGCTACCCAATCGACACGACATATTTTTCGTGCCAAAATTTTTTTTTCGATAGTGCGAGTGAATTTCGCTACTTTACTGGCAGAGCTACCTGGCGTTGCCCGGGTATAAGAGGGCATTGAGAGATTCACGACCTCGTTCTAAGGCTTTTGGGACCAATAGAAGGCGGAGAACATTTTGCCATATTTAATTTTGAACTTGGGAACAAAATTGTTTCCTGCCAAATTTGGTCCATATCCGTATAACGGTGTAGGAAAGAATAGTGAACAAACATTCTTACATAAATACATACATACATACAACATTGGACTTTAATATACATGTATATATAATTTATATATAAGTATGTTCGATGCATTTATAGCATTCGTAAATCATAACAGTAGCTTCAGCCGGCATCGACATGTCTGCTGGGTTCAAAATTCTTAACAAACAAAACCATATGATATTTTATTTATGTTTCAAGCTATGTAACAAATAACAGTCTCCGGTGCATCTATATAAGTTCTGACTAAGTTCACATTAATTTATAATATTATTATATGTAAAAACTGGAAAAAATGTGTATTATCGATTTCGTTGACTGTAACTTACTTTCGAATAGGCCTACACATTATTCACAGAATTCACAAACAAAAGGCCAGAAACGGCAACGAACAAAAATATTCTAAATATTCATCTAGTCATAAAAAATGATCATTCCTCAAACAATCATTAAACAACAAACCTATTAAAATTTCGCACGTTTGTATTAGCATCTGTAAAAAATGTAAAATTGTACACCAAATATATGTGGCAGTAGTGTCTCCTCCGAAGGCGGCGTAAGTTTACACCTACATTTGTAAATATTTCTTTACTCTACGCCCAATTACATTTATCCTGCAAATTATAAAATAACATGTACATCGTACAAGTAATTCTACATAGAATTGGGTTTCTATGTAGCAGAACACAAACTGCAACGTTCGTGTATTTTTTCTCCATGGCAAGTACATAAATCTACAATGACGACGCAATTGTGATTTCACCACAGCGTATGTCTTTTATAACTTACAAAAAAATTAAAATAACAGATTCACTGTAATTTTAATTACACAATTTCTGTACAAATATTCTCCCTTTTTTGTAACTTGGTAGTTGAACAGAGTTATAAAATAATATCTCCAACGTGTGGATAACAAAAATTACTTCAAAAAACATGCGGAAACCAGCATATCCTATCAGCGAGATCTAAGTTTTCCTTTTTAAAACACAAATTGAATTCGAAGTAGTTCTACTCGTTACCACTATGTCACATGCTTTAAACAAATATTTCTAGTTATCTTTGAATTTCCAGGAACATTTGTGTAAAATAACAAATACTGTACTTATTTTAGCAAATTACACATAAAAATTAAAAATTACCGACAATTGGTATGTGTAAGTATACACTCACAAATATTCCAGAATGTAATGCAAGTTTGCACACACGTGGTCATTGTAAAATTATTCAATGGAAGATTTACAACTACACAGATATTAAGTGTTTATATAACGACCTTGTAGTAGAAAAAATACGCAATTTTAAGTATTAATACAGAGGGTGGGTGCGTTTTTACGCATACTTCAAAATGTGTAAACTAACACCAACATTGTGTTTACTAAGCCATACATTCAATATGTTCACAAAACATACGTAGAACTCTCTGGATTCTTACAACCATTTGTAAAAATTTACACTTACTGTAGTTGTGATTACAAATGTGTGTATATTAACATTTATTTGTCATAGTGCAGTTACCCATCCTCGAGAGACGGTGTAATATTAGCTGCAGAAATTCCACAACGTGAAGCTACAGCTGTTAACGGAAATGATTATTTTCGATTAGTCTGACGTCACTTCCGGTTGAAAGAATAAATTTTTGTGCAGTTTTGATTGTCTGTGTGGCCCATGTGGTTGAAAGAAACGAAACTTGCTGACATTATAACGTTACACACTGACGTTTGCGCCAGCAAGAGATTTTTTAAGGGGAATAATTTTTAAACAACTGAAGGTGAAGTCTGTTCATAAGGAAGCATTGCGGCTGGCTCTACTAAGACCGCAATATGCATTCCCGGGAAGCTGAATTTCCCACAAACTATGTCTAAAACAGTAGAGTACTATTACACTGAAGAGCCAAAAAAACTGGTACACCTGCCTAATATCGTGTAGCCCCCCCCCCCCNACTGAAGAGCCAAAAAAACTGGTACACCTGCCTAATATAGTGTAGGGCCCCCCGAGCATGCAGAAGAAGTGCCGCAAAACGACGTGGTATGGACTCGACTAATATCTGAAGGTATGCAGGAGGCAATTTACACCATGAATCCTGCAGGGCAGTCCGCAAATCCAAGCTGCGCCAATTTGAGAAAGGGTTGCACGTCTGTCACGTTTAATGGTTCTCTTCAGTAGTCGTTTGTCCCGTTCTTTCACGATATTTTTCCGGCCGCAGCGATGTCGAAGATGTGATGTTTTACCGGATCCCCGATATTCACGCTACACTCGTGAATTGGTCGTACGCGAACATCCAAGTGTTATCGCTACCTCGGAGATGCTATGTCCCATCTCTCGTGTGCCGACTATAACACCACGTTCAAACTCACTTAAATCTTGATAACCTGCCATTGTAAAAGCAGTAACCGATCTAGCTGCCGACCACATCGCGTTACTCTGATTGTTTCCATACCTCTGTTATTCGCATACGCACGCCTATGCTAGTTTGTTTGGCTCTTAAGTGCATATACGCGTTGTAAGAAAATGGATTAAATTACAGACGCCGCTTTGACCCATTATCTTTATGTTTAGCAACTTGTGTAAAAAAGCTCTAAAAATGCAATTTTTAAGAATATTTCCCTACTTTATTCTGTTTGAACATATTTAGTGAGATGAAAGGCAAAAGTGATAACTATTTTTGTTTTTTTACTTTCCTGATAAGTCATATTCACAGAACGTCTGTTCACTGAGGTACACACGCGCATACAGCCAGCCGACTTGTGTGCATGTGCTCAACACCGGATTAAGAAGTACCATAATAACTCACATGTTGAAACTCTGGTGCATCGTTTGTTCACATCTAGCTTTACACAATATCAACCTTAGTCCACAAATATACATACACTGAGCATGCACGAGGTGTGTCGTAGTTGCGTTAGAAATGAGCTTGAGCTGAGCTGAGTGCCGGTGAAGTGCAGTGAAGTGAACATGTAGTAGCGGCGGAATGCAAGCCCGGTAGAAACGGGAGAGCCCTGAGAAAACACCGCCGACCAAGCTGGCACGATGCTCACGTGCGGGGATCTGGGAGTGACCCTGTCGGGAATGGAACCCGGTTCGCCTTGGTAGGATACAAGAGCTCTAGCCACTACACTACCACGGCCCCTCTACAACTCCAAGCTGCCTTTCTTTAAGCACTGTTGTAAAATACAAAATAAAGTATCGTAGCAACAACTTATATGTAAACGACGAGCCTCTTCATTGTTTGACTTCTCTAATGTAAAACACAAAATAGTATTATTATTATTATTTTAAGTTTTCTTTCCTCAGATGGATTCAAGCAATGTACTTCATGTTGCAGCAAACATGTCGTGCCTACTTAAGCACTACGGGTTTCCGTAACTTGTTCAAGTGAACCGGGCAACTCTACTGTAAAACCTGCAGGTTAACTAAGTGTCTTAACTGTTATGAAAAGGCCAAATCGTTACGAAGGTAATAAAAACAGTAGCTAGGATAGTACACTTGGCGTATCGGATTTTCTGTGATACAAACTGTAAGCAACTGATCAAACTTTATGATAAAAACACGTTGTCGGGTTTCGCCAAATTATGGCGTGATTAAAGAACAGCGAGTTTGTAAATGCTTTTTGCACTGCCCCAGTTAAATGTGTAAATATAATAATAATAAAAATTTAATTAATTTAGATATTTTTATTGCAGTTTTTTAAGTGTTCTACTATTTTGTGTACCTACCGTAACTTTTCAAGAGCGATGATAATGAAGAGATGTGTGTTAACATTCTTAACTCATGTGCCAACGATTAGTGATATGTTTCTATATGTTCCGTATACGAAACGGCGCATGTATTAACATAGGTTATATTGAGAAAAGCCGATCGTTGCCAAACAATGTAATATTATTTTGAACCAACGTCTTTGGTAATAAATAGAGCTGGAATTAGCTGGAGAGACGCCTAGCAAGTTCTCGCGGCGTCGCCTTTCAAAGGACCTGTAACAGCGGAGTAACAAGCCAGGCCAGGCGTGTTCATGCGCTCGTGTCCTATGTCCTGGTACTCACTGCTTTGCTTTGACGTGCCGCCGTGCAATGGCGTGAGACAAGACCCTACATCGACGCTGATGATCACAAGCCAGGATTATTAAAACATTATGGAAGAAAAAAATATACGAAACTAGAGCATCAAATGATAACGTCGCCAGAGTGTTATAAAAGGAGAGGTTTTTTCTTATCCTGGAACGGCCGCGGTGGTGTAGCGTCTATATTACTCGCCTCCTACCAAGGCGAACTGGGTTCGATTCCTGGCGGGGTCGCATGTGGGAATCGTGCCGGACGATGCCGCTGGTCGGCGGGTTTCCTTGGGGATCTCCCCTTTCCCCCCTCTCTTTCATTCCGGCGCTGCTCCATACTAACCTCACTTCACCCTCATCGGCTCTCAAGATCTCAATGTTAAGAGCCGCTTCACTCTCTCTCCACTCTTATCCTGGAGACTCATATCCACCATATATAATTCGAAGTTTTCACACGATAATCGTAGAAACTTAAAAACATAGTTTAAATAATTTTTAAAATACAGTATTTCCATGTCTTTACTTATGTTCGGTGGTTAAAACGATGAAAAGTATTTCTTTCCCCTACAAATACGTATATTCAGATAATTTTGTAAATTTTCGGTAGGCAAATTTGATAAAGAATGAAATGTCTTAACTAGCGTTTGATGGATTCTGAAAAAGCAAAATCTTATTCAAACTTGTAAAACGATTGCCATGTTGATACAACAAACTTATAATTCAACATTTGTTATTAAAATAAATTTTTTAAAACTGACAAAATTATTTTTTAGGAAATTTTAAAACCTGCTCCTTTCTAGAAAATTACGTACTCTGTTAATCAAATACAATCTGGTTGCTGTATTTCATCAAACTAATTCATATCGAAGCTGGAGATACTAGACTCAATACTTCCTGATAGCCGCTGTAATAGATAAATTATTTGGATATGAGTAACTCGCAGAATGATGGGTAAAACATATTTATAACTTTTGAAGGTAAAGCCCTATTTAGTTATTAAATTTTATTTATTGGCATTCAACAATCATTTAAGTTAATTTCGATGCCATTTTGGAAATTAGTGCCTAAGGCATAGAATTCCTTACAATTCCAAAAGTTTCCAATATTACTTTCTTTAAAGGAAATAGTTTCATTAGAATATCTCCGAAAAATAACAGAACACCCAATTATTGAGGGAACACTAGCTATTAAAACAGTTAACGATTACATTATCGAATGTTGATTTTTAACTCTTACGTTAGTTTCAGTACGCATGAGAGTTTCGTATAAATCGGTTCGTTAATTTAAAAGATAGATCATATAGCATCGATTAAAAAATTCTAATATAGTACAATGTTTTAACTTCTTAAATGTCTTTCACTGTGCTATTTGTGCGCCAGACTTTGTGAGGGTCGGTTGGTATCTTCCGAAATATGCGTTATTTATTACTTATTAGAGAACCGTGTGGTATTGGAAGAAGTTTAAAGTATGCATAGGCGGTTAACGTTAAAGTGGGCACATTTGAGCCCCTAGTTATTTTTTTTCCTTTCAGTCATTTGTTTTGTCATTTAACCATCTTTTTAAAATAACATGTAAGTAATAAACACAGTGTGTATATTCCACGCACTCGGACTTTAACCTCTAAAGCTAACATAAAAATTATTTATTGACTGTTATTCCAAATGAGAAGGCTTTCAAAAGTGCTCACTTTACCTTGAATAGCCTATAGATTCAACGCCTTTAAGGAGTATACATTTAAAGGCAATCATTCTGAAAATTATTGTCTGGTCCATTAAATTTCCGTAAAAATGTGTGACCTTTAATTGTTTGCTGAAACTGATGGGAATCGTTGGGTGGTTCCTGAAACACGATAAATCAGTTTAAATATTCAGAATTCGCTAGCTTCCAAAATGAAGAGCGGGAAAATACAGTACTAATTTAATTAAATGTCCATGCCAGATACTGCTCACATAAGATGTTTCATTAAAATGCATCGTACACTTACCGAGATATGGCAAAGAAACTAAAGATTTGGAAAGCCTACAAATTTGAAAAAAATAAAATAAACAATATTTATGGGAATTATAAAGTTAGATTTGTGACTAAGTGTTTTAAGTATGCCAAAACACCGACACACAAACAGGCACAGAGATACAGGGAAAGTATGGAGTGGGTTATGAAACCTAATTATATATATTTTCATATGAAAGTAGACTCTTAATCATTATCATTGCCCTTGTAGTGGGTTGGTGTTTATCAATGAATAGGTGGCCCTGTTTAACAGAGTCAAGTCTGCGTTGTAGAGGCATTTTTCAAGTGAACAACGGGTGTTTCATGTAAGTTTAATTAGTTTGTGCGTCATATACTTAAGTGCTCTTGAGCTCCATCGAGGGAAGAATAGGAAAATGCAGTCATAATAAATGATTTCGACATAACACATCGATAACGAAATTTTGTCCATTTTCCAACTAAAGTTTACACTTCAGTTTTAAATTTTCAATATTGTTTCTTACACCTTCTTTAAAGTTTTTTATTACAAAAATATCTGTTTTAATGTTTTTATAATATACAGCTATTTCTAAATGGTTTCATTTTGTTTTCAGATACTAATTAGTTTTCTTATTTGTTACATGTTTGTTGTTTATGTGTGTGCGTACGTTTTATAATTGTTGCTAAGGAATACATAAGAATAAGAAAAGTCTTACTTACTAGGCCTAATTTTAAAAAATGATATTAATAACGTCCAATCAGCACTAACAATGTAGCGAAATTCTTTCAAAGTGTGGCGTTGACATTACTGATTTTAAGTGATGCTGAAAGGAAACCTGTAGACACTGGAAAAAATCAGCAGATAAGTGACAAAATAACAGTTCTGTAATCGGGTTTCGAGTTAGAAACAAGCAAACTACTTTAAACGTGGCATGATATTCTGTTATTTTGTTACAGTTGTTTTTTTTGTGAGAACAATACAAATATTGCTGAAGTGGTTCTGTCGAAGAAAAAATTTGTCCTGCAGTAAGAAATGTGTTCTGCTGCACTAACTTTGTGTATAGTTGTACATACAATCACAGACAGGAACACGAACTACAGTTCTGTTCATATTACTATCTACGTTTACAATACCAGATGGTATCAACAACTCATCCGACACAAACCTGAAACAACGATTGCACCGCCAGGCTTCCTGAGTTACTTGAATGTTCACCGCCCAAGAGAATGTATGAGATGAAAATACACTGTCTGCTCATAATACCACGCCTGTTCAACCCTCTTTCCTGAGCAACCGCATTACAGATGTTGCAAAACTTTGCTGTATGTGTGTGGTTGTGCCTTTAATAAAGAGTATAGCTGTGTTATGGGTAGAGATATTCTCTTCCTGCTATAACTATATTATTTGCTCAGTGGACGCTGCTGAAGATCAGGCAGTGCCACACCTGCTGAAGTCATGCATGGAGAGGTCGTTTATGTAGAGGCCTGTTGTGATGAGCGAGTTGAGGTCAGGCATCACTGGAGTTCCCAGGTACATCATCATCCTCCAGTTGTCCATGTAGATCATCTGTCCTGCGCACACAACACACTCTCTTAAGGCATCTGCACACCCCGCTGTCAACTGTTCTGTTTTCATGATCCCTAACCAACTTTACACACACACACACACAATGTGTGTGATATGGCTCATCTTAAATAACTATATATGTTCAAATAACAATTTTACTACTTTTAGAACACAAAGAAACAACTAACCAAACCATTCACAAAATAAAATTTACAAACGCTAAATCTCTTTTTTGAAATACTTTTTAAGGCTCGTTTTTTAAAGTCTCTTCTACAAAAATATAGGTACAGTTATTAATAAAAAGTAAAATGATATTTTGTTAGTTCATATGTTTAAACATATATATATTGACACATATATCTTAAAATTTATGTACCGTTTTTTTTTCATTGTAAATAAGGCCCATTTCATTTATGCACTTGGGTAGATTTTATTACCTGTACGTTGCAAAAAGAGAAAAATCGTGAATTTGAATTGCGATTATACGTATACTAATTATATTTCTTTGGGTAAAAATGACCTCACGTATAAGGCTGAAATAAAGACTAAAAATGTAAAACTGCTATGTTGCAAGGAAAACGAGCCCGGTTTAGCAAATAGGGACTATTACGTAAGTCACATTACACTAGCAGACGTAGTACCTTATTCCAGCCTTAAATTACAAACTATTCACGGCGAATAAATGATTTTCATTTTCAAAGTAGTCTCAAAATATTCTCTGAAAACATAGGAAGCTATCAACAATGCGTCCAGAAACAGTTATCGTACAATACGCCATTTAGTTGGTTTTTTATACTTGCATAGCTACAGTGGCCTTTCATGGGGAGTTAGAGTGATATGTCATATTTCAGGAAGTTTGCAGCCTATTAGAAGAAATTAAAACTTGTTTTGTTGACTTTTTTTACTGTAGCTGTCTAATTCATTAATTAATCACACTTTCATCCCCATTCTTAGAAGCTAAAACACTACATCTACATGAAGATTATGCAGTAGTTCAGAAATAACAACAGATTCTTGGGAATNCATTTCAGGAAGTATGCAGCCTATTAGAAGAAATGGAAACTTGTTTTGTTGACTTTTTTACTGTAGCTGTCTAATTCATTAATTAATCACACTTTCATCCTCATTCTTAGAAGCTAAAACACTACATCTACATGAAGATTATGCAGTAGTTCAGAAATAACAACAGATTCTTGGGAATTTGTAGTGTCCATAATACTTGTGGCAGGCTTCGTTATTATGAAATATTCGTGTCAAGCACCTTAAAGCGGGTTCCTTGTAAAGTAAGTTCAAGTAAGTATAACGGAGCTCTGCATCCAAACGTGCGTTGCTTAAGGCGGATCTGAGACGCGTGACTGGAAGTCTGACGAGATGACTTTCGTCAAGAGAGAAACAGTACCGGGCACATCACAACGAGCAGCTCTTTACTGTCTCAGCTGTGTTAGTAGTTGCACTAGTGTGCGGCAGGGTGAGCTGCGATCGCCGTCTAGACAAGAAGCTGCAGCGGGGCAGCAGTTTACTGAGGCCGCAATGCAAGCTTTCAGCAGGATAGATGGCGAGCCTGACCTCGCGACTCCACTTACCGAGATTGTCTGCAAAGAAGGGAGGTCTGCTCTACCAGACTGCTCTCCTCACAACGACAGCCCTTTTATAGTTCCTCTTCCGCTGCAGAGTGCATGCAGCTCTTAGCAACGCCGCTGCGCAGTTTAAGGTCTTACAAGCACGTTTACTCCAAGTCTCTGATATTGCAGTCCGTAGCAGGAAGCATTTGCCCAACATCTTGGGAGGTTAAGTTGGTTCAGGAGGTGAACTGACTCTGCTTGCATACAACAGAGTGAAACAAATTTTACTGTAAACCACGCGCGAATGTAAGAGCGAGGAAGGGCCACATGGAGCCCGCGTCCCTCCACAGACATATCATGGAAGTGGAGANCCACGCGCGAATGTAAGAGCGAGGAAGGGCCACATGGAGCCCGCGTCCCTCCACAGACATATCATGGAAGTGGAGATGAGTACACCGTGACTTGAGAACGCAACGAGAAATAATCAATACTGTACAGCAGTGGTCGCCAAACTTATGAAGCTTCTAAGCTACCGTACCGTTTTTAAATCCTACTGTGAGCTACCAACTTTTAAAAAAATATCTTAGAATTTTTTATTACCTATAAACTTTCATTTCTAGTAAACATGAAATAAATTTTAATTAAACTGTAAATACCAAAAATAAACTGAAATTGAATTGTACATAAGAAAGAAATTGAAGTGTAGGTAGTAATAAATAACAAATGTAATAACAGATTTTTTTTTATCAGACCTATTAACACTAGTGAGAAGGATGGGACTCTTTTTTTGTCATCAACAAGTTTTTTAATGTTGGGAGAGTAGGAAGTGGGTGCCATTCGAATACAGTTGTCCAACTGTTCATCAGTGAGTCTGTTTCTGTAGGCCTACTTATTTTTAATAAATTTCACGCTAGAAAAAGAAATCTCACACAGATATGCAGAGCAGAATATTACCTTCACTTTGAGACAAACCTGGACCAAAATTGGGTAAATTTCTTGAGGAACAAGAGGCCAAATATTTTCAGAGCTTGAAGAAAGCGAGTTTACAGATAAATCATTTTGAAAATCAATCAGTTCCAATTCCACTGCAGCACTGTCTTCTTGAATGTCAAAATGCTCTATGACAGAAGTAGAGAACTCTTCAGCATCAATTTCTATTAAATGCGATTTGACAAGCTGTGCAACAATTGAAAACCTTTTGAAATCTTGGAAGGGTTTGTTGAATTCACTTCTCAAATCTGAAATAATTTCAACGTATTGTTTGCTGTTGTAAGGAAGCGTTGAAGACCCTTGCTTGTCAAGGGTTTGTTTTAAAAAGGCAAAGTGTTTGTATTCACCTTGGATGATATTTTTTCCCACGGTTCCAGCTTTTTTGAGAATGAAGCAACATCTGAAATTGTTCCGCCAATATCTTTATCCTTACCTTAAAGCTGCAAGTTAAAGATATTTAATTTTCGGTGATGTCTGCGAGAAAAACAAAATCCTGCAGCCTAACCGGATCTTCTAGTTCACAAAAGGATTCGCCTCGTTCTTTCAAAAATTGTACTAAGGCAGGAAGCAACTCTTGAAAACGTTGTAAAACTCTGTCTCTACTCAATCAACGAACTTCCGTATGAGGCAGTAGATCACCATACTGGCAATCTAGTTCTTCAAACGTCTCTGCATTGCATGTGCTCTAACTTTGTTCACTATTTTTATGACTGTTTTCATTACATTGTTCATACTTAAAAACTTTCCACGCAGTGACTCCTGGTGTATTACAAAATGGTAAGACAGAAATTTCGGAAAGCTGTTGTCTTTACGACAGAAGGTTGTGAATTCCTTCTCTCTGCCTACCATCGCANGTAAGACAGAAATTTCGGAAAGCTGTTGTCTTTACGACAGAAGGTTGTGAATTCCTTCTCTCTGCCTACCATCGCAGGAGCTCCATCAGCAACTTATTTATAGGAATATTTTCAGAGTTGATAAGATCTTTAACTGCTAAAAATATGTCCTGTCCTGTCGTGTGTCCTGTTAACGGTATAATCTTCACCAGCTCCTCTCTTATTTAGAAATGATCAAAAACCGTTCTTGCGAAAACTGTCAACTGTGCTGTATCAACTATATCAGTCGATTCGTCAAGTTGCAGGGAGAAATAGCCGTAGCGATCAAAGTCAGTTTTAAGTTGTGAGGTAACGTCAGAACTCATAACCTCAACCCTTCTCATTACTGTATTTGCAGAAAGCTGTACACATTTAATAGCAGACATTATCTCAGTTTTATTTTTTAAACTATCAAATAATGCATCTGCAGCTTCTAAAAATGCAGTTTTGATTATTTCACCGTCTCCGTATGGTTTCTTATTCTGTGCAATAGTATTTGAAACTCGGAATGACGCCTCAGTTGCTGCTTTATTGTTGTTTAATGGTTTTAAAAAGTTGATTGTTGAGCATTAAGTTTAGATTTTAGCTGCCTTACCTTTACTTTCCTTAGAGCAGAATTCAGTGGAAAATCCTTTTCGTTCGACGTTCCCTTTCTTCCCAACTGATACACTTGCATAGCTCAGTAAACACACACATTTGTCCTTTACCTGGGTAAAGTAGTAATCGGTTTCCCATTCCGAATGAAAGTGATAAGTCTTTTTGCTTGAACACGCCATCACGCGTATACAACCAACTATGAGATGAGGCTGACAATGGCAGTTGCGCGGGGGAAACAAGCAGTTGTTGTCGTCAGCGTCAGCTCAGTGGAGGAATCAAGGCTAGCCAACCGGACCGTCAACGCGATCTACCCGCGAGCTACTCGTAGCTCGCGATCTACGGTTTGGCGATCACTGCTGTACAGTGTAAATTACTATAAAATATCATGTCGAGCATTTCATGAGTCAACATTTTTTATCTTATTTGTTTATAGTTTAACAAAACTTCATGCACGTAAGCAAAATGTTAATTTTGTTTTGCATCCTATTGCAAGGTTATGACTTGTGTGATTTTCAGGGTGACAACTGCAAGGAATAACGTGACTAACAGCAAAAGCAAGTGTTTTGTTTTCTGATCCTAAACGTATGTGCCTGCTCCTCTAAGATTCTAAATTCGTGCCTGCTACGAACGTTTGAGCCAGAATTAAAATTAAACATTAAATTTATAAGTACGTGAGGAATTTATCCACAATTCCGTGCTAAGTCCTTGAGGCATCGATAAGTTAGAAAATAAGAGNTCCTTGAGGCATCGATAAGTTAGAAAATAAGAGCCATGCAAAACATACGCAATGAAAATATACACGTCAAGATTAATGTTATAATGAACTAGCTAACCCTGCCACGCTGTGGCATTAAAGATTTTGGTTCTATTCATTTCCCCGTATCAAATCCCCTCCCACCAACGACGCCTCCACCCACCGCCACCATTGCTCTCCACGTCCGCGTACGGTAAACCTACACGCGAAAGTAAATTTTTTCAGATATTTTCTCGCGATAAATAGTATTGCCCATCATTATTTTTATTGCAAGGCGTGTGCCGTTGCAAAGTTTTGGTGGATTGATGTTACGAAGTAAAATGACTGGCACTCCCATTTTCAATTTAAATACACGTGGAGGCAATCCTGGAACATAAAGGAAATTGATAAATTCTGGCGGATAATTTACCGCTTCATTTTCGTGTAATGTTACATCTACAGATTTATATGTGACATGTTAGCTTGTCGATAAGTATCGACATATATATTAGTATCGATATATAGAACATTGACGTACTAATAAGTATCGATAAGTATCGATGTAGTTATATATAAGTACAGATATATCGATATAACGTTATATCGATATATCGATAAGTATCCATATATCGTTTTATATAGATAGATATGTTGCTAGGTTGCGACTTTACATTGTTGAAATTGCATTGTTGACGTTGCATTGTTGCCTAAGGCGCTTCCTGACGCGAAATTCTGGTAAAAATGAGCTTTTTGCGGATTTTATTACCTTTTCAAGTAATACAGACAAAAAGTAAAGGTGTACAAAAACTCGTGGGAACGAAAAGAAGGNTAGTTATATATAAGTACAGATATATCGATATAACGTTATATCGATATATCGATAAGTATCCATATATCGTTTTATGTAGATAGATATGTTGCTAGGTTGCGACTTTACATTGTTGAAATTGCATTGTTGACGTTGCATTGTTGCCTAAGGCGCTTCCTGACGCGAAATTCTGGTAAAAATGAGCTTTTGGCGGATTTTATTACCTTTTCAAGTAATACAGACAAAAAGTAAAGGTGTACAAAAACTCGTGGGAACGAAAAGAAGGTTTATAAAAAAACAGAATGAAAATCGGTTGATATTTTTTTGGAAGTTACACTCGTCCGAACAAACGGGCACAAGGTTTTTATATACAGTGACTCACATTAATATTCGGCCACCGATGATTATCGCAGTTGTATGGCCTTCTGTTACATTAGAAATTAAGATAAACATAAAATATATTTCACAATCATTCTTGTGTGCTTTAAATGAAATGAAATAGTAGCCAATAACTGAAATGAGCAGTGTAAGTTAATGAAACACAATATTTTGTCCTCGCGTGCTTCATAAGTACGTCACTTTAATATTCAGCCAGTTGTAGTGGACGCGTGGCACAGGCACGATGCACATTGCGTTCCTTCCTCGTGTCATTCCCTGCACGCTCTCTGCGCCGAGAGGTTGTATTGGGTAGGTCTGTTGGCTGCGTCAGTGAGGCAAATGGGATGTAGGGCAGGAATTGAACGTTTGAAAAGCAGCAGCTGGTTATTTTTAATCATGCAAATAAGAAATCTCAACGAGAAGTTGCGGAGCACTTGAATTTGCCGAGGTGTCCTGTTGGAGACATCATAAGAAGGTTTCAAAAGGAAGACAGAATAGATTCGGTACCTCAAAAACGACAGCCAAAGAAACTAAGCGAGAGAGAAGAACGTATAGTAATCAGGAAAATAAAGAAAGGTCCGAAAATTAGTACTAGCAAACGTACCACGGAGGTACTCAATGAATGCGGAAAGAACGTCCATCCAGAAACCATACGACGGGTTATCAGAAGAGCAGGATATATAAGCAGGGTATCTAGAAAGAAGCCTTTCATTAATGAGGTAAATAGAAGTGACGACTTACGTTCGCGAAAGATCACGCTGACAAAGATGAAAATTGGTGGAATGATGTTATTTTTGCTGATGAGACGAAATTGAATGTGTTTGGTTCAGATGACAGGGTAACAGTATGGCGCAAGCCAAATGAGGAGCTAAAACCTGGGAACATAGAACCTACTGTGAAACACAGTGGAGGTAGTATTATGATCTGGGGCTGTATATCTACAACAGGTGCTGGAAAGGCTGTACGTGTCGATGGAACAATGAAAAAGGAAAACCATCTCAACACCCTGACAGCAAACCTACACAAGAGGGATGATAATCTGGGCATTAGGAATACGTTCAAGTTCTACCAAAATAATGACCCAAAACAAAAGTCATACATTTTCAAGAGCTGGCTTTTGTATAACTGTCCCTAAGTCATTAACACACCTCCTCAATCACCCAACCTGAATCCCATAGACAATGTGTGGGATTAACTCAAAAGAAGACTGCGTACTACAACAATTAGGTCCACAAAATAATTAGAGAAAAGGTTCAAGGATGGAGTAAGATTGGCTCCGAATGTACAAGGAAAATAATTGCTAATATGCCACAACGCCTGCGAGAAGTAATTAAACAGAATGGCCATGCTACCAAGTACTAAAAAATTGTTTGTTTAGTTTTCAAAGAGGATTGTGTTTGTGTTTGAATGATGATGGCCGAATATTAAAGTGGCGTACTTATGCAGCGTGGGATGACATAATCATTTTGTTTGTTAAGTTGCATTGCTCATTTAAGTTATTGGCTACCGCTATATTTAATTTAAAGCACACATTTATGATTGTGCAATATGATTTATGTTTATATTCTTTACTAATGTAACATAAGGCCATGAAACTGCGATAATCATATGTCGCCGAATATTAATGTGAGCCACTGTATATAGATTTCCTCGGATTTTGTAACTATAGGTAGGTAGGTCTTATCATCTTATCGACAAAGAGTTTATTAGAGACGGAGCAAGTTGCTCAGAGAAGCAGAAGCGAGGAGTAGGAATCTGCCATAACCTGTAGCGAGGAGTAGGAATCTGCCATAACCTGTAGCGAGGAGTAGGAATCTGCCATAACCTGTAGCGAGGAGTCATCCCAGCATTCACCTGGAGTGATTTCGGAAAAAAAACCCAACGAAAAGCGATGTGAGGATTGCCGGATGGAGAATCTAATTCGTGTCCTTCCGAATATGAGTCGAGTGAGTTACCACAGCGTCACCTCGCTTGGTTTAGAAATAANGAGAATCTAATTCGTGTCCTTCCGAATATGAGTCGAGTGAGTTACCACAGCGTCACCTCGCTTGGTTTAGAAATAAACAATTTTCAAGAATGGAGGACAGTACGGCAGGGCGATTGACGGAAAGAAAAACAAAAGGGAATATGTTAAAATGAGAATAAAGCTGTGTGAATGGACAAGTTCATGATTTTAATTTTTAATTCACCCGCTGTTATAAAAATTACCGTACACAGAACGAACTATCCACAAGAGACAGATCTGTCGAGCAGCAACACGAGTACTATTGACACTGTCTGGTTGCAGATCCATGCAGAAGTACCACCAGGGGCACGAACAAAGCCCTGGTCATGTATAGTGCACACCTGTGTACACAGCCAGAGTGCGTGTAAAGTGGACGTCAGTGATTAACCAGCTTGCTTCGGCGGTGAATTCGACACGAGTACGAACAACTGATGGAGTTTGAGGAATAGCTGGACTACGGGAGGCATGGTGGTCGTCCAGTAAAACTGTCCACCTTCGAAACACTTGAGACCGAACTGTGCAAAAGTGTCGGGAGCAGCGGGGACACGAGGGAACATATAACGCTCTGGCTGACCTAGGATTGTTAACTAGAGAGAGAGAGAGTAACGTCTCATCTTCTGACAGGCGTGAGCTCAATTAACAGTGCCTCTGTCCACCTTCCAGTGACACATACAGCGGCATCACCACACAGTTGAATTGCAGAAGAAGATTTCCATTCTTGACGCTCATATGGCCGCTCTATCAGCACTGACTCTACTGCCTACTGTCAAGCGCCATTGCACAAGACTACTGTAGTTACGGCTATGTCTACGGCTATGTGACGGCCTCTAGGAGCCGGAGTCCACGTCGAAGCAGGTAGGGTGGTAGAGGAGGAGAGAGAGAGAGAGAGCACACTGCACCTTTGAGCCTGAGGTTCCTCTCGTCGTGTACGCCGTTTGTCTCGTCGCTTAGTACCAGCTCGTCCTTGCGGCGCTCAGAAGGCCGCTCTGTCAGCACTGACTCCACTGTCACCAGCTCGAAGATGTTGTTAGTGCGGTTGAGGATCTGCAACAGCGCAACACACACACACACCTACTGAGAAGTCAGGCGACTCTTACAGTGAGTACCTAAACTAGTAGCATATCTTCAACAAAAATAAAAACGCATATATTTCAATATACAGTACATGATTTCATATTGTGCATTATGCTGCTAGTTAGGTACACAACGTGTCTTTCATTTGCAAACATGCATGCTAACAATCGCATAGTTCATCTAGAATAAAAGAAAATAAACTGAACAGGCATCTACTTTCCAACAAAATAAATATATAGTCACACAGAATTAAACAGAAAAAAAAAGATCCGCAAAGAAGATGAATTCCCACTCCATTAATTGGTCTGATAACTCTTGTCTCCAATGAAGGCTTGGAGGCTTGAAGGCATCCTGCTATCGACTTCTGGCAAGTACTGACGCCCACCTGTCCTCTTGGATGCATCCTCTTCTGTTTGAGGCTTGGCGCATCCGTAATTTCACCATAAGATCACACCACAGTTCTCCAGCGGATGTAACCCGGTGACTAAGTAGGAGTTTCGAGTCAGTGGGGTGTTTGGTTTAGGATCCACTGTCGAACATAATATGCTTTGTGATTGGGATTGTTATCTTTTTGGAACATTCAACTGTCACATAACCCAAGTTCCTGTGCAATTTCCTTTACATTGGTCATAGTTTAATACTTCTTTCAGGCCACAATGTCGTCGATAACACCAATTTGGCCCACCCCATTAGTAATTTCACAATGCCAAACCATAACTGAGTTTCCTCCATGGTTCGAAGTTAAATCGATGTTTTTTTTTTTAAAGCTTAATTCGTCTTTCTCCACACATGCTGATAATCACTTCCACACAAATTTAGCTCGGTCTCATCTGAGAAAATAACTTTTGGCCAAAATTACAATAGTTAATTTTGGTAATTTTCTTTAGCAAACAATAGTCGTTTCACACTGTTTGCTTCAGATACATTCAATTGTAAGTCCTGAGCGAGTGAAGTGGCCAACTCCTTAGCATTTACTCCTAGGCTTTCTTCACAGATCAAAGAACGTAGCTTTCATCGCGAGCAGACAGCTTTCTTGGCCGCCCTGCTTGTGGTTTATTTCTGAGTAATTGTTCTGGTGTAAGTTTCTTTATTATACGCCCAACAGTAGAAGGTGCCTTCCTGACAATTCTGACCATTTCTCAGTAACTCTTACATTTATTATGCTATTTCATGATGGCTGTTCTTTCTCCGGTTGTAGTTTATCTACATCCCCCCCCCCCCAAATTGCTTTTGATAGGATAAAGCGATAGATGGTAATTCATAACACTAAGCGGACTGCCCTCAGTGGCTCTAGTAAGCAAAAGGCATTATATTGAATTTGTTCGTAGATTCTAACAGGACTGTGTAGTTATTGATTTTGTGCTCAACTTCCGCGAACATATTATGTTAAATTATCTTTAAACTTAAAAGTATGATGAAAGGAAACCACAGAGAGAGTACTTGAAGAGCATACTGACGTTATCAAAATAAGGGGAAAGATTCCTGAAAAGGACACATTTTACGTATGATACAGACATGTTTCTCTATATATTGTACGTGTCCAAATACCNAAGGGGAAAGATTCCTGAAAAGGACACATTTTACGTATGATACAGACATGTTTCTCTATATATTGTACGTGTCCAAATACCCTTTTTTTAAATCTTTGTACAGGTACTGAACCCAGCAAACATTGACAGTTAAAATCTGTAAACGTGTCACGCTTTTACTAGCAACATAACAATACTCGCCATGGCATATCAATACTNTAGCAACATAACAATACTCGCCATGGCATATCAATACTGCGAAAAACTAAGAATACCGGTACTGGCACCCTGCAAACCAAACGTTTGCAATAAAAACACGAGTATTAACTAATCTGGGGATCTCGTCTTCACTAACGTTAAAGTTGTCTAGATGACTTTGCTTTTATTTTGTTTTTCCTTGTGTTCATCTAGTGGCAATCTGGTGTAATTGGCTTGTAATTAGTTATAAAATTAGGCATTGCAGACTGGTGGTGCCTCATTTTGTCGAACTCTTTTGTATTTTTCACGTCCTCACAGATCAAACTGACAATCAACGATTTTAGTAAACATAACGGTTGGCACAAAGCAGAGGATGTGACTGTGCAATGACCGTGAGAATGTCATAAAATTTTCGTTGTATACTTAGTTGAACATTACGAATAAAATTATTATTTCTGACGATCTAACAGTATTGCGTTCCCTGGGTAAAGCTGTTTTGGTTGCATCTAAGTTGAGAATTTTAAAGTATGAGCAAATTTCCAATATTTGTTTCGCGTTGGCAACACATCGCTTCCCTGGTTCAACACACATCTTCACTCCGCTCTCTCTAGCCGCTGTGTCACGGTGTGTGGCTGTCCGGAGATATAACCCATCTCCCTTGTGTTTTTAATCCACACCCTTAACAACCAGACAAACATGAGTCGGCAAAAGTCAGCCTGCAAGAGTAAGTCAGCAGGAGTAAAGTGTATGAATTCATGTATCCTTGAAGACGATGCAAGACACTGACAATGTGCAATCGAGTATGGCCTGTAAGACTACGTGCATATATCAAACGACTGCCCATCAATTACATGGGAAACAATGCGGTTACTGTGCCAAGTACTAGNTAAGACTACGTGCATATATCAAACGACTGCCCATCAATTACATGGGAAACAATGCGGTTACTGTGCCAAGTACTAGAGTAAATATTGCGATTCGCAGATATTTGAGAAGAGTGACTGTTTGAAGAATTCATCACATAAATGTTACAGACAGTTGACTCGAAGTGATAACTTAAATAAACACACCAAGGCTGATAAATGTAGTGTTTTTTCGCCCACTGAAGAACAGCGTGTGATGACTTCGTTACCTTATGTTAATACACTACATAAAATGTTTCCAGATGACGAGGAAACTCTCATGATGAACATACACTGAAGAGCCAAAACAACTGGTACACCTGCCTAATATCGTGTAGCCCCCCCCCCCCCTTTTTTTTCCCGAGCAAGCAGAAGTGCCACAAGACGACGTGGCATGGACTCGACTCATGTCTGAAGGTATGCGGAGGCAATTCACACCATGAATCCTGCAGGACAGTCCACAAATCCAATCTGCNCCCAACCGCAGCGATGCCGAAGATGTGATGTTTTACCTGATTCCCGATGTCCACGGTACACTCGTGAAATGGTCGTACGCGAACATCCAAATGTTATCGCTACCTCGGCGATGCTGTGTCCCATCTCTCGTGCGCCGACTATGACACCACGTTCAAACTCACTTAAATCTTGATGACCTGCCACATGACCGCATGCAGTTTATGCAACGTGATACAATGAAGGAACACATCAAGATCTGCAGGAGTTCGTCTACTATGAGCCATCAAGTGAGGTCGCATATACCTCCTGCGACATCGATGAGTACTGTTTCTGCAGATGATTATAACAAGCCAGTTAATACTAATAAGAAACCACGGAGGCATTATTGAGTCGCTAACTGTGGAATTTACTCTTGCAAGGCGTTCGTGTGAAGTCGATGAACTTTAAAATAAACTGCTGTCCTCTCTAAATAATGATGATATCCAAGTCACTCCTACAACTTGATATTGGGGATGAAACAGGGGTGAATACTATAATGAAAGCAGCAGCATTGATGATAAGGCTATGGTGACAGTGTTGATGAAGTATCTGATGAGGAGGATTATGATTCCCTCGACATTCCCACACATCTCACCGAGTTTACTTCGATAAGTGATGCTAAGAAGGTAGAAGACGCCAAGAACGCTCGTTACATATTTCCCAAAGTACCGAATGAACTTGTTGATAGACTCAGATATTTGATTGAGCTGCATATACGCGGGGATCTGTCACGCACCGTTGAGATATCTTCAATCATCGATGAACTGAACGCACAGGGTTACATCAGACGAGACTGTTGGCTACTATCCATGACCTGCCAACATCTCATATATATAAATATCTAATGTAAAAAATATTTACAAAAATAGAATGTTAATACCAAGTAAATATATAAGATTTTTATAAACATATTAATGTGTGTTTATTTTCTCACACAATCCCTTCTGCTTCTATAAAAGATTGATCAATTCAGTGGTGCAACAATAGATTGCGTGTGCCTGTTGTAGATAGCATTTGTATGAGCATGCGAAGGAGTGTTATGGTTTGATCTGAAGTATTATGTCTTACTCGGGTCGTTTAAAATGAATGAGTTCTATATGGCAAACAAATGAAATGAGGGGAATGTTTTTGAGGAATGTTTCGCAACTAGTTGGTTGGCCTGGTCAGTTGGGGGGCGGGGGTGGGCAGGAGGAAGACAGAGCTCACTCACGCACCCTACTCAGACAATACATACACAGACAATAAAACTAACGATATAAACAACACACACAAACACAGAAACGCCACAACATCAAGTACAAGAACATTCGCGTACCAAGCCCTCTGTCTCCTATGGGCGGCAGGGTTGTGGAGCCAGAGGCACCGTTAGCAACTCATAACGTAACAAGTATTGAAACATTTCTTATTCTTAATTTCTATTTCCAAGCCCTATAAATTCTTTTTTTTTTTTAATTTGTTTAATATATATTGTATAATGACACCGCCTCGGATGGCCATTTGTCTAAGTCGGGTTTAAAGTTTTCTAAATTTTCTTCTACCCTTTGGTATGGTCCGCTGTGGTAGAAATATTATGCGAAAAATTTGCGAAGAATTTGTGCGAAGAGGTCAGCTACGAGACTCTTATTAGAGACATTTTTCGAGATTGTCCATCATAATTTGTATAGGTGGGTGTTATGGCAGGCTGGTCTTGTCGGTTTGTCCAGTCAGTTTTGCAGGAACTGGTCTCGTCAGGAGCTAGTCTTGTGCTCAGTCAATCCCGCCAGGAACCTGTCTTGGGTGGAGTTAGTCTTAGGTGGCGTCAGTCGTTGGCTAGTATGGTTAGCCGGTATGGGTTCGAGTTGTTGCCACCTAGTTATTGACAATTGTATGGACTGCGATTTTTCTCGATTTTTCGAGATCAATGTCATTGGGGTATGGTCAATGTCAACAACCAACGCGGTGGCTAAATCGACAGCTCCTCTGGCGGCGAAATAGACAATTAATACACTAATGTCACCTAGGTGATAAAAAAGTCAACTAATGACCAATGAAAAAATGAATATGGTGGGTGGAGTGCATTCGACAGAATGATCATGTGTGAGGGGTCAAGGGAGGGGAATGTTAACACCATGAGAAACATTGACGGCAGGTCGAATGTTGCTTGAGTTATCAACCAATGAAAACACTGTTGGGTGGCGAAACGAACACAAGTAATCAACCAATGAGAAACAATGGTGTTGGACAGTCGTCTGCTGGACATGGTGCCGAGGGAACCTCCGGAAATGTCAGTTTTTTATAAGTGTTTTAAAATATAATTTTTATAATGGTTGATTACAATTTTCATTTTAATTTGTTTGTGTTTAAGGTAATTTAAGGTAATTGGTACAGGATAAAGGTCAAAGGTCAAGGTCACTGGGAATCAATATGGTGGTTGGGTGATGTCATAACATTGTGGCTGTTCGACTCCAGTCCCCCATCCCTTCTAAGCCATAATGTTCAAAATTTTATATTCTATAAAATATTATATATATATTTATATATATATATAATGTCTATATTTTCAAAATAATTTTTAGCCTTTTTTGTATTTTTTTCGGAAAATTTAAAACAATTTTGCACTTTATTTTGGGTTCATGGCCATCCAAGGTCAAGGTAACAGGAAAAGGTCAAGGTCACCGACATATGCTAGCCGACTTTTATGAATTTATTCGATTTTTTACAATTTTTTCTTGAGTTTCAGTTGTCAAGGTTATTGGGCTTAAGGTCACTGGCATCCAACATGGTTGTCGGAGTCATCAATGTAATTTTTCCTCAATTTTAATTATTATTATTTAATAAATTCTCATATTGTTTCAAATTTTGTAATTTTTTTCCAAGGTCATTCAAGGTCAAGGTCAAGGTCATCTACTTATAACGTGGTTAACGAGATGGATACTGGTCGACCTGGCGAGAGCCGGTCAGGGCGATAGCTTAGTCGATCGACCTTTTATAGAACTCCGGACCTCCTATATGTTCATATTAAGATAAAGTTTTTTAATAATTTTAAATTTTTAATAATTTTAATTTTTTTATATTTTTTGGGATTTTATAATTTTTTTGTAATTTTTTGGAATTCTTGATTTTAAGGTTACGGGGACAGGGTCAAGGTCAAAGACATGGGTCAAGCTAGATACAATATGGCTGCCGACCGACCGGAATGACAGAGCATGATGTCGGTTCCAGCTCCGGACCCCCAGACGCTAGGGCCCGAATGCCGATAATTACACTACTTACATGTGTAGCGGTTTTATAAACAAAAAGTTCTGCTATTAAATTCTCTCTCCCATGGTTTACACCTAATAGTTTGTTAAATTTCATCTTCATGCCGAGTTTATCGCAAACGTTTATTTGCGCCGAGGATGCTGTAACCGTATACACACGGGCGTTTAGAAACTAGTTCACAAAGATTCGCATCTTGTATATGTCGGCAAGTTCTCTCTAGCTTGCATAGCCTTCCTACTTGGTGGGTTAATGCCTGTGTTATCAAGAAGGAGAAGTCGTAGCCAACAATTTGTGATAGGAACGTTTTACAACTGAACAGACAAAGTACATTTACACATTACAAAGATATTACCTTGTTTTTTTTAAGTCTAACAAATCGCACAAGTAGCACGGCAATAATTTATTTGTGCAATACTGAATGTGTGATTGCCATTTATGTAGCCAAACATGATTAAATAATATTATATGTTGAGAGTTTTTATATGTACCTACTTGGATGCGTTTGAAATTGTCGGCCATTTTACACACCACAAAAATCATATTAGTTATCAGAAAGTTTTTCTTACAAATACAACACGGATTAATTTCTAAAACTATGCAATATTGTTAAAGACGTTCACAGCAGACTGAGCACTTTTGAAATCAACCTTTGAAAACATCGCTGTCGATAACAGTACACAGTGGCACTCAGGGTCCCAGTTTAGTTGGCAGTTATATAGTAAATAGTTATACTACTTGATACTGTATTGAGAGTGTAATGTTTACGTTTATGGTAACTGAAGTCAGTGATTTTTATTTTACTCACAAACACACACACAAGAACTTCAAGTCCCATATTATCAGCAGATTTACTTTCCTAGAAATTCCATTTTCGCTTGACTGATGCATGGACAAAGCGACAAGATTAATTTTACATACAGAGGAAGGTTACAAAGAGAAGAAAATTAGATCCTGGACAGGGCTTTCAAAATTGCTCACTTAACCGTAAACAACCCATAAATTTTCATTTCTGCTTCAAATATGTTTTCTGAAAAAAATGTACTGCTTACGATATTTAGAGATAACTTAGTAACTTACTGTTTCAAACTTGAAAGCGATGAGTGGCCGAACGAGATCAAACCTGTTCGTGATTTTCTTTCCGATCAAATCCGGCAAAATCACCATTAGAGAGTTTCCTATACTCCTCACAACCATATCGGACCTGCAAGAATCGTGACATGTAAAGGGAACTGTTTATCACAGACATGTTGAATCACATAATCATAATCAGAAAGCAGAGCAACAAACGTAACCATACTCTAATGTACCGTTGTCACAAATTTCCTATTAAAAATAAAGTATTTTATTATAATTTCGACTTTTACATATGTTATTGCACTGCATGCTAAAAACACAAAAACTATTTTAACCAAAAATTACTACTTTACTTATAGAGATTAACAGCTTATTTAAATTAACTATTTTATATTTCCATAATATTTCACTAAATGTTATACATGCTAATAAGTAACATTTTTCAAATCAAACAATGTAATTTGGTTTAAAAAGTGTTCATAATTACAAGTTAAACTATAACTGTAATTGTTTTTTGTAAAGTGTAAATGTGGAAAAACAGTGAAATTGTAGCTTGAAAAAATTATGCCAATAATGTTGTATGAAAATATATGTCTTTGTAAACCTCAATATATATATCCTTATATGTTTATTTATATAAGGATTTATTAAATGGCATGATGTTCAGACAACTAATACGTCAATGTCATTTCGAAATGGAGGAGTCCTAAAATCTGTTTTGAAAATAAAATCCTAATCTATGTATTAGAATAATTCAAATTCATAATTTTAAGTCGGGAGTTAATTTTTAAGGCTCAGCTTCACCTCTTCTGCAGAAATTCTTTGTTTTCACGTCTTAATTTTGCATTCATAGTAATTACTGTCAACGTGTAATTATAGAAAATTTACACATTGCGAGATGTTTACTATTCTTGTAGTAATTTCTATTGTGTGTTTTCTGATTATTGTAAAAAGTCGAGAACGTATTTAAATATTGTTAATAAGTAAAACAAAACGTGTACATATTAAAACGGATGTGAGTATTTTAATGGCACGGTTTGTATTCTTCGCGTAAGTGTTGCGTATGGAAATGTCCTGACGTGTATGCGTGTGTCTATTATTGATATTGTGCCATTTGTAGGCACTCGCTAACTTTGAAACATGTTTTTTTTAACACTGTATTCTCTTTCAGGGAATATTTTTGGTTTTAATGGCAAAGCCGCTTGTTATCGTTTCCAGCACCTAGTTTTCTTAATTGCTTAATTCTATGTAAAAGCAAGGTTAGATAATGTTTAAGTCACTGTTTCTGTAATTTTGTTTGTTCAATTGGGAATGTTCCAAGATTTCGTTACTTTTAAATTTTGAATTTTGTCGGCGACCAGTTACTCTGATCAGGTTAAGCTGTTACGTCAACCGATTGAAATATCTATAGTTAAAGAAATTGTAAATTTTGTAATGAAATATCTGGTATCAGAGTTGTGAATCTCATATTTAAATTATTTTATGTCAATGTAATTTTATAAAATATTCATGGTATTAATGTAAAATAACGCATAATAAAAAAAGATAGTATCACTGGTTTTGTGTCAAGCGACTTGATATCTGTGAAAGTCACTGATATTTTCGGAATACGCCCTACATACAGCTTTCTTGATTTCTATATGTTATGGCGTGTACTAGCTCCGGCTATTAACCAGTTTTAATGGAGTCATCTGCTGAGTTTTACCTCTTTGGGTGAGTGTTTCTTGTCCGGTTTTTGATCGTCGCCTCAGTAATATATTATTTCGTTTATTGCTGCATATAATATATATTATTATTATCTATTTGTAAGGGTGTTGGAGTAGGAATTCTTTCTTTCTCTATGTTATGTTGGGCTCACGCCTAGCTTCCCTCCCCCTCCCCTCGCACATGGTCACAGGCTTGGTGAAGCACCATACGGCGGTGTCCCACTGGTGTTTGCAGTTTCTGCACCAGGATCGCGCTCAACCACTGGTAGCATTCTCGTCGTTATTTACCACGAAGTTTCCACCCCTGCTCGTGCATGAAGGCTCACAGCCAGATTGAATGTAGAACAGAACCGAAAGCAACCAGAAGAGGACGAAGTTGTATCTTGGTTTGTCTCTCTTTAATATGCCGGTGTGTTGTTGTTACTTGACACATGAGGTTAAGGTTTCCTCTTTACACTTTCGTAGGTGGTTTGCTCATTTCAATTGTTTTAGGTTACTCGCATCTCTGTGATAGGGAAAGTCTTTCGCAACTGAAATCCTGATGTGCGTGAAAAAAACTCTGAGTCAAACTCCATATTCTGAAATAGATCAAAAATTCGCTTTGATGATCGCGATGTGCTTATATTGGCCTCGAGCCTCGTATCATCCGACTAAGAAGTTTCCGTCTTTTAACGAGCACATATCCAGCTGCCAAAAAAAACAGCATAATCACATTCCCTTTCGAAATATTCTTAACATCAAAGGTTCCTACCGACGCTGTCCACAACAATAAATAAATCAATACGTTGCCAAACATTTCAAGTCACCTCTCATTGACCTTGAGATGAGTGTCACTATAAACCACTCTTCTCCTCCTTTGACGTCTACACGTTCTTATACACACGTTTCACGCGTACACAACGCAAGCCTACTTGTACACGTGTCCCGAGACTAAAACGGGAATCATTTCCAGACAACCTCATTTCCACGAGAGGATTCTCGCTCGACGCCTTTGTGCCAACTTAAGGCAGAGGAAAAGTAAACAGGTTTCGGTTTGTGCCGTATGTCATTTGTCTGTAATAATGTAGTTTGTGCAACGAAAGACTTTTATGGAGAAAACTTGTCTTCTTTTTGGCGATTAAAACACAGCAATGATAAATTAGCGTGTTGTTAGTATCGATAGTTTGACTAACTGTTCCACCTGACTGATAACGATAAATCCATGTGTTTCTCTAAAGCTTTTAGCATTAAAGTAAAGCCGACATTATTTGCAGAAGCCAGCTACAAGATATCTGCTACGGAGCACGCCTACCATATGTGACCTTGGTAACTTACGATAGTGTCATGTTAATTGCGCCTACACGGACCTTAGTACGAGCCTAGACCACAATCGCGAAGCCACCCTTGAGATCACGTGACGTCGTGCACTTCAAACAGCCCCTCCATGTTCTCTCTGAAGCGGAATAACGCTCCGTGCAAGTCATTATCCTAACGAACTTCTGCGAACCCCAGTTCACTTCCCGCCAATTTACTGCTGCAATCAGCAAATAGGCGGATGAGCAGCAAGGTACTGATGTTACTACTGTGTTCATGGTGCAGTCACGTTAAAATATATGTAAGTAGATTAAAACCGGTTTCAATGAAGGAATATTTGCGTCGAAAAATGGTTTTTAACTGGACTGTGGCATAAAAATGAAAGAAAATAAATGGAAAAGGATTCGGTGGGTTCTCGTAATATGCTGCAGAAGGGCAATACGAGTAAATTTAAGTAAATAACTTCAATTGAAATTTTACTCTTCCCTCTTCGCTTATATAATAGCATGGCAACGGTTGCAGGTTGGAATCCCGTTTTATTGATTGCTTCTCTTCGTCACTTACATTAAGTCAGTCTGAAGCTCGCATGTGAGAGAAACAAAAAAATACCAACATCGAAATGCTGGTTTAATTGCTACTCAGTGACTAATTACTTCAATTGATTTTGTCAGTTCATAATTTCAAGTCGTTCATTGACAATATTTTACAAAACATTCAAATAGTAATTGCTGCTTTGAACAACTAATAGTACAGGATGTCCGAAAAGTATTTCCCTCATTACAAACTTAATTTATCTCCGTTATATTAGATAGAGATATGAAAGTGGTGCCCAAATGTCGGAAAATTAACCATGCCTTTCGTTGCAGGTTTCAGTAACGTGGCTGTAGTGTAGCAGTGGCAGAGTCCAGGAAAGCGGACATGTCCACCAATCAGGAAGGAGCTAAGTGTGTCCTCTGGCACCACGAGACACGGTCACCAATGACAGTGCAGACAGATGATCTTTCAGACAACGTACGGGAAGATGCCGCCCGATGTCAAGAGCATTAAATCGTAGTATGACAAGTTCAAGACCTCAGGACCTGTTGCTGACTTTCCGACCACCAACTTCAGCTAACAGGGTGCAAGCAGTGAGATAGTAGTTTGTGCGAAGTCCCAAGAAATCGTTGCGTAGAGCCTCACGTGAATTACAGATGCCAGCAAGTTCTCTTCGTGATATCTTATACAAACTTTTTTGTTTCGTGCATACAAAGACATATTGTGCAGGTTTTGTTGCCCAATGACGCCACGCGTCGGTATGACTTTGCAGTCGAAATGTTATCACGTATTGAGGGCGATAATGGCTATCTCAAATGTGTTGCTTTTTCTGATGAGTGACCTAGTGTGTCAGTGGTGTATTGAACCAGCATAACGTGCGTATTTGGAGTTCAAAGCCCCCTGGTGAGGTGTCAGAGTGTGCCAGAGGCAGCCCAAACTTCACCTTTGCACCCTTTGTATAACAAAATTATAGGACCATTATTTTTCGCTGAGGGCACCATCACATCTTCAGTGTATCCGGACATGCGGCAATTGTTTCCTGTTCCTCAGTTGCTTGAGTATCATCCAGATGTAATTGTTCAACAACACGGTGCACCGCCTCAGTGGAGTTTGGAGGCTCGTGCCTATCTTGATACGACTTTTGCTGGACGACAGATCGGTCGTGATACGGTCGTGAAAGCCCGACAGCTTGGCCTCCACGCTCCCCTGACATAACCCCATTAGACTTTTTTCTATGTGGTTATGTCAAAGACATATCTACAGAACTCCTGTATCAGATCTTGCAACTCTGCAACAACGGATATCCGCAATCGTAGCATCGATCCCTCCTGTGATGCTGGCTAACGTAGTTGTGATAACATATTTCAACGATAAAAGAACTTGTTCCCGATATTATATGAACAATTGCTTTAAATGAAAGCGCCAGGTTTTAAAAAATATAAAAACGAAAGTGAGATAAGTATGCAAGGAAGAGGCCGCAGCGCAGTTAGTATTACCACATCTACTTACGTCCCATTGCGCATGTCTGTTGTCGAGGGTTTAGCTGTGAAGACGACCTGCACAAGAAGCAACGGTGCAACCAACGAGTGCGGAACAATGTGATACTCTGGCTGGCTGGTTTGTCGTTGCCTTCCGCAGTACGAAGGTGAAAATGCAATACAACGCACGATTTTACTTACTTCAAACTCCACAACATGGTTGGAACAGAAATATTCAAGCCCGTGACTATCAGACTAATTGCACTAATTAGTTCGACACACAAAATTGTCCAGGAGACGCACATCAAACTCGCCGCTGAAACATCTGCAGTAACTACGGGGTGCATTTCCATGTGACTCGAAAAAGTCTTTCAAATAACTGACTAGTATATGTGTATCTCATTGAAAGATCAGAAGTTCAGTGTATAGTGCTAAATTTATAATTTTCTGTAAACAGGCAACACAGTTCGTGATCAATCATCTTGTATTTGCCAAACATTTCAATAAATACAATAGCTAAATCTACAAAACAAAAAGTATACCCACAAAAAAATTTCTTATACAGAAGTAAACGCAGCTACCGCTTAATCATATTAATTATATCGTGAACGAGAATGTAATGTGCATTTTCTCGATAACTATGTTATATTTCAGACATGCGCAGATAGACACTTCTCTGAAATTTATAATTGTTTGCCTGTATAATATTAACTTTAATTCAAGTATAAATTCACGAAAAATTAAAGCAGGCCTACAGTTGCCATGCCCATCACTTCACAAAGTACACATGTCAGTGTCTGTGGTGCAAAATGTAAGAGAAGTTTAAACTATATATAAATGTGTGTGAATGATTGTTTACGGCATGGGCGTAGTGTGTAAAGCAGAAACAGATTCATGATTCTTACACCAAGACCCACGATTCAAACAGTTGGTTTGTCACTAGCCTTCCACTTGTGAGGTCCTCCGTTCGAACCCAGACCACAGAGGCGGGAAAGAGATTCTCATCTTGGGAATGTGGTGGATAGTGCCATGGCGAGGAGGTTTTCTCGGGGCTCTCCAATTACCTCCCCCGTCTTAATTCCCCTGCAGCTCCACCCGCACCTCGTCACATCTCATTTATTCCTCAGACTGACTGGAGTGACAGGTTTTTTCCTAGGTTAGTACAGCCGGCTCCAAGAAGCGCCTTTCTCCTGTCATCTGCACTAACCTTACCTTACATGCGGATTTTCATTTTATTACACGAAATACTACTGCATATGTTAAATATATTAGCAACGACTTTATGAATATAACAGATATAGTTGTTTTAAAACAAAGAGCCCTTGTTTGTTCCCCAGCAGGCTTGTAGAATTTTGTGTATAAAAACTACTATCCCTACATTACTACAATTCTATTAAATGCATGCTCCAAGGAGATAAAGGGCACATAATAAATAACGACATAAGCATTCACCAGGCATGGGGAAGGTAAGGAAGCACTACTTCTCAAGAAGTATGTCAGCATTCACCAGGCATGGAAAAGGTGAGGAAGCACTACCTCTCAAGCAGTATGCCAGCATTCATCAGGTAGGGAAAAGGTGAGGAAGCTATACCTCTCAAGCAGTATGTCAGCATTCATNAAGCAGTATGCCAGCATTCATCAGGTAGGGAAAAGGTGAGGAAGCTATACCTCTCAAGCAGTATGTCAGCATTCATCAGGCATGGAAAAGGTGAGGAAGCACTACCTCTCAAGCAGTATGTCAGCATTCACCAGGCATTGAAAAGATGAGGAAGCACTGCCTATCAAGCAGTATGTCAGCATTCGCCAGGCATTGAAAAGGTGAGGAAGAACTACTTCTCACACACTGTCAGCATTCACCAGGCATTGAAAAGGTGAGGAAGCACTACCTCTCAAGCAGTATGTCAGCATTCACCAGGCATTGAAAAGGTGAGGAAGAACTACTTCTCACAAACTGTCAGCATTCATCAGGCATGGAAAAGGTGAGGAAGCACTACCTCTCAAGCAGTATGTCAGCATTCATCAGGCATGGAAAAGGTGAGGAAGCACTACCTCTCAAGCAGTATGTCAGCATTCACCAGGCATGGAAAAGGTGAGGAAGCACTACCTCTCAAGCAGTATGTCAGCATTCATCAGGCATGGAAAAGGTGAGGAAGCACTACCTCTCAAGCAGTATGTCAGCATTCACCAGGCATGGAAAAGGTGAGGAAGCACTACCTCTCAAGCAGTATGTCAGCATTCACCAGGCATTGAAAAGGTGAGGAAGAACTACTTCTCACACACTGTCAGCATTCATCAGGCATGGAAAAGGTGAGGAAGCACTACCTCTCAAGCAGTATGTCAGCATTCATCAGGCATGGAAAAGGTGAGGAAGCACTACCTCTCAAGCAGTATGTCAGCATTCACCAGGCATGGAAAAGGTGAGGAAGCACTACCTCTCAAGCAGTATGTCAGCATTCATCAGGCATGGAAAAGGTGAGGAAGCACTACCTCTCAAGCAGTATGTCAGCATTCACCAGGCATGGAAAAGGTGAGGAAGCACTACCTCTCAAGCAGTATGTCAGCATTCACCAGGCATTGAAAAGGTGAGGAAGAACTACTTCTCACACACTGTCAGCATTCATCAGGCATGGAAAAGGTGAGGAAGCACTACCTCTCAAGCAGTATGTCAGCATTCATCAGGCATGGAAAAGGTGAGGAAGCACTACCTCTCAAGCAGTATGTCAGCATTCACCAGGCATGGAAAAGGTGAGGAAGCACTACCTCTCAAGCAGTATGTCAGCATTCACCAGGCATTGAAAAGGTGAGGAAGAACTACTTCTCACACACTGTCAGCATTCATCAGGCATGGAAAAGGTGAGGAAGCAGTACCTCTCAAGCAGTATGTCAGCATTCACCAGGCATGGAAAAGGTGAGGAAGCACTACCTCTCAAGCAGTATGTCAGCATTCACCATGCATGGGAAAGGTGAGGAAGCACTACCTCTCATGTAGTATGTCAGCATTCACCACGTGAGCTCAGGAGTCATGTGTAATCGGACCTCAGCCAAATTCAAGAATGGTCTATAACTACTGGTGTCTATCGTCTTACCTGGCAAACGTAGGGTAACGGTGATCAGACTAATCGCCTTCTACCACAGCGACCCAAACTCCGGCCATGGATTGCCTTGTTTGGGAAAAGTGGCGGACATTGCCGTAGGCCAGTATTTTTTCTCGGGCTACCTCCGTTCACCCAGATATTGCATGCTCTTAATGCTCCATCACTAACTCAACTCACTTCAGCCCTATAAGTGCTGAAGACCAGATTTTTCAGTGCCCTTCAGATCTCTCACACCTAAGGCACGAGATCTAATGGCATCTTTCCAGTGCCTCGCACTATGTGCGAAGCCGCTAACCAGCGTAGGGACAATGCACTACTCAGCCAAGCAATCTGTGCCGCCGGGAGGTGGACCCGAGCTATTGAGATGAGACAATCTACTCCGAGTAAGAGAAATATATTACAGTCAGCATTCTACGCGAGCGCATGTACATCTGCCTGTACAGAAACTGGACTCAGAATCAAACTACATCGGGAGGTTAACATTGTGACACAAATTAATGGTAACGGCTACCCTGGCCATCTGCAGCCAAGTGCTTTCATCCGTCCCCGAAGGTTGAAGAGGGGATGGAAGGGAAGGTGTGACCTTGTGTAGTGTACGTATTTTCCGCATGCACACTTGTCTCGGTGGAGCGGCAAGTGTTGCCAAGCGCTGAAGAAGAGAGGTGTAAGTAAGAAGATGCTCACCCGAAGACGATGCAGAAGGGGAATATCTCGAAGAGCATGGATGCGCTGATGGGCAGGTGCTTCTCCTCGCGAGTCATGGTGAGGGAGGCAAGGGTGAAGGCGCGGTTGTCGAAGGTGAGCTGGAAGGTGACGTGCACAGTGTCGAACAGCAACTCCTCTCTCACCAGCTCGATCCTCATCTCCTTGTGATAGAAGTGCCTCGCCACCTGCGACAACANCATCTCCTTGTGATAGAAGTGCCTCGCCACCTGCGACAACACACACTCGCTGTAGGGCCCAGTCAGCTCCATTACTACAGCTGCTTACACATTACTGCCACACTCTCGCTGTAGCACCCAGTTAGCTCCATTGATACACCTGCTTACACATTACTGCCACACTCTCGCTGTAGCGCTCAGTCAGCTCCATTACTACACCTGCTTACACATTACTGCGATACTCTTCGTTAATAGTACATTCACCTTTAATTCAAACTTTTCTCGAGCCCTGCTAAAGTTTTACTTCCAGGACATTCCTTGGCCTCATGCTAACAAAGCTTAACCGAGTCTAGAAGATTACACCAAAGTTTCAATGTACTGCATTCTTGCGCACTCGGTATCATACTATTTTGCATAAGAACTATCTCTAACTAGGCATCATCAACATCTCTACTGTCTCTCTGTTGTTATTCATATCAATTATAAATTAAATATAATATGCCATAAATAAAATATATGCAAATCCAATTTAATTCAAAATAAAGTGATTTCTTGTAACACACGAATAAAACGCTTGTAATATATAGCATATTTAATAAACAATTAAACACGTCTTACAGGGGTGATATTACAAAGGTTTGCTAACGTAAGTGTGAAGAAACCGCTAACTTACTATACACACTAGTAGGGGCACAGGAACCCAGAAATGCGCGGGATGGAGGGGGGAAGTACAGTGGTACATTGACCATCCTCCCAAATTTTTTGGGCGGGGTGTAACTTACCATTTGTACCCATCCCCTTTACCGAGTTATTTTGGTGTCATGCTCTTTAGATAAACATAATAAATTATGCAGCAACAATAATGTTAATGCTATCAAAATTTCACGACTTGCTGCAACAACAAGTTTTTTTGTGTTTTTATGTTTCCTTAAATTGTTAAAAATAAAACTCACTTGGCTACAAGTATGTCCTTTTCCAATCATTTAAACCTTGTAACTACATTTAGTTTAGTAACGGAGGCCTAAATTACTCGCTCAATTGCCAAATTGAAAATTACAGATACAATTTCACTTGAGAGTCAAAATAAATGCACATAAATTAAATTTTAATATAATTAGTTCAGGACAGTTTTAAATGCATTTTTGCCTTTATTCCGCTAAACGATTTACTTAAGTCACAGACTCACAGCACATTCCATGTGACAACATTCACCGACTCTGACGAGAGTATGTTTACATATGAAATTTCACATTTTTACAATAGCACTAGGCTATATGAAATGGAGAATTGACACAGCCTTTATCAAATATTCCCCAAATTCATTCCATTCACACTCCAATATACAGCAGTTCTTTTGGAATTGCTGTCGGTATTCTGACTCGGGTCCGAAACTGCACCAGTTATCCAGTTTGAAATTGTTTCAGTGCCCCTGCACACTCAGGGAAATACCCCCGGCTCCTAACCAGATCATTTGAAGGCAAACAAACTTACTAATGTTCGGCAGCGAATCGCAACAAGTTGTCCATGTGTCGATGCCTTATTGTAAGGATCTGTGTTACAGAGATATATATTCCTTAGAAATAATATAAGATTTCAGGTTCACCAACGAGTGGTTACTGGTAACTACTCCCATGGCAATATCGATCTCTACTGGTGGCTTTGAAGAGATAAACTATAAGCAGAAAGACGAGACTAAACGTGTTTCTAAACGCAGTCAACAGTGAAGGAGCTGAGTGACTGTTCCCTGATCTGTCGACTTTCAATACGCTGCCTGTAATGGTGAAGAGAAGGAACAGAATATCTGCCTTGCTCCATGGTGACGTGGGCTCTGACACCAGCATGCGTGACAGTGAACTGCCTATCTCGACTACTTCCACTTCCGACCACATAATCCCAACTATACTTAGTTGCAGGGTCTCGCTGTGCTCTTCTTGGACGGCGGTAGCTCCTAGCTCGCACCACGACGTAACCAGGGAGGGCGCTGCACTCACTACAGAGGACACGTCTACCCTCACCATGCGCACCAATGCCGGGGACAAAACTTCCAACACCCGGTACTGTTGTTACACAGCGCGCTTGAAACGGCAATCTCCAACTAAAGTACTCACCCGAGCAACACCTAGTCAACGTTATCGCACTTGCTTTCTGCTGCCTGCCAGACCATGCGCACCCTACATCTGAATGCTAGACGATTCTGAGATTAGAGAACGCCCTCTGGGAATGATTTCTTAATAGCGCCACATTCAACACAAAGAGAGGCTCAAATACTTCACTAAAATATGTTATGTGACATTAGGTTTAAGTAATGCTTTCCCTTTTTATGAATTTTTTTTAGCTTTTTCCACATGGACTTCCTGGGTTTCGGTGAAGTCGACTTCACTGTGCCGTGATGGTGTAGTGGTCAGACTGCTCGCCTCCCACCATGGCGAACCGAACTCCATTTCCGGCGGGGTCTCCTCCGGACTTTCGCAAGTGGGAATCGTACCTGATGATGCCGCTGGTTGGCGGGTTTACTCAGGGATCTCCAGTATCCCCCCCCCACTCTTTCATTCCGTCACTGCTCTATACAGCTTCGCTTTAACCTTATCAGCTCTCAAGAACTCGATATTAAGAACGGCCCAAATCTCTTCACTTACTAACTCCACTACACGATGGCAGTCAATCATGAAGTCCACCATTAATTAAAAAAATTGAAAGATACCACACAATTCTAAAGTACTTTTTGTCTTATATTATTACAATTGCTATGCCATTAGTCTTCAAGCGCACCACTCATATAGAAATTCGTTTAAACAAATTGGTTTCCAAAAAAATATGTAAAGGTTTTCATAAGTCCTTAATTTACTTTTATAAGAAATTTGTAAAACATTTGAGTTACGTATGCGCGTCAGATCAATGCTTCGAACCCATCTAAGTTATAGAAGATTTTTGCAGCATTAATTATTCGTGTGCATTCAAGCTGTGTTAACAGTACCACTATTATCGGTATTGTAAACGTCTCCAGTCTTATGGAGGACTTTACAAATGTAACAGTACTTAGATTGTTAGTATCCCCTCACTTGTTTAGTCTCTAGTGCTCCAAAACCTCGACCCCCATTCCGTTATAAGCTCGCATACACCCGTGAGTATCGTGCATTCCAGTAATTGTGCGTGTGCTCTGAACATCACTTCACTACAGTTACGACATTCGCTATTACCATTTATGAACTTTATGAAGGGAATGTTATCTTTCCCATGTTTATGAGCGCGGCTGTACGGACAGCCATATTGGTACAGGCATAAGCAAAAATAAATACTACCTTTTTTACCATATTAAAGAAATAATTATTTAATTTTTATTTAGACATTACACAGAGGAGGATAGTAAATTTATTTATAATATTTAAATATTTAATATAATCGGCACTTGTTTCTAAATGAATACCGTGTACTTACAACAGCTATGCGACCTGTACAAAAAGATCTGAGCAAAGGTTTGAGTCTATATTCTTTAAATAAAAATTATTATTACATACATATCTACGCATATTCTGAGCAACGCTGTTACAGAAAAACCGAAATATGACAAAATAAACACACATCGAAAATAAGCTAACCAGACCTGTTAAGAGCTGTTCACGGTAAACTTAGCACATGTGAAAGCCTTTCTTAATATCTACCGTGTATGACCGTTCTGTATTCTTCCGCCCTATACAACATTGGCATTGCCACGGGCCTGATCACGTTATTGATGCGCCGCCAGGTCAAGTGAAACTGTGAACTGATCGGGGAAGTAAATTTACATATATACTAATTCTTAAACTTATGTGCATTAAAAAATATAAATAAATAGTTTCAGTAGTCACAAATATTTACCTAACCCTTCTTATTTAACGTTAAGACATTGAACTACTTTCCCTCCTCGGTTACCACCTATACTAGGCGAATGTCACTCAGTGCGCCGGGTAATATATATGCAGGTAGGAGCACTGATATTTTTCAAAGTTTGAGTTCAAAAGTGCTCACTTAATCGTGAACATCTATTATCAGCCATACATACACTGAGGTGACAAAAGTCATGGGATAGCAATATGCAAATATACAGATGGCAGTAGTATCGCGTACAAAATGTATAAATGAGCAGTGCATTGGTTGGGCTTTCATTTGTATTCAAGAGATTCATGTGAAAAGGTTTCTGACGTGATTATGGCCGCACAACGGGCATTAACAGACTTTGAACGCGAAATGGTAGCTGGAGCTCGACGTATGGGACATTCCATTTCCGAAATGTTTAGGGAATTCAACATTCACAGATCCACAGTGTCAAGAGTGTGCCGAGAATACATAATTTCAGGCATTACCTCCCACCATGGACAACGCAGTGGCCGACCGACTGCACTTAATGACCGAGAACAACGACGTGTGCGCAGAATGGTCAGTGTTAACAGACAAGCAACACTGCGTGAAATATCAGCAGGAATCAATGTGGGACGTACGACATACGTGTCCGTTAGGACAGTGCGGCGAAGTTTGGCTGTACTGGGCTATGACAGCAGAAGACCGACTCGAGTGCCTTTACTAACAGCACAACATCGCCTGCAGCGCCTCTCCTGGGCTCGTGACCATATCGGTTGGACCCTAGACGACTGGAAAACCGTGGCTTGGTCAGATGAATCACGATTTCAGTTGGTATGAGCTGATGGTAGGATTCGAGTGTGGCGCAGACCCCACGAATCCATGGACCCAAGTTGTCAACAAGGAACTGTGCAAGCTGGGGGTGGCTCCATAATGGTTTGGGCTGTTTTTACATGGAATGGACTGGGTCCTCTGGTCTAACTGAACTGATCATTGACTGGAAAGGGTTATGTTCAGCTACTTGGGAACCAGTTGCAGCCATTCATGTACTTCATGTACCCAAACAACGATGGACTTTTTATGGATGACAATGCGCCATGCCACCGGGTCACAACTGTTTGCGATTAGTTTGAAGAACATTCTGGACAATTCCAGCGAATAATTTGGCCACCAAAATTGCCCGACATAAATCCCATCGAACATTTTTGGGACTTAATCGAGAAGTCAGTTCGTGCACAAACTCCTGCACCGGCTACAGTTTCACAATTATAAACGTCTATAGAGGCAGCATGGCTCAATATTTCTGCCGGGGACTTCCAACGACTTGTGGATTCCATGCCACGTCGAGTTGCTGCATTTTTCCGGGCAAAAGGAGGTCCGACACGATATTTGGAGGTATCCCATGACTTTTGTCGTCTCAGTGTATGTAAACAATACAATACATTCTTAATTCCGCAGAAAGATATAACCTACACAGCGAGTAATCAAACAAACAACAACAGTAAATACAAATATATGCAAATAAATCTAGACGACAAAACAAAGATAACTCACACTAACACACAAGTAATGACCTCACCAAAAGTATACATTTTTTGGAGGTACAATTTTGCTGCGGTCACTGCACAGAAAATAGTCTAAGAACTCTGACTTAGTAGGTAACTGAGACAAGCGCTATGCTTTGGTCACAGTGATGATTTCGACAAGAGGTAATCGTTCTCGAAACAAATGGAATTTAATTCTTCTAGAAAATTGGCCTAATTACTGCTAATGCTGTGATAAATACATTAGTTAAGCGAGTATAGCAAGTGCAGAAGATTATTATTGTTACATATAACCCGGATATTTTGAAACTAAGAAAACCTGGGTCCACGCATGTGTTTGAAGCCTGAAACAGAAGTGAGAGAGCGAATGAAGAGTCTTGGGCGGCTCTTAACATCGAGGTCTTGAGAGCCGATGTGGGTGAAGTATGGAGCATCGCCGGGATGAAAGGGCGGGGGAAACGGGGAATCCCCGAGAAAACTCACCGACCATCGGCACCGTCTGGCACAATTCCCACATGCGAAAATTCTGGAGTGACCCCTTTCGGGAATAGAACCCGGTTCGCCTAGGTGGGAGGTGAGTAGTCTAACCACTATACCACCGCGGCCCCTGTATGAGTCGGAGAATATTGCAGGTAAGGGATGTTTCTTTTTGAAGACACTCTTGTAACTGGAGCGAGGGTGGAGTGAATAATATCTAAAGGAGTGAGTGTCTCATCATGGGAAAAGAAAAGTTGGTACCCCTTAGCACATTTGAAAGTTCCGTAAAGTGCGTATTTATAATATATTTACCTATAAGATTATAGAGTGAATGGAAGAAACAAACTCCCGGTTTTTGGCCTCAATAATTGATCATTAATTTTTTTTATTAAATTAGATTTAAGAAAAACTATTTTAATATAATAGTCGTGTGTTTTTTGAAGACAATTTACATTTATTAAAAAAAATTTAAAATAAATGAACGGTTACCAATAAACTGGTAAGGGAAGAATGCTCAATGTTAGACGGTTAATACGTTTAGTCAAACAATTGTCAATTTCTTCACGATCGATCTCAACGTAACGGAGAGGTTTATATGTACCCAGAAATAAAAAATGGCCGCAATCCAACTGTGAAGAGAAAGCACAGTGCCTTGCACCTCGTCCTTGTGTCGTTTTCGCTCGACTCGCCATTGTCATACAATCACAGATGTGTTGACTGTGAGCTTGTCAATAGCAGTTATCCGAACAAGTAGGCTGCTGTTTTTCAGCGGCGAACCAGCGAGCAGCAACTTGGTGACGAACACAATGTCGCTAACCACAAAATGCTTTGTCAATACAAACATCGAAATTGATTTTGTACTACCGACAACCATTTTTTGTCCTTTAAAATTGAGCGGCAAACTACAAGGGTTATTTTGTTGACACCAATAAGTTCAGTGAGTTGGTAGACAATATGTTCGTTTGTCGGGCAAAAATGATGCGACACTAGTATCATGTTACTGGGGCCAACAAAAATGTTTGAGGGTTACGGGCTTTGGTAGACAGGGACACCTACAGGTCATCTACAGCAAAATTGTGGCAGGAATAAGTCAAGGATTTATGAAGGATACTCTGCAGTTTTTTCAGACAACCATTTAAAACAGAAATCAGGATGGCTGGAACAGTGTCCTCTCGAATACGTGTCCAGGGTGTTACCATAGTGCCACCTCGCTCAGTGTTGCGGGGTTTGACTGGAGCATGCAGGTACCACAAATCTAACAAGTGGCACACACAACACTGCACCTTACATGGAGTTTATTTTTTGGAATATTTTATGTGTAATGTTTACTTAATTGGAATAAAGTCATTATGCATTCCATCCTCAATTTCTTAAGAACATCTCTCATGAATTCGTTCGTTACTTTATGCAAAGAAACAAACACGGACAAATATGGCGTCACTGCCAGACCAGAAGGCGGCCACCTCTAACACGCCATTGCACATGTGAAACATATTGCCAATGTGGTTTCGCAGTCACAGCATAATAATTTACCTTGGACGACAAGAATGCCATTGCTGCACTCTAAGTATTAAGTGGCAGCCAACAAATATAATTTTAATAAACAAATATAAGATTGAATAACAAATGGCTTTACATGTCAATCTACGTGTTATAGTGCACCGCAATAAGTTTTTTACCAGCTGCAAAATTTTGTCTTTGAAAGCATCAACCAAATAGTCTTTGTAAACACAAACAAAATTTGTTTTAATGTTTTCTTTTAGCACGCTGGATGGCTCACATCTTGGCGGACAGTGATGTTGAGTACATTTCAAAAGATGTGGCATGTTCTTACTCCAAAAAAATCTATAAAATTATAGTTATGTGTTATGATAAATTTATTAAAAGTTCCTGTTTGTAAAGGCAAGGCAAATTACTTATTATGAAATTGTTATAAAGTAGTGTAATACATTGTGCACAGTGAGTAGCTATTTTTATTAAAGGGGTAAGTGCACTCGTACTTATGTCAGTGCAATACAGGATATTTGAAGACTTTGCGAATTCTTTACATGTTCGAAGTAATTAAAATGAGCATCATCTGGGGCGAGAACATAATAATAACCACAATAATAGCCAGTAATGGCTTACTCAACTCGCTACACTATGTGAAGTTGCGTTTTGCTGAGAGTGGTTAGTATGTGAGTTGCCTGGTGAGATGTGAGTGCTTGACTCACCTCTCGTATCTGGCCCATGGTGTAGTAGACAAAGCCTCGCCTCTTGCTGCGGTAGTGCAGGGTGAGTCCGTGTCGAGTCTCGTTCTCGCAGATGAAGGAAGGCGCTCTCATCCGCGGGTATGAGAACTTGAGATACTCGTGCAGGTTGTCCAGGCCTCAACAGCCAGCGCACGGCAAACAAGCCAGGATTAGCGCCACTACCCACCTTCCTCCTCTAACACTACACTAGACATCACCTACACCGTCAGTCGGCGGGTTTTCTCAGAGATCTCCCGTTCACCCCCGCCCTTGCATTCCGGCGCTGACCCACACTCGCCTCACTTCACACGCATCGTCTCTCGAGACCTCAATGTTCACATTCTGTTCACTCCGCTCAACACCTACATTGACCTCCATATTCGGCACATGTCCACAACAATGACATACTGACACTCAAGTCCCGTGATCAAATCTCACCAACGTCTTTCTTTTCATCTTCATTTTTAAATGACTAGCCCTTTTATGTGAATAAAACACTTAAAAAATTTTAAGTTAATCTAATAGCATTAAAAATTGGTTAGCGGAACTATAGAGACATCTCAAAGCACTTGTTTACATAAACAATTATTCAACCTCAAACTCTATCCACGTCGTTTATGAAAGTGGTATTGTCCGGTGAACAATGCAATACTGGGGAACAGAGTGTGTCAAGCGCGCACCTCGGTAGCGCACTCTACCCTCTGCACACCTACTCACCATTCAGGAAGTCCCTCATGTGCCGTCCCAGCACAGACAGCACTCGGTCGTAGCCATACTGGCTGACGAAGCCCACGAAGTACACGCCCATCTGGTCGAAGAACTCCTGCTCCGTTATGCCCAGCACCTGCCAACACACACCATACGCACATGCTGCCCACTTCCTTTACAAATGAAAGTCCCTCATGTGCCGTCCCAGCACAGACAGCACTCGGTCGTAGCCATACTGGCTGACGAAGCCCACGAAGTACACGCCCATCTGGTCGAAGAACTCCTGCTCCGTTATGCCCAGCACCTACCAACACACACCATACACATATGCTGCCCACTTCCTTTACAAATGAAAGTCCCTGAGGTGCCGTCCCAGCACAGACAGTACTCGGTCGTAGCCATACTGGCTGACGAAGCCCACGAAGTACACGCCCATCTGGTCGAAGAACTCCTGCTCCGTTATGCCCAGCACCTGCCAACACACACCATACGCACATGCTGCCCACTTCCTTTACAAATGAAAGTCCCTCATGTGCCGTCCCAGCACAGACAGCACTCGGTCGTAGCCATACTGGCTGACGAAGCCCACGAAGTACACGCCCATCTGGTCGAAGAACTCCTGCTCCGTTATGCCCAGCACCTGCCAACACACACCATACGCACATGCTGCCCACTTCCTTTACAAATGAAAGTCCCTCATGTGCCGTCCCAGCACAGACAGCACTCGGTCGTAGCCATACTGGCTGACGAAGCCCACGAAGTACACGCCCATCTGGTCGAAGAACTCCTGCTCCGTTATGCCCAGCACCTGCCAACACACACCATACGCACATGCTGCCCACTTCCTTTACAAATGAAAGTCCCTCATGTGCCGTCCCAGCACAGACAGCACTCGGTCGTAGCCATACTGGCTGACGAAGCCCACGAAGTACACGCCCATCTGGTCGAAGAACTCCTGCTCCGTTATGCCCAGCACCTGCCAACACACACCATACGCACATGCTGCCCACTTCCTTTACAAATGAAAGTCCCTCATGTGCCGTCCCAGCACAGACAGCACTCGGTCGTAGCCATACTGGCTGACGAAGCCCACGAAGTACACGCCCATCTGGTCGAAGAACTCCTGCTCCGTTATGCCCAGCACCTGCCAACACACACCATACGCACATGCTGCCCACTTCCTTTACAAATGAAAGTCCCTTATGTGCCGTCCCAGCACAGACAGTACTCGGTCGTAGCCATACTGGCTGACGAAGCCCACGAAGTACACGCCCATCTGGTCGAAGAACTCCTGCTCCGTTATGCCCAGCACCTGCCAACACACACCATACGCACATGCTGCCCACTTCCTTTACAAATGAAAGTCCCTCATGTGCCGTCCCAGCACAGACATCCCTCGGTCGCAGCCATACTGGATGACGAAGCCCACAAAGTACACGCCCATCTTGTCGAAGAACTCCTTTTCTGTTATGCCCAGTACCTGCCAACACACACCATACGCACATGCTGCCCACTTCCTTTACACATGAAAGTCCCTCATGTGCCGTCCCAGCACAGACAGTACCCGGTCGTAGCCATACTGGCTGACGAAGCCCACGAAGTACACGCCCATCTGGTCGAAGAACTCCTGCTCCGTTATGCCCAGCACCTGCCAACACACACCATACGCACATGCTGCCCACTTCCTTTACAAATGAAAGTCCCTCATGTGCCGTCCCAGCACAGACAGTACTCGGTCGTAGCCATACTGGCTGACGAAGCCCACGAAGTACACGCCCATCTGGTCGAAGAACTCCTGCTCCGTTATGCCCAGCACCTGCCAACACACGCCATACGCACATGCTGCCCACTTCCTTTACAAATGAAAGTCCGTCATGGCAGTCTGTAAAGTTGTTGACTCTGGCATTGTCAGCAATCGAAGCTGTACGGTGATAATCAAAGTGCTATCCGTATAGTGAATAATCACGAAAACTCAAAACGATCAAAATACTTTAACATCTGAGTCAACTTCGTTAAAGATTTTGTTTAAAGACGCAACTTCTTGTCGAGTATGTAAAATCTAAGGAAAATACTGCAGACATTATTACAAAGTCTTTGTCTGTTCAAAAATTTTAAATGTTTGGGAACTGTTGTATGTTTTACCTACTAATTGAACAATGCTTTCTTTAATTTGTGGGAAATGTATAGTTATTCAACAAACAATATCAATTCAAATTGAAGTGGGATGTAGAGAGTGTTTGAACGTTGGCAGCAGTGACTGCTGGAGTGCAAACGATTATTTTTAATGAGATCAGGATAAATTATGAAACACCATACTTGCTAAGATGTTAACTTGTTTTTTTTTTATATATTTCCAGTAATTTTAAAAAGTATCTATTGCATTTCATTACCCTTTTCTTTATAAGGCTGCCTCTGCCACCGGGGTTTTTATCCTACGCTAATTTAAGAGTTAAGTGCACGTCGTAGGTAGAGACGAGACATAAGTGTGTGTTGGGACTGAGCCACATAAGCCAGCAAGAGAAGGAAGACATGCATTGTGGCGGCAGATAGGGAGTGAGTAGCCAAGACCGCCTACTTCAGTCTACCTACAGCTAGGCATATAACTAAGAAGAGGGAGGGGAAAACCGGTATTGGTGTCGTAAAAACGCTCTCTACCGAACAGAAGTTCACTACTCATTACACACATTAACATAAAATCCAACAGGACAAGTAGGGTCAGGAACCATACTGTTTATTATTGTGCGGGGAAAGGAACCAGAAGAAGAGCGGTTGGNGGACCATATTTTTCTTTGGTATATTTTAGCGCTGGTTTAACCAGAGAGATTGGAAGCACATCACCGTAGGGAGGAAAGAGGCCCATCTGGACCTCTTCACGTCCACTTTTCTCAAATCCACAGTTAATTCTTGAAAAACTTAAGAAAAATCAATAAATTGGCCATTTGGTAGTGGCTTGAGCCTCCACTAGAAGGCAGTTAATTTTATATGAGATAATTTTCACTAAATTTTAAATTAGGTAACTTAAAATAGCTGTACGAGTGCTGTTGTGAGTGTCGAGTGTATAATTCAATGAATCTCACACGGGCGATTAAATTTAAAAAAAAAATTCTTCGGTCATACACCACTGCAGAGCTATGTCGCTAAGGAAAACATATAAATCAAAATTGAAAAAACCTACACTAAAAAAGCGAAAACAATCAGATATCAAAAAATTATTAAAACGTTAAAAATAATCACACAAGAATTAAGTTATGAGTTCTACCAAAGTAAACGAAACAAAACGATGCGAGCAACAAAGACAAGACAATATATACAAATACGTGCAAAAAACTTTATACGAACCAAAGAAGATAACACATAGAAGTATTGGCGCGATGTACGTACGAAGTTATTTTTCATTTGATCACCTACCTTCATTGCAAGTACCATTCAAAGAATATCTCGCAGTGGTCTCCCAAGGGAGAGGAGGATTAGGTTTGGTCTCTTTGTAAGAGGATATGAGAAGTGTTTCGTGAATAACTAAAGTGGCTGCACAAAGGCGCCACTATTACTAGTGTCGAGAAGGGTGGAGAACATTAGCAATACCCACAATAGTGTCCATTAGTGATATGAGTAGCGCGTAGGAGCAGGCAGTGGTAGTGTTGAAGTTAGGCTACTTGCCACTCACCAAGAAAAACTGGCTTCGATTTACGGCGACGTTACTCGCATTTTTCCACTTGGGAAACGTGATGGGTTTCCTCGGAGCACTCCTGATTCCCCCTTCCTTGCATTCCGCCGCCTCTAAGTCCTGAATTATTTCACTTTCACCGGCATTCAAGACCTAGACCTTAAGGGGCCCGTCTACCTGGAGCTGTTATCTACATTAAAGGCCAAAAACTCAGAGGCGTTAAGTGCGACACTGTCATGTAGATCAAGTTCGCCATCACCTCTACGGACAAGGTTCTGAACTGATGAGAGGTGTTATCGTCGTGCTATGTCTACATGTGGGACTTTAAGTGGCGACTCTTATCACTTTATTAATGAAAGTATGTAACAAATTTCAATATAGGCTCATATCGTAGTTTCCCTTATGCTAATGTAATACCCATGTGTTAAGATACGGTAATATGCAAAAATAAGTTTTTAAAGAAGCTAGAGTATTCCAAAATAATGTTTATAGCATCTGTGATATATTGAAAGTAATATTCTGTCCTCATGTAGGGAACTTTTTTTTCGAGGGCAAACATAATGTGCACATATGTACAATAGAGTTCAATTAGTTTAATCTAAAATCTCGGATTTCAAACACGCTGCACCACAGTTCAAGAAATAGGTACGCAGCCCCCTTATGCACGCTGATAAAGTTCTCAGAAATCAAGAANTAATCTAAAATCTCGGATTTCAAACACGCTGCACCACAGTTCAAGAAATAGGTACGCAGCCCCCTTATGCACAGCTAGTAAAGGCTGTTTATAACGTGAACTCTTTTGAAATTAACCTTAGAAAAAAATTACAGGTCCTACCTGAATATATTTTAATTAGCGCGCTAAGTAACATACGTTCAGTAAAGTTGGTAACGATGGACGGAAAGTAGTTCCATGTCCTATCGTTGAATAAAATGTGAGAGATAACCATTTGTGATAACTTCAATTGTTTTTTTAATGCATCAAAGTGTAAAATAAGGAGATTTGTATAATATTAACTTTTCTAATAATTTCACAGTTTCAGTTGACCGACGTATAAATAAAGTGAGGAGAAAGGTTAATTTTACGTAAACGGAAGAATACACAACTTGCATACAACGATATCTAAATGAGGCTATCAAAAGTGCTCAGTTTATCGTGACCAGCCTGTATTAAGGAAGGAGTGTGTGAGGTGACCTGCATTGCCTTGGTGGCGAGGCGTGGTATGAGGTTCTCCGGGTACACCTGGTGCACGCTGAAACTGGGCTGGTCCACCTGCGCCTGTCGCCGTATCTCCTCCCACTTGTCCTCTCCGTAAACCTGCCTGATGAACTCCGCCAGGTTCTCCAGTAGCAGGCCGTACATCCTGCCCCGCTGCAACACACAGCACACGCACATACTTAGCTCCCTGCTCAGGTACGCTCTCTACACTTCCTGTTGCCTCCACAGGCACAGCTACATGATAACACTGCTACACAACTGTCACGCTCC
>NQII01004106.1:0-26721 GCA_002778355.1 Clitarchus hookeri
TTTTTTTTTTTTTTTTTTTTTTTTTTTTTTTTTTTTCCAATGTAAGCCGGAGCTATTCTTATTGACATGACAAATAAATTCTAGGAATTTTACAAGTAAAACCCATTATAAAACAAGAATACGAGCTTAGTTTCTTGCACCACTCCATTCTTAGAGAGAGAGAGAGAGAGAGAGAAAGAGAAAGAGAAAGGGAGAAAGAGAGCTATCTCTCTTTGCCTCAGAGGTTGTGCGAATAGCGCTGCAATGTGGCCATGAATCAGGTCACATCCCAGTCCGGTTTTTTTTACACTCGTAAGAATCGAATTTTTTTACACTCGTAGGAATCTAATCATTGTAATGTAACCAATGATCTGTAAGTTTACAGTCGCTCACTTCTATGTTACACATTTGGTGGCCATCCCTGCCTTGTTTGTCTAGAGCCATTTTAATTCTAACATTGTTGATTACTCCCGGATTATCGTACGTGGGAACTGTGCTGGACGATGCCACCCGTCGGCGGGTTTTTATCGGAAATTTCCCGTTCTTCCCACCCTTGCATTCTGGCGCTGCTCCATACTCACCTCGCTTCATCCTCATCGACTCTGAAAGGCCTCGCTGAGAGCCGCCCAAACCTCTTCACTTCACCCGTCCTAACCATCGAAGCGATATTCCGCCGTTTATTCAGGATTCCGAGTGGAGTGGAGAGCGTTCATAAGAATAAAATACTTTTGCCAATTAGAATTCAATTAAACTGCATTACAAATTGGCTAGAGGAAGTATACAAACGTCTTATAGCACTTGTTCGCATAAACAGTTTTTTAACCTCAAATAATACCCACGTCGTTTATGAAAGTCGTATTGGCAGAGAATCAGTTCAGTGTTGGGGTCACGGAGACTGGTTCTGCGCAGCTAGCGCGATCACTCCATCCATCCCACCTTCACGTTACGGTGGTGAATGTAGCTTTGACCCACGTAGTGTATCCACGTCGTGTTGCAGCTGGAGCGGTACGAAGAGCGAACGCTGAGGCGAGGCGAGCAGCTCGCCTGCATGGGCCACAAGACGCGAGTGGCGCGCATCATGTTCGCCGTCGTCGTCGTCTTCATCGTCTGCCGCGTGCCCTTCACGGCGCTCGTCATCCGCCGCAGCGAGATCCTGCGCAGCGCCAACATGGACACGGTCAGTGCCTCACCTTCACACTACTCGCCTCCCTCCTAGGCGAACCGGCTTCCATTCCCGGCGGGGTCGCTCCCAGGATTTCCGCATGTGGGTATCGTGCCAGACGATGCGGCTGGTTATTGACAAGAATTGGCACTACATAAATGAATTAAATCAACAAAATGAACATTGATAAATAACTTACGTATACAAGCGTACAATGCGCTCTGCTACAATTAATGGCGGATGGCGACACAGTAACTGGAAAATAAAAATACGGAAACAAGGTTTAGTAAAGAAACAGGGGGGGGGGGGGATAACCAAAACCCCCCATGCGGGTTTTTATCGGGGATCTCCCGTTTACCCCACCCTTGCGTTCCGGCACTGCTCCATACTCGCCTCGCTTCGTCCTCATCGGCTCTCGAGACCTCGACTTCGAAAGTCGCCCAAATCTCTCCACTCCACACCCTCTCACACACTCACTCGCTGCTAGGGCCGTGTCGTTTCCAAAAGTGTTGACCATGCCGTTATCGGTGTGGTATATCGCAGATGTCGTCATCCCACAACTCCGCATTACAATATAGGAATCACAAATCTCGTTCTAAAGGGCTCCTATAGCCTGCTGTCATTGAGTTTGAAGTGGGAAATCAATGTGAAAGAAATTCCTTCTCAATGCAACAAAGAAAAGTTAAATAATTAAAAAAAAATATATTATTTTAATTTATAGTACTTTTGCTAAATGTTAATTTTAATTTTAAATAAAAAAAAATATTAAAAATAAAAATTAGCAAGATTTCTTGAAGTGTCCATATTCCTTCAGAAATATCGTGAAGAATACTCTTTTCTTGCAACGGTTGTCTTAAAAAGTTGATGCACTGAGGAGGAATTTTTTTTAACATTGCTTCCCCATTTAACTATGCGGCTGCAGGATTGGTAGGCAGCGCCCTTAAGCCCCGTTTTACACCAGAGTAAACAGAAGCGAACACGCGCGAGCGAGCATCAACGAGCCGAACATTCTCACAGGCGTAAACGGTATGCGAGCGCGAACAAGCACCCTTCGTCCGTGTTCGTTCAGGATCGGTTCGCGTTCCCTGACGATCCGCTAGTTTCCGGTCTTTCATAGAATCATCTAAGCATATACTTGTTTACTCATGTTCTGTGTTCGTGCCTCATTTTCATCGGGGAGAACGGTTTCGAATCATACGAGAGCGAACGGCAGCAAACATGTGCGAATGTTTTGCTTATATTCGCTTTTGTTCGTTTCGGTGTGAGCGTGACTTTACCGCAATCGCAAACTTCGATCATATTGATATCGCAAATACCGACATCGCAAATACTATTCGTACTGACATTCCAGATATGGAAATCCGAAAATCTGTATGTATGAAAAGGAAGTGTTTTTCACTTACTGACTCATCAGTGCACAGCTCAAACCGCTGGAACTAGAAAAAATGATTACGGTGTGCGTACCAGACTACGGATATCGCTAATATCGCCAATATCGCATATTGTTAATATCGCTCTGTGGATACATCGCTTTACATAGTTGGACCATATCGCAGTTGCGATATTTAAAAAATGTTGTTTCGTGATCGATATATCGTCATACCGCAAAGCCCTACCACCCCACCCACTACTTCCGGTGTTTCTTTCCGAGCGAGGTGTCGCATAGTTAAACCTTCGGCCTCGCATTTGGAAGGAGCTAGGTTCGAATCCCAGTCCATCCCTCCTGATTTCAGTTTTACATGGTTTCCCGAGATCATTTCAGGCGAATGGCGGAGAGTCTCCTTACTACAGGCCAGGGCCGATTCCTTCTCAGTTCTTGCTGCTCTAGTGTTTCTTCCAAGCATATATCTGGAGTGGAGCACCCCCCCCCCATCCCCCCACTCTATTGGGAGACAGGTCACACTGATGGATTTTATTAGACAAGTTAACTAATGTGTGAAAAAATAATTTTCTCCATAAAATATGAGAACCCGTGTTAAGAAATACATGATATGTCTATTTGTTTTTTAAATGTTAACTGCATAATAAGTAATTGAATTAAAACGTCAATTTTACTTATTACAGAGCATACCTGGATTTTTACAGTAGAACTAGTCCACCCTCTGAAGATTAATTCCCCCCTCTAAAAAAAGAACTTTAGAAGAAATACTACCCACCTGTACCACTGGTACTCGCTGGCTGTGATTTAAGACAACATCCCTCACATGTCAAAATCCGGGTAACCCTGCCGGGATTCGAACCCGGTTCCCCTTGGTGGAAGGCGAGTAGTGTGACTATTACACCACCACAGCCCCTGAAATGTGTAAGAGCTCCAATATTTAGTGACCCAGCAAGGGAGTTTCTTGCATGTTTATGGCTTAAATTTTGATAGTAATTTCACAATCCAAAGGCATCGGCGTAATGATGGAAGCTGTGTCGCCAGGCACTACAGAGGTGAGCTATACTCACCAATAATTTCAAAAATTCACTCGGCCTCAAGTCACTTGACCTCCTCAAACTCAATTGGTCTAAAAGTTGCCTGACCAGAAAACCACTTGGCCTAAAAGTTACTTGGCTTGAAAACAACTTAGTCTAAAATTGTTTTAGGAAATTTCACGTGTGTCCTGTAAGTGTGGTCACTTCATACTGTGGAAGTTAGTGGCAAACCACTGCAGTATCAATCAGCCTCCAGAGGCTTGGGTACGCCACAGTTTCCATCGCCACGCCGTTACGTTGCGTTGGGTTGAAGTGCTCAGAACTGTTTCGCTAAAGGCTATTCACGATAAAATGAGTACTTTTGAAATCAACCTTAGAAAAAAGTCACTGCACCTACATGCATATATTCTAACGGGTGCACTGAGTGACAAAAGCCCAGTAAAGTTGGTAACGATGGAGGAAAAGTAGTTCCATATCTTAACGTCGAACAAAAAGTGTTAGGTAACCACTTGTGAAAACTTAAATTATTTCTTCCACTTTCTAATTTTTTTAAATTTTTTATTTAAGGCTTAGAAGTGTAAAAACGAGCAGATGAGTAAAATATGTACTTTTCTAATAGTTTCATGGTTTCACTTGACCGACGCATTAATAAAGCGATGAGGCCCATGGCTACATATCGTGCATTCAAGTAGTTCTTAAGCAGGGATTTCAAAAGGGCTCAGTTAAAGCTGGACTCACAACCATCAGTAGGCCGTCCGTCCGGCAGTCACGTGATCTTCAACATTTTATTTCTATCCGGCAATCCGTCAAATATTTCTCAAACTTTAAATTTTGACGGACGGACGGACGGACGGACTGACGGACGGGCCACCGCCTTCTGGCGACATTCCGTAGACGCGAATACGCACTTTGAAATAGAATGCAAGGAGGTGGATATGTGTTTATTTATCTTTGGTGGTAAATTCAGAAATTTAAAATGTAAACAATAATTCAGTATAAATTCCTATCACGTAAAAAAATTATTTTCCAAAAATGTTTTTCTCTTGAAAATGTATTTCCAACCGAAATATACCTCCAACTAAAGAAAAATCATGATGTTAAGTTGTCACACTGACGGACGACGAAATGTTGTGAATCGCTTTCAACTGTCGGACGAAAACACAGACGGATGACTGACGGGTGCGACGGACGGTTGCGAGTCCAGCCTTATCGTGAATAGCCTACAACAATAAGCCATATCCAGTGAAGCAAGTGCAGTGCAGAAGGTGATGCGAGGCGTGCACGTGCGCGAGCAGGTGGACGGCACGTTCCAGGTGCTGTGGTTCACGTCCAAGTACTTGATGCTCGCCAACTCGGCGGCCAACCCGGTCATCTACGGCATGACGAACCGCAACCTGCAGCGCGGCNGTGCCTCTACATATAGCCGCACAACTGCTCAACCTGGTAGTATGAGGAGCACTGTTGGGTAATTGTTAAGAATAATGGCTTTCCCGAAAAACGGGATGATAATAATATCAGACAATTGTGTATATGGACTTTACTAATCACACTTATACGAATTTCGTGGTAGCATCACGTAATATGTAGCATATACCATTATATGTGATAGTGAAGAGGGCTATGATCGAAAAAATTTTGCTGTAAAACACGAAAAAAAAAAAAAAATGTAAAATGTTTTAATTGGGTTGCTGAACTGTGTCAAATGCAAGAACGCCTTTGGAAACCAAACCTAAATTCACAATACGTGAATCGCAGGGTATGTGCATGCCGACGGGCTAAAAAACGTACAGTAATAAACCATGGTAATCAAACCGTGCCAGAATAACATGTAATGCTGTTGAATTTTGCAAGGCTTGCCGTGTTGATATTCACGAGAGGATTGTACTATGTTCCGTGGAAGTAGTACTATACCGGGTGAGTAGCCTAGTCCCGTGCCGTGTGCGTACTCGTGACGGTGCCTCGTCTGTTCGCTAAACATTCGACGCCGTTGTCAACTTGCACCAACCAGCGGCGCGAAAAGAGAGAATCGCTACAAAACAGCACGTGCGCGTTGATTTCTTTTCGTCAATACAGGAAGCGGTGACTGTATTTTTATGTCACATGAAGAAACACAATGGCTCGAAGCTAGGCAGATGTGCGTTACTAACGACGCAATAGTCACGTACCAGCGTGTTCTGTAAGAATCGCAATAATTTGCTTCAACACAATATACGGATGTTCATTCTTTGAAACGTGACTGCTTCTCAACGCATTGCTGACATATCCATTCACTGCTTACCATGCTGACGACAACGAATCAATGCGCACGTGGTGTTCTGCTACGATCTATGTTATGTTAAATAGATAGTATTGTGTGCAGGTTGCATAGATACTGATAGATAGGCGCGGGCGACTCACCTGGTATATACATACACACACACAAAAATTACCATACAAAGAGGCGTAACGAGGCTTCATTTACGTGTATCACCGTGATGCATTTGTGCTACAACGCATAGACAGAGGAAACAAATGCGCATCGATTTTGGCCATCCGTTTTGAATTTCACTGTAGCGTTATCGGTAGCGTTTCACTTGACGGTTCTACGCTGGCGTGTGTGGGGATGGCGGTTAGCGGAATTTTGCGCTATGTGCATTAGGGATTCCGTGTGAATTTGACCGTGCGAAGGCTCGTGATTTACTAATAGAGAGTGCAAGTACAAATGTTTCTTTGCGATTATTTCCATGTGAAGCGTTGATTCTAATAATCGTGTGGAAATACGAGTGTTTGTGGAGTTTAGACTCATAAGAATAGAAGGTAAACGTGTCCTTTACGTGAGTTATCAGCAATACATCACCAAGGAGCTATATTCGCCACTTACATGGATGAATAACTATTTTTGTATTCAGTAATGGGTTGTAGATAGTCAAGTTTTAGCGTGGAAATTGTATTCAGGGTAGTGAATAGCTGCGTAGTATTGCATGTTATCGTGGGAATGCTTGCGTACTGCTGGTGCCGAGCCGTGTCAAACGCAGGAGACCTATTGGAATTGTACGTAACTTCAGAATAGGTTCCAGGTTTTACTTTGTGTTTAATTACTGTCATCCTGTGTAATTGATGTTCAAACATAGCCTCTTCTCACTCAAAAATACTGTTCAAGCGTAACCAAACATTACGCACCTAGCCAGAATCTTTAGCGCCAGTAGGGGAGTNTATTCGCCACTTACATGGATGAATAACTATTTTTGTATTCAGTAATGGGTTGTAGATAGTCAAGTTTTAGCGTGGCAATTGTATTCAGTGCAGTGAATAACTGTGTGGTATTGCATGTTATCGTGGGAATGGAAGGGCTTCGTACTGCTGGTGCCGAGCCGTGTCAAACGCAGGAGACCTATTGGAATTGTACGTAACTTCAGAATAGGTTCCAGGTTTTACTTTGTGTTTAATTACTGTCATCCTGTGTAATTGATGTTCAAACATAGCCTCCTCTCACTCAAAAATACTGTTCAAGCGTAACCAAACATTACGCACCTAGCCAGAATCTTTAGCGCCAGTAGGGGAGTAAATCCCCAAAACAGTGATTCAAGGCATGCCGGAAGTTTTTTGCAGGTATCGAGCGTGAAGCGCTCGTAAATGTTGGAAGCCTGGAATGTGATTTAAAAAGAATAACAGTGTGAGTGAGTGAGTGTGTGTGTGTGTGTGTGTGTGTGCGTGCGTGCGTGTGTCGATAGCGCGTCGGCACACACGCCCGTTGTGATTCAATAATTGTGAAGTTCCATGAAGTTAGGTTAGGTCTTCCTGCATTCAGTGAATTAAAGCCACCCAATTGTTGTAAATTTTACATCAATTTTACCCCACAATTTCACGGATCTTCATAGCCACCCACACTATCGCGTTTGGTGGTATGCAGTACGAATATCGTGATGCTCCTATTATATTCGTGTTCAATGTGATTATTAATGTCGATTCAGACCGTTTTCAGAATTTTTTTTTTTTTTGAAAAACCGCGATTCTTAACAATTACCCCTGACTGTACATGCAGAGTAGTACACGCATTTCCAAAGTTGTCAGAAAAGTTCGACTAAAGTTGCGTATGAAATAAAAAGGCATGTAACACTGGACCATATATTATTCTAGAATTTACTTATTTTTCATTTTCATTCTCGATGCTTCACAGTGCACATTTTGCAATGAAACCTTCAAGCAAGACCATAATAATAATAATAATAACGCTGATGTATGTAATAAAAATTAGTAATGACAACTTAAGTTACTGAAATGGATTAATTATTTTTAATACGTGTAAGCATATTATTACTAATTTTTATTATATACAATCAGCCCAAATTGTTTTGATGTTCTTGTTTGATGAAGATTTTCTTGCAAAATGTGCTCTATNTTTTATTATATACAATCAGCCCAAATTGTTTTGATGTTCTTGTTTGATGAAGATTTTCTTGCAAAATGTGCTCTATAAAGCATCCGGAATGAAACAAAGCATACGTTTTGATTAAAAGTAGGCTGTTATTAATTAATATTTTGCAGGACATNTAAAGCATCCGGAATGAAACAAAGCATACGTTTTGATTAAAAGTAGGCTGTTATTAATTAATATTTTGCAGGACATAAGTTCTAGCAAAATATTTTACAGTGTTACAAAATAAATACATTCTTCTTTCATAAGACAGGCAAGTCGTACTTTTGTGATAACTTTGGTAAGGTGTGTGCTACTTTTGTTGCAGCTTTCGTAGAGTGTGTACTACTTTTGTGACAACTTTGGTAGAGAGTGTACTACTTTTTAATGAGTTCTGTGTGTTGTACAGTCGGGCGCAGTGCTCCATTCTATAAAGGCTCTTTCACACGATATAATTTGTCTTCAATTAACCTTAAATCTTTATTGAATTCAATTCATTGAAATTNTATAAAGGCTCTTTCACACGATATAATTTGTCTTCAATTAACCTTAAATCTTTATTGAATTCAATTCATTGAAATCTATATGACGTCATACGAACGCCATAATCGCGGCTATTTTCTCTTTAAATTTCTTGAACGTGTCGTCTTCCTGCAAGATATTCATTTTAATCATGTTCTAAATTTTATTGAATCAAAAATTTAAATCTACAATTACAGCTTTTCTGACAGTATTAATGGAAGCAATCTCATAATAATAGAGCTGTTTGCATATATTTTGAAGTTGTTACAAAATAAGGACGCTTATTATTTTTATTTTTAACAAATTGTAAATGATATGAAGAGAATGTATTGTGGTTTTAAGGCAATCATTTTTGAGTCGGTCATGAGTCGCAGATACTTCTAAAAGTTTACTTTTGTTATTTATTTCACTGGTTCCATTAAAAAGTTAGTGATAAATTTTCATGTGGAGACTTGAACGCTTATTGAATGCAATTCATTGAAAAACAAAGTGATTTTTTTAGTTTAATAAATTGAATTCAAGTAATTCTATTTAATAAAAATTGGATGGCGTGGAAAAGGCTTTAAGCCTCCCGCCTACCTNTATAAAGGCTCTTTCACACGATATAATTTGTCTTCAATTAACCTTAAATCTTTATTGAATTCAATTCATTGAAATTTATATGACGTCATACGAACGCCATAATCGCGGCTATTTTCTCTTTAAATTTCTTGAACGTGTCGTCTTCCTGCAAGATATTCATTTTAATCATGTTCTAAATTTTATTGAATCAAAAATTTAAGTCTACAATTACAGCTTTTCTGACAGTATTAATGGAAGCAATCTCATAATAATAGAGCTGTTTGCATATATTTTGAAGTTGTTACAAAATAAGGACGCTTATTATTTTTTTTTTTTAACAAATTGTAAATGATATGAAGAGAATGTATTGTGGTTTTAAGCCAATACTTTTTGAGTCGGTCATGAGTCGCAGATACTTCTAAAAGTTTACTTTTGTTATTTATTTCACTGGTTCCATTAAAAAGTTAGTGATAAATTTTCATGTGGAGACTTGAACGCTTATTGAATGCAATTCATTGAAAAACGAAGTGATTTTTTTAGTTCAATAAATTGAATTCAAGTAATTCTATTTAATAAAAATTGGATGGCGTGGAAAAGGCTTTAAGCCTCCCGCCTACCTNAATAAATTGAATTCAAGTAATTCTATTTAATAAAAATTGGATGGCGTGGAAAAGGCTTTAAGCCTCCCGCCTACCTAGCACATTTTTCCGCGTTCGAGGCAGAGAAGTACGGAAGCGACAAGGGCGACGCTGCCACGCGCATCAAGTGCGCCATCGCCGCTAAGCGCAAGGCTATGAACTGGCGTGCAGTGTTCTGGTCGCTCTGCGTGTGCCTATGGGACTTTCAGCGGTGAACCTGTTATTTTATTGACGGAAAGTCTGTAGGAAGGTTCAATGCGGGCAGGGCCCTTGGGTAGTTTAGTGTGTATCTGACGCGTATATTTTGAGACGCAACACTTTAAAGAAGCCGTATTTAGCCATTTTGGAGTGCTTTGAAATGGCGTCCGTAATGTGCGTGACGTCTTGAAAGCAATCAACAGCCCTCGTATGACGTGGTTGTTCTTTTCATAGATCAGCCTATTGGACGCGCTTTTAATAGTTTCGTGGGAAAGCGAGAACTTCAAACGCTCTGCAACGCATTTCAAGCACCGGGTAGGCGGGAGCCTTAAGGCGCACGAGATAAAAATCGACGCTGTAAACGTTAATCGCATTCCACAAGTTTTCGGAAGCCAATATACCAAACCAGGGGGGAAAATAAATCCCACACAACTATTTTCGCTAACTTTCTGAACAAATATTTTATTTAGTGTGACGCATTTCTGCTGACCTCTTTCTCACGCCATTAAGTATTTACATGTAATTGCAGCCTACGATAATGTACAAAATAAACGCATCAATTTGGCAAAATATTTGCTCACAGTGTTGGCAGGCATTATCCATTATCCAGGATTGTCCTTTATTAGTTTTTCTCTGTTGGTTTCCGAAAACATGTGGACTTCAATTAGGTCTAACGATTTTGGCATTAATTTATTNTTATTAGTTTTTCTCTGTTGGTTTCCGAAAACATGTGGACTTCAATTAGGTCTAACGATTTTGGCATTAATTTATTCCTCGCGCATATTTACGCATACAGAAGTAAGGTTAATTATACTCAGGTTAGGAACAAATTGAGTTTTCTTATGAGAGAGTTTGGCATAGAGAAAATTTCCGCTGGCAAGTGCGCAGTGTTCCAAAGAGGTCTTTTAATAAAAATTGTAATCAACGTGAATTATAAAAAAGAAAGATGTTACTTAGTTACGTAGTTATTTTATATTTGATTTATGATTATTGCAATTATTATTTTTTTTAACATAGAAAATAGAGAAAAATGCGGTACGCATGCGACACTAGCGCTTACCTAGGGGCGAAAAATTTGAGTTGCCAGACTAAAAACACTGATCTTCCCAACCTGTAGTAGAATTAACCTTAACGTAGGTGAAACAGCGGCGTAAATTGTGCACTCTAGCCANTTATTAGTTTTTCTCTGTTGGTTTCCGAAAACATGTGGACTTCAATTAGGTCTAACGATTTTGGCATTAATTTATACCTCGCGCATATTTACGTATGCAGAAGTCAGGTTAATTATACTCAGGTTAGGAACAAATTGAGTTTTCTTATCAGAGAGTTTGGCATAGAGAAAATTTCCGTCACTATATGCGCAGTGTTCCAAAGAGGTCACTTTTAATAAAAAATTTAATCAACGTGAATGATAAAAGAGAAAGATTTAGTTACGTAGTTATTTTATACTTGATTTATGATTATTGCAATTATTTTGTTTTTTAACATATAAAATAGAGAAAAATCCGGTACACATGCGACACTAGCGCTTACCTAGTGGCGAACAATTTGAGTTGCCAAACTAAAAGAAGCNAACATATAAAATAGAGAAAAATCCGGTACACATGCGACACTAGCGCTTACCTAGTGGCGAACAATTTGAGTTGCCAAACTAAAAGAAGCACTGATCTTCCCAACCTGTAGTAGAATTAACCTTAACGTAGGTGAAACAGCGGCGTAAATTGTGCACTCTAGCCACATACGCCGGCAAAATGGCCTCCCTGGCCTGCAATATGGCGGAACGTCGTTCACTAATCAGCTCACCGAGACCAACTTGCCAATATGGGATATTCCAAAACGTGCAATAGCCAGTCAGACCCGATGCCCCGTTTCCACAACTTCGCGCGGCCAATGAGCGACCGAATTCGCTTACGTGAAACGAACCGCTACGCTAATTCACTTCTGTATACTTACGTGTTCTGTGATGTAGGCGTGTTCTGCATGCGTCGAGCTTTAACAAATAATGTAGCGACTAATCACTATAAGCCATTCACGGTTACTTCACACTTTTCTGAAGCCCTGCTAAAGTTCTTCTTCCAGGTTACTCCTCCACCTCATGTAAATAAAGCTTAACCAATTCTAGGCAACTATACCAAAGGAACAGCGCACCGAATTAGCGCGCACTGACTGTAATACAATGTTGCATAACAACTATTTCTTACTAGGCATTACCAACATATATGTTTTATACCTGTATTTATTAATATCACTTACAAGTTAAATATTATTTATAGACAAAATTTTAGTACACGTTCAGTTTAATCAAAAATAAGATTATTTTGTGTTAACACAAGTGTAAAACGCTTGTGATATATGACATATATATGACACAACCAAATACGTCAACCATGAGGTGATTTTTCAAAGGTTTGATTCAAAAAGTGTGAAGAAACCGCGAATAGACTATTATAACGGACAGCTCTATGCCAGAACACAGGAAAGAGTACGAAAAACAACATAGTGGCAAGATGTGACACACACCTTTCACACTGTCAAATATTCGCCTTCAAATATATTTGACAAAACAATTTGAAGACAAAATACAGCCATCAAATTTTTCCTTCCAACAATTTTATCAAATAATTTGAAAATAAGTCACTGTCGACATTTTTTTTACTAGCATGATCTAATCTGAATTCTTATTTAAAAATTATTTTCAANGAGTACGAAAAACAACATAGTGGCAAGATGTGACACACACCTTTCACACTGTCAAATATTCGCCTTCAAATATATGTGACAAAACAATTTGAAGACAAAATACAGCCATCAAATTTTTCCTTCCAACAATTTTATCAAATAATTTGAAAATAAGTCACACTGTCGACATTTTTTTTACTAGCATGATCTAATCTGAATTCTTATTTAAAAATTATTTTCAAAGTGTTATTTTCNGAGTACGAAAAACAACATAGTGGCAAGATGTGACACACACCTTTCACACTGTCAAATATTCGCCTTCAAATATATTTGACAAAACAATTTGAAGACAAAATACAGCTATCAAATTTTTCCTTCCAACAATTTTATCAAATAATTTGAAAATAAGTCACTGTCGACATTTTTTTTACTAGCATGATCTAATCTGAATTCTTATTTAAAAATTATTTTCAAAGTGTTATTTTCNCACTGTCGACATTTTTTTTACTAGCATGATCTAATCTGAATTCTTATTTAAAAATTATTTTCAAAGTGTTATTTTCAACTGATGTTTTTTTCCGTGCAGTCCATTTCAGGAAGAAATGTAACGAATGTTGTGATTAATTTTCACTTCGTTATTAAATTTAATATTTTTTTTATTACATATATTTCCTGCACAGTGAAATTTAATGTTTCCGAGATCTTAGCATTATGTGCAATATTCACTCAAAATAACATTCATGCTCAGACAGCTTCTACATAAATTAATTATCTTCATCTGCCTTCTTGCAGTGCCTACTTCAATTTTTGTTCTCATAAAATATTTTTACGAATCAAAAGAATAATAATTTTTAATTTCTATGGTTTGATTTTTTTTTTGTAACTGTGTATTTGTTAATGGTACTTTGTCTGTATATTTGAATTTTGTTCACAATTTTTACTATAAATAAAATTATATTACTGGAGCTATTCATTACGTAATTAATAACAACCTAACAAATATTTATTGTAACAAACAAGTGTTTATCACGGCATGAACGAATTATTCATTTTTAACCTGTGTTTAAAAAAATTCGACAACTTTTTTTTGCCAAGGTTAATACTCAATTTAAAACGCTTGAATAATGCTGAGAAATATTACTGCATGAAGTGGCAGTTTTCAGCATTATGCGTTGAAATAACTATTTAGTCCGACGTCGTTTAAACTAGTCAGTGAACTTTAGTTTAATTGAAATTATTCAAATAAAAGTCTTATTTTAAATATTTTTATTGAAAATAAATTACATATTTTTTTTAGCAATGCTTAATTGAGTGAGTGAAGAGATTTCAGCGGCTCTTAACATCGAGGTCTTGAGAGCCGATGAGGGTGAAGTGAGCTGAGTATGGAGCAGCGCCGGAATGAAAGGGCGGGGGGAAATGCNGAGCAGCGCCGGAATGAAAGGGCGGGGGGAAATGCTTAATTAATTAGCTTAGCTTTCTACAAGGAATTTCCTGAAGAAAGTAAGAAAATTAGTTGATTGGATAATATTTGATGTTAGAGTCAAAACGAAACGAAATTTAGTGTAGGTGGAGGTGCCCTAGTTAAATCAAAACTATTTTGAAGCAAAATTTTTAGTAATAAGAACTTTATTTACAAAACCATCTGTACAGCATAATATGCGGTCTACTTACAAAATTTACAATTAATAACATATTTACAGAGTATACATACTGTATAAAAAGGAATAGTTTTATGAACCCCGTTAGTTTCTAAGGCGTCGGTTCTAATCTAATAAGCACGGTAGATTTAAATATGTGACTGTGAATTAAATGTGAGATGCATTTCCAGTAAATGAGGTATATTAAACAATATTTTGCACACAGGACATTCATTGAGGGCAAGATATTTTTTTCAGGACAGGTAGTAGAAATGGAAAATGAACTTAATAATGCAAATCGTCAAAACCGTAAAACTCGTTAAGAAATTTTACATGTTCTTCACAAAGGAGCAAGCAAATAAAAGCCGAACATGGATAAAGCTGTTCTTTTCGGTTTTTAAAATGAAATGGTACAGTGTTAACCTTTTGAATTTTTATACATTTCATCATAATTGATTCACAAGATAGTGCATTATTATATCTGGATTTATAGACATTAAATCATTACTAAGACCATAATTATTCTGAAGTTTTTAGGGCTTGCTCATTATAAATTATAAATACATTCTAAGGCTATAAAAACAGCTAAAAACTAACAATAAAATAGGATTTCTTATAAATACAACATGTCTTTTACTTATTCCTAAACTATGGTATTATCTCTGAAGTATAACGACTATCGTGTTTATTATGTCGATCGTTTAAATGGACTGTGTCAATTGTCAAACACAAGTCAAAAATTCAACAGAAACAGGAAACTAGAAACAAATAACAGGCACAGAACAAGAGACAAAGAACTAGGAGTCAAAAGGGATACTAGCATTCATTAGAACATCGACAAGAGAAAATAATAAATCTGACAAAATTGAAAGTACCTCGCAGAAAACAAATACAACAGGGAACAAGCACAATGAAATCCATACAGGAATGTATAATATAGTTAGTTGTTAATTTAAAAAAAAAATATGCTCAATTTGAAAAAGTAAAAATAACGAACACAAAATGGTGAGCGTGTACAAATCAATGGACAAAAAATAAGAAATATATAGTACACAAACACAGTAACGAAAGAAATATTAATACAAAAAAATTCAGAAAAAATCTATAGGTGCGAAAAAAACGAAATTGGGGGATAAAAAATCAGCACAGACGACAACATAAGACATCACAAAACTATACAACACAAATACGAAAAAAAACCTAGAGGATAAAATTATGTAACAAAACAACACAAGATTTCACGACGTTTCAAGGCGTGGTACGTGTTTCCTTCAGGGACACTGCAAACGTTAAATCCAATGTCTTAAGCTGGGTTTACAATAAAATAATTATGCGTTAAGAATTATGCAGTATGCGCTGTTCTGGCATACGAAATATATCTTCTGTATTTGCAGTTTCATTCTTAATTCCAGCCAATGGGAACAGGCGACAAGCCTGCCATGTTTACTTTTGTTCCTAACCTAACCTCGTATATCACAATCCTATTTAAGCAGATCATACTTCNGACAAGCCTGCCATGTTTACTTTTGTTCCTAACCTAACCTCGTATATCACAATCCTATTTAAGCAGATCATACTTCAGAGCCGAAATTTTCTATCAGAGAAGCTTATTTTTGCTAACGAATATAATGGTAAACATGTGCACAACACGCATTTTAAATATTTTTTACACTTACATTAATGTAAATAACAGTTTCCTGCCAAAAACATCTACTGCTCTGTTCTGATTGGTCTTCGCCTCAAAAGTTTCACTTAAGATATAAAATATAGTTATTTATTTTAACGCCTAATGAAATCCCAACAACGCGCACGACCTGCTAAGTGCCATTGGAAACCAATACATATGATAGCACACATTCATTTCTTCTGCTTACGTCTTAACGCATAATTTGACGCTTAATTTTTCTATTGTAAACCCAGCTTTACTTGAAGAAGGGAACAGATTCTAGGATCCGAAATGTTGTGGAGTCTTGTGTTGTTTTCTTTGTTGCATTTTTGCCCTATAAGTTTTTTCGCACCATTGATTTTTCTGTTAGTTTAATCTTTCTATTAATGTTTCCTTAATTATTATTCGTGTCATCTTTTAATTTTTGTTGTCGTTTTTGGTTTAATTTTTTTACTACTATCGCCACTTAGTGTTAGTTATTTTTTATATAATGAAGATTTCTATGTTTTTAAATTGACGAGGATAATTTTCATTCCTGTTGGTTTATATTGTACTTGTATCTTGTGTTTGATTTCTGTTAAGTATTTTTCAATTTTTGTCAGATTGCTTACTGATTGCTAGTGTACCTTTTGCTTCTTAATTGTTTGTCGTCTTGTTATGTGATTGTTGTANTTGTCAGATTGCTTACTGATTGCTAGTGTACCTTTTGCTTCTTAATTGTTTGTCGTCTTGTTATGTGATTGTTGTCTATTTGGGACATTAATTTTTCTTAGTTAGGACTAAATATATACATAGCCCATTCAAACAATCACAATAATAAATTATGGTTTCAGCGGGAAATTTATAAATTTGAAATAGTGAAACACTCTTATATTATTTTTGTGGTTCTCTATACCGACGTCTGAATCAGACATTTTGCGAAGACAAATGTATAGGAACTCCTATTATGCAATTTAGGTAAAGTCGATGAACCTCAGAATTAATAAGTTATACAAGGGTCAAAAGTCAATTTTACGTAGCTCATATTTTTGTTACCAGAAAGATGAGCTAACCGTGCAACTCTAAGGTGCTCCCAGTTAACAGTAAAGAGCCGAAAATATTCACTTAATAACCTGACCTATATGGCCTACCGAGAATTGTTGAAATGATTCAGTTGTGTTTGTTGATTATTTGCAGAAACAATAAGTTTCAGTTTACAGTATACAAAGAAGAGGTCAACTATTGTTTCTGAAAATTGCAACACCCTGGAAGAATGGCCCAAATGAATCCAAAATCGGAGGATGTGTAGAACAGTGTACCAACAATAAGTGATAACGATTGCAGAGAGATGGCGAACAGAGGCCCAGCAGCGCCCTCTCTTGTCTGACCGGAAAGGGCAGTGTTACGCCAAGCTCAGTCAGTGAAGAGCCGTCAATCGAAATGAAAGCAAATGCCAGTATGCCTCGTCGACGTCAAATGACGCCATATCAGCATGTGAATGAGTTCGAACGGGGCAGAATGTTCGATCTCCGGGAAACGGGTTTGTCATACCGTGACATTTCGGCTCGTACAGGGCATGCTGCTACGACAGTGATGTGTGTGTAGAACCAGTAGATAGAAGAGGGTCGTACGAAGAGACGAGCGGGTACTGGACCACGCAATGTGGCCACAGCACGGGATGACCGCCATCTTGTCCACATGGCCGTAACGAGTCGCACAATCTCGTCCACAGCGTTGGCTTGACACTGGAGCACTGCAATGGGTGTGGACCTGTCTGCATCGACTGTCCGACGCCGTCTGCTGCGGGCTGAACTGATGGCGCGCATGCCATTACGTNATGGCCGTAACGGACCGTACAGCCTCGTCCACAGTGTTGGCTCAACACTGGAGCACTGCAACGGGTGTGGACCTGCCTGCGTCGACTGTTCGACGCCATCTGCTGCGGGCTGGACTGGTGGCACGCATGTCATTGCGTCGGCTTCCATTGTCCAGAAACCACAAACGCCTCAGACTGCAATGGGCACGTGAACGCCGTCGCTGGCGTGCTGAGTGGTAAAATGCAATGTTTTCGGACGAGTTCCGCTTCATCCTGTCCTACGGTGATGACCGCAATCTGGCAGCCAGCATTGTGGAGCGGCGTAGCGGACAAACGCCAGCTGTGATTGTGTGGGGCGCCATTGGATACAATATGCGTTCTCGACTCCTGCGTATTGACGTCCATTTGAACAGCAGCGCAACATCAGGGAAATTTTTAGAGCCCGAGATACTGCCCCTCCTTCAGGCAACTCCACATGCCATATTTCACTAATGCGATGCACCTGTGGGCACGCATTACTTCTAAGAATTTATATTTTCGGNGGGCAATTTGAACAGCAACGCAACATCAGGGAAGTTTTAGAGCCCGAGGTACTGTCCCTCCTTCAGACAACTCCACATGCCATATTTCACTAATGCGACGCACCTGTGGGCACGCATTACTTCTAAGAATTGATATTTTCGGCTCCACGCCTTAATCTTTGCAACAATCTATGGGCCGTTCAAGGTTAACTGAGCACTTTCAAAATAAACCTTTGAAAATGGTTACTTCCCCTACCTGCAAATGCTTTAACAGGCACACTGACTAACATACGCCCGGTAAAGTTGGTAACGGCGTAGGGAAAGTAGTTCCATGACTGAACGTTGTATTAAAATGGTTAGGTAAACATCTGTGAAAATTTAAATAATATTTTTTACTTTCTGTTTTCTTTAATGCAGGTAAGTGTAAGAATCAGCAGCACACTTGTTAAATTATTACTGTTCGAATAATTTCGCAGTTTCACTTGACCGGCGCATGAACAAAGTGATCAAGCCCATGGCAATGTTAATTTTACATATGTCGGAAGAATACACGCTGTGCAAACNTAATTTAAATAATATCTTTTACTTTCTGTTTTCTTTACTGCAGATAAGTGTAAGAATCAGCACATTTGTTCAATTATTACTGTTCGAATAATTTCGCAGTTTCACTTGGCCGGCGCATGAACAAAGTGATCAAGCCCATGGCAATGTTAATTTTACATATGTCGGAAGAATACACGCTGTGCATACAAGTAAATTGTAAGCAGGAGTTAATAAAAGGTTCCCAGTTTACCGTGAACAGCCTAGTTAAATTTACGCCAATGAGAAAGAAGCAAAGGAGAAAGAATTGCGGGGATTGACGAACATGGAGAACAAGAAATCTGTCCTTAAATAAATTAGCTGCTAGACATAAATATCTGGTTCGTGGTTAATTAATAAGTTTTAAAATCAGTCTTAGAAAAAAACATACTTGCTAGTAACTGAACACATTAAAAAATAATTCATTACTTACTGGGAGTACTTACAGAGAAATACTAGCAGAAAATTTGGGCACGTTGTTTCATATTAANACAAAGGAGAAAGAATTGCGGGGATTAACGAACATGGAGAACAAGAAATCTGTCCTTAAATAAATTAGCTGCTAGACATAAATATCTGGTTCGTGGTTAATTAATAAGTTTGAAAATCAGTCTTAGAAAAAAAAACTTGCTAGTAACTGCACACATCTAAAAATAATTCATTACTTACTGGGAGTACTTACAGAGAAATACTAGCAGAAAATTTGGGCACGTTGTTTCATATTATATTGAGAAAAAATTTTATTGGGTGCACCTGAAATTGTTAATTTTTATTTCACACTCATTAGAGTAAGCATTTACTCAATAGTAATATATTTATGTTCGTATCAATTTCATGGTGTCGCTGAATCGACAACGGCTGCCAGTCATTTGATCTGTTACAGTGTTAATTTTTACCTGTGGATAGACGACAGGTGTGATGAAGAAAGTAAGTCGGGTCTTGCAGCTGCAGAACTCGCGACGGCTTGCCGCACTGCAACACTGTCTCGGCTGTGCCTCGCTGGCGCTCAGCATTTCTGCGACCCTTCGTATATATATATTTATAGTCTATTCGCGGTATCTTCACCCTTTTTTAATCAAACATTTGAAAAATTATCCTACGTATGACATTTTTTTTTTGTTTCCTGAATATGCCATGTGTTACAAGTGTGTTATACTTCCGTCAACATAAAAGTACCTTATTTTTNTTGTCACGACTTTGCCACGCCCTGTGTCTCGCTGGCGCTCAGCATTTCCGCGACCCTTCGTATATATATATTTATAGTCTATTCGCGGTATCTTCACCCTTTTTTAATCAAACATTTGAAAAATTATCCTACGTATGACATTTTTTTTTTTGTTTCCTGAATATGCCATGTGTTACAAGTGTGTTATACTTCCGTCAACATAAAAGTACCTTATTTTNTTTTTTTTTTGTTTCCTGAATATGCCATGTGTTACAAGTGTGTTATACTTCCGTCAACATAAAAGTACCTTATTTTTTATTACGAGGGGTATTCGGAAAGTAAGGTCCGATTTCTTACAAAAAACAAACCATCACAGATTTTCTCAAAAAATCTTTTTTATTTAATTCCTTACACGTTTCTCTATTTTTCTTCATAGTTTCCATATTTGTTTAAACATTTTTCATAACGTTGTACAAGCTTTTGTATACTTCAGTCATAGACGTCTGCTGCCTGTGAGGATAACCAGTCTGTAACTGCCCACATTCGTAAAATCCCAATGCTAAAGTTGAAATTGTGAATCGCTGGTCTTCACGAATCTTTTCGTCCACGGCTTTGACCAAATCTTCTGTGATCACTGATGGTCGGCCTGATCGCGGTTCATCATGGACATTTTTCCGTCCGTCCTTGAAAGCTCTCACCCACTTACGCACTTTGCTGTCACTCATCGCATTGGGGCCATACACTTGACTTATCTGTCGATGAACTTCCGCTGCTGAAACGTTCCTTGCTGTCAAAAACCGAATCACTGACCGTATTTCACAGTCGGCGGGCTGATCAATTGTTTTAAACATTTTTAACTGACACTGTAAACAGCACACTGCAACAATACCAATGCAAATGGCGTCGTTTGACGAGCAAGGCATGCCGGGAGTCGGTGCGCATGCACGTTACAATGTTCGCGTGACATTCGATTAGCTACGGCGATTCGGACCTTACTTTACAAATAACCCTCGTATATTTAATTTTTACTTATATTTTATCTATAAACTATAATATTTCACTTGCGGTCAATAAGAATAAAACCAATGATAAAATATATGTGTTGATAACGCCTAGTAATAAATATTTCGCATGCTAAATGTTATTAAACTGAATGCGCACGAATGAAGCGTGTTGTCCCTTGTGTGTGATTTCCCAGACTTGGTTAAGCTTTGTTTGCATGGGGTGGAAGAATGTCCTGAAAATAGAACTTATGCGGGGCTTCCGAAAGGTTGGAAGAAACCATGAACGGGCTGTAGTCGAAGTTCAAAGCCGCCGTTTCCGTTCACTGCTGAAGCCTCAACCTGTGCTAACAAACCAATGCTTGTGAACACTAACCGTTGCGTCAAGTTTTGTTTTTCCAGTCGTCTCAAAGGGCGATGCCTTCTTTTGGGAATTAATTTAATAAATAGTTTCAAGTTTAGTCTAATGACGATGTCTAACATTTATTTAGCTAACCCTCGCCTGGTATGGCGTGGCTCAGGTAACTGTAAAGCACACATGTCTAGAAATGTAAAAATAATAGGTTGGCATTATTTATTTTATTTTATTCTAGTAGCGCCACAACTCTATTGAAGTAATTAAATCCTAAGGTATAATTAATCCATGCTCTACTTCAAGATCTGTCGTATTTCCTATGCCAAGGAAATACTTTGTTTTATGTTTAAAAAGCAGTTTATTCATTGCGATGATAACGAAAATTATTATATGGAAGCTTAGTTGACGATTTTATGTGAAACGGAAGATTAAAAACAAAACAGTATGAAGAATTCTACAGTTATTAACAGTTACTGTAAGTGATGCTGTTTTAATGCCTGTATTTGTACGACGTTTATAATATTTTGCTCACAAAAAAATACCCTGAGGACATTAAACGCTAGTTTTGGTTGAATTTGTATATTTTGATTTGTAAAGATCACAAAAATTGTATTTCCAATATGTTATATTTTGTTTACGCCTCGATCCGTATAAAGAATTTACACTCCATTTATGATCTATATAATGCAAGTTATTTGAAAAATCTACCATACCAGTTAAGGGTATGGTAAGTATTCTATGCCGGCCAATCACAATTATGCATTTCCAACTACGTGAATCAGTGCAAATCAAACTTGTGACAGTAGTACATTTCCGATTTCCGTTTGTTTGAAGATATATTGATGCATTTGCGGCGTGTTGTGTAGGTATAGTAGTTCGCACGTGCATCGCTATCGCTGTCAAATCTCATGCAAATATTTCCTAGCGAAAACGAATTTTTTCCTACATGTAAACAAACAAAAGTAAGAACTGTTGTACTACATTAGGTCAGCCATCACGGTGTTCGTAAATATCCGCGACGCATGGAAAACATGTAGTTTTTTAATGCCAGTTTCTGATTGGTTGCTTAGTAGTTTGTTTACTGCGATTGTAGACGGCGCTGTTGTTTTCTTGCGGGGACGATGCGGCAATTGTAGCTCGGCCTTCAAATTGTTCATTCTTAGAATTGGTCCTGGACAATATAAAAAATTCTTAGCAGTACTGCTTTTGAACTTTTTAATGCTGAAGGTTTTTAAAATGCAGTGGCATGACAATTGGTGAAGGGGGGCGCAGGGTATACATTTTTCCTTCCTAAATTGATTAAATGGCTCCAGAATGAGAGTAAATGGGCGCCCAAATCGCCTTTGTTCACTGAGATGCGTTGATACAGTGTACTCGTAGGATTAAAAGATGTCTAAATAATGCGTGGGAGACGCTATAAACATTAATTGCATTAACCAAATTTTTGGGAGCCAATTTAGACAAACGGAAAAATGGGGAATCCTGGCGGTTTTTAAAGACTATTCACGGTAAACTGAGCACTTTTGAAAGCCATGCTTAAGATCTTCTTGTATGCCCATTGTGTATTCTTCCGCTATATGTAATTTTGACATTGTGATGGACTTGATCACTTCATTCATGCGTCGGTCCAGGGAAACTGTGGAGTTATTATAAAAGTAAATAATTTACACTTTTTTTTTTAACCTTTACGCGTATTTGTATTAAAAATACAGAGAAAAAAAAAAAGTAATTCAAGTTCAAGACATGGAACTACTTTCCCTTGGTAGTTACCAACTTGACTGGGCGCATGCCGGCCAGCTTGCCCGTTAAATGATACGCAGGAAGGAGCAGTGACATTTTCCAAACGTTGTTTTCAAAAGTGCCGAGTTGAGAGCGAACCGCCTAGACTCGAGCGAGAAGGAGCGAGTGTTCGGCGCGGGAGCTGCCGCGTGGCCGCGCTAGTGTCGTGCCTGCTGGCCGGTGCGGTCAGTCGCCTTCCTCGTCCAGGCTGCAGGACAGAGCCGTCAGCTTGTCGTGCAGCTGGGCCTCCACGTCGGGGTCGCAGCGCAGGATGTCCGCCGCGCTCTGCAGCAGCNGGTGCGGTCAGTCGCCTTCCTCGTCCAGGCTGCAGGACAGAGCCGTCAGCTTGTCGTGCAGCTGGGCCTCCACGTCGGGGTCGCAGCGCAGGATGTCCGCCGCGCTCTGCAGCAGCGCCATCGCCTCGGCCATCACGTCCTGCCGACCACCAAACATTTGCCACCATCGAGCTATCGACACTTTGGCCTGCTGTGACGTGGCTCGATCTACGTTTACACCGATCGCCATGTTGTGATGCCCGAAACAGTCGCAATGTAGTCGATTGTTTATGTATCAAATATACTTAGCCAAACATCAATACGCCCTGAAAATAATAGCCGCATTGAAATATTGCAACTTAAAAATATCAACGCTTTGTGCTTCACAACATGGCGATGGTGAACAAACAGTATTCACAATGTCTCCCTATGTAACTAGAAGCATGGCCGCCGACTTCTTGTAACTCTACTTTTCTCACATCACTCGTTTGGTTGCCAAATCAAGTTCTACGGAACTGCCCACACTGGAACACTGGGTAAACTACAAATGTTCTCTTTCTTATGCCGACGACCATGCACATCTTCGAGCATACACTCATACAGAATGGGGCAGAATTCAACCAACAAACTTGGTAAAGTGATTCTTTAGGCAAAATAAAATTGAAAATATACAGGACACCTAAATACATAAATTGAATATAAAGGGAGATATGAGCCCTTGGAAAATCGTGAATTTGCAAAATGTCGGGAACGAAGTGAAATTAAACTACAATTATCTGAACAATGTTTTTTAATATCGGGATCTTCGACCTAAAAGCAGACACTGATTATACCTCCTATCGTAACGAAAATAACAGTGATAGCCACCCTCTTTTTGCAGGCAACTGTTTTTATCGCCGGGAATTAAGAACGTTTAGTGCTGGTTTATTGAGCAGTATGACCTAATTAGCAAAAATGGACCAATTTTTGCAATTGCCCAGGACCTACCGTTTTTGTGTAGAACGCACACTGCACTTTCGGTGGCAGCCACACTGTTCCAGGCGCTTAGGAAAAACCAACACTCCCTGCTGCGAATCTCACACAGACTGTCGCCAGAAACAAACAGGCAACTTCAGTACTGTAAGCTCACTAATGCATGGCGCATGCTGTTTGCAGTAAGCGTTAAACATGTTCTCCGCCATTGTCTGCGAAGTGTACTGAGCAGCATACCATACACGCACGCATGTAGGAAGTATCGTCTAAGCGCTAGGCACTGCATCGCTGGAGCCGAGGCTTTGTGTGAGTTTCACATGTAAACTGTGGGTCATGGGCAGTTGCAACAAGCGGATCGTTTTTGTTAATTAGGTTATACTCCTCAGTAAACTGTGGAGAACGGACTGTGTTGTATGCTATCTTTGGTTTTTTTTTCGGTTGTTTTTATGTATGTGTGTTTGTGGCTATTAAAAGTAAAAAAGCTCCGTTGCAATTTCGAGTTATTGAAGATATTAATTATTCCTATTTGATTTCTCATTCATCATGAAGAGCAATAAGTTTGGCAAGAATAATTTATAATTTTTTCCAATCGTTTCAAGATTTTTTGTTTTATGAACCCATGAAATTACTGAGATAGAGTCGGACCTAATTTAAATTTAAGAGGCGTCCTGTATAAATTTATAAGAGAGTGTATATTGAACATCCAATCAAATTTTTACTTCAATTTATAAAATTACGATTAAAATAATTAAATTAAAGTGAACAGTTTTACTTTACCGCATAGCAGGGTGGTGATAGTTTTTTTGTTTCATATTCGTATCATCACAAATATAATGTTGAATATTACGATAACATAAAACGGTGTTCAGAAGATTTTAGCTCATTTTCTCTTAGTTTCCAATGCTTTGCAAAAACACATTTTAAAATCTTTATATTTAAGGTTTTAAAGTTCAGGTATATAGTTTTCTGTACGTTTCCCACTTGATTTTTCACAAGGAATCATCTCACGAAGTTTGTTCGTCGAATTCCGCCCTACCTTGTGCATAGATATATTACCAGTCAATAGTTCGTGGAATGACTGGCGCCCCAAGTGTAGGCAGCCACGCGTCACGGCGTTCAAAAACTTGTTGAACGTCGCCGTGATGCGTGGCTGCCTACACTCTGGCACCAGTCATTCCACGAACTATTTACTGTGGTAATATATATCTACAGACTGTTTTAGTAAAAGCGTGCGAAAATTAAACTGGGAATAGGGGCCACAACATGGAACGTTTTGAGATTATAATCGTGTGATCCACGAGGTCGGCTGAAAGAGATAAGAGCGTAAACCTGTGGGCGACCCACAATGTGTGTCTGGTTCACCTCTTGTCCGCAAGGTGGCTCTGTCGTCCCTCCATTGCCATAGTACGTGCGTGACGCAACGCGCATGCGCTATTTTAACGAGTGCGGCAGAATTCCGCACGCCGTTGTCATGCTCTCGTTGAGATTGGCGGCCGTCACTTGGAACAACTTTTGTAACGTAAATACTGGTACTTAAACACCGTGGCACAGTGGTTAAACTTCGAACTCGCGTTCGGGAGGACCAGGGTTCGAATCCCGGTCCTGCCATCCCGATTTACGCTTTCCCGTGATTTCCAGAAATCACTCCAGGAGAATGATGGGATGGTTCCTTAACAAAGACTATGGCCGATTCCTTTCCCAATCCCTCTTCCCTGTGCAACTTGCTCCGTCTCTAATGACCTCGCTGTCGACGAGACGTTAAGCCAAACTACCAACTTTAAAACCGGTTCGTCAATGGAATGGTACTGTACAGTGCCACCTGTCAATAGTAGCTGTAGTCGTTGCACAGGCCGTGTATAAAACATAAAGCAATCGTTATCGCAAAACTCTCTACACTGTTGCATGTCTAACTTTCTCCACTGCTGCTATTCTTCGGGTACAAGTGCCAGTAGTTCATTTAAACATGCTGCAAAATCCGCTTTTGAAGATTGACAGTTCGAAAACTAATGGATTCGCCACCATCTGACACTCGTTTTATAGATGAACCTGTACCTCGTAGGCGTTTATGTAATCACTGGAATATTCCTGTTTTTTAGGGAAACGATTAGCATANATAGATGAACCTGTACCTCGTAGGCGTTTATGTAATCACTGGAATATTCCTGTTTTTTAGGGAAACGATTAGCATAGCGACATCTTGCTTCTGTTGCATTACATTCCACGAGCCCATACATCAAATGCATGTTAGCCATTTCATTGTTTGAATAATATTCATTATCACATCTAACTCATAGTACAGCACTGCCCCTGCCAAGAGAATACAACAGGAATAACCCACAGCATACCTAGTAAACAGGTCGAGAGATGTCGAGTGTGTGGCTTTATTTCGAAAACAAAGTCCAAATAGGCCGCATGTTTATATAAACTTT
>NQII01004106.1:27097-43104 GCA_002778355.1 Clitarchus hookeri
AATTTACTGTGGGTAAACAGTGAGTGAGTGCGTGAAGAGATTTGGGCGGCTCTTAACATCGAGGTCTTGAGAGCCGATGAGAGTGAAGTGAGGTGAGTATGGAGCAGTGCCGGAATAAGAGGGTGGGGGAAACGCGAGATCCCCGAGAAAACCCGCCGACCAGCGGCATCGTCCGGCACGATTCCCACATGCAAAAATCCTGGAGCGACCCCGCCTGGAATCGAATCTGGTTTGCCTAGGTTGGAGGCGAGTAGTGTGGGGAAAGAGAGACGTGTAAAGTTTTTTCATTACAAACAAATAACAAAACTATTAGCTACTCCTGAACCTAGGCAGTGAGAGGGATCGTGGTATCGTTACCTGAGCGTTCAACTTGGTTATCCTGTCGTTCTCGAAGTCCCTCTTGGCCTGGACCACCATGGCCGCCTGCATCTCGTACAGCAGCGTCCCTCTCATCTGCGACATGCCCGGGTCCAGCACGTCGACAATCTCCAGCACCTCGTGGCAGAGGTCCAGCTTCCTTTCCAGGTGCTCGTCCGAGAGATCTGCGAGCATCCATCCACAGCCCACATCGCCCAGGACACTTGAACCGGGAACACACATTGCGGTTTGCGCCTGCCGTGCGGCGGCGCGGCGGCACAACACGATGGCTTTGATGGGAACGTCCACACAGAGCTGCCAGCACGCGCCTCGCCGCGAACGACAGTCACGTGATGTGATGGCGCCTCACAACCGCACTGCCGCACACCGATAATATACAGGATGATTCTAAAATCATGGGACAAACATTGAGGGTGGTAGAGCTCACTAAAACAAACAATTATTGTATAGGAATATATGGGCGGAAGTGACGCGTTGAGGCACAAGCACAAAAATAACACATGAAATGCAACACATTGTTTATTTACAACGTCGCCACTAAATGCCTTTTTACAGCAATGTTTATAATAATTGCTCATAATTGCTACCACCGACAGTAATGCAAGCTTGGTAGCGTCGGTGGAGTGATTGGCGAACAGATTCAAATACGCCGGGTATTTCACGCACGCCACCATTGTCAGCCAATCACGCCATATGTAGAGGTCGCCAAGCATGCGTGACTGTTGGTGGATGCATTTCCAGCAACTGTTTTAACATTTTCTGTACGGAATCACTCGTTAAGTATGCTGCTAATGAACATTTTATGTTTCCGTTAATTTGTTATGTTTTTGTGTTTGTGCCTCAACTCGTCACTTCCGCCCATATATTCCTATACAATAATTGTTTGTTTTAGTNTGTGTTTGTGCCTCAACTCGTCACTTCCGCCCATATATTCCTATACAATAATTGTTTGTTTTAGTGAGCTCTACCCCCCCTCAATGGTTGTCCCATGATTTTAGAATCATCCTGTAGTTCATTCACGGTTACTTTCAACTTTTCTGAAGCCCNCCCCTCAATGGTTGTCCCATGATTTTAGAATCATCCTGTAGTTCATTCACGGTTACTTTCAACTTTTCTGAAGCCCTGCTCAAGTTCTACTTCCATGATATTCCTCCGCCCATACAAGTAAAGCTTAACCAAGTCTGGAAAACTACACCAAAAAAAGAAAGAACCGCATTCGTGCGCACTACGTGCAAAAATATTTTGCCTACTAAGAATTACCAACACGTATATTTTCTCTCTGTTTTAATTGATATTCATTATAAATGAAATATTATACTTTATAGATAAAGCGAAACTAAACATTCAATTTAACCAATAATAAGATACTTTAATGTTAACAGAAGTATAAAACGCCTGTGGTAACGACATATTTAGGAAACTACCATACGCGTCATATATGGGGTGATTTTCAAAGGTTTGATTAAAAAAGTGTGAATAAACCGTGACTAAACTATCACAGCTGCAGTTTGAGCTGGAGTGTCCACGCAGTGTGACGTGCTGTGCGGTGCTTTTCTAAATGTTCGACGTTAACAAGTTTATGTATAGAATGCAAGAATGTCCAGCTCTTCGGGAGAATTCTAATAAAGATTACGTGGATAAGAATAGTAACGTAAGACAATGGGATTGTGTTGGCAGAGCAATGTTTGAGAATCTCTTTAAGCAGACCAGCGCCCTCGGGGGCGCAGATGTATGGCAGTTTTGAAATCATCTAAATTTTTGTCTTTCACAAGTTTATTCAGCGTGTAACCGTCCATCAAACGAAGGAATAAATAACCGATAATATTCGAAAAAAATTTCAAATGTAGTTCCGTTATGTCATTTTAAAATGTTACAAATCTTTCACTCGCCCCAAGATCGTTATTGAAAGTATGTGATTATATATATATTTTTTTTTTATCAATGGCTCATTAAGCTGACCAGAAGCTTCAACCATCCAGGAGTATTGCAGTTTTGATAACACTGCTGCACTATACAAAAAAACTGAAATTTTGACACTCGATGCACACTCATGGGAAATTCAGCTCAACGATGAATACGATGTGTGGAACAGGCAGGGNTGAAATTTTGACACTCGATGCACACTCATGGGAAATTCAGCTCAACGATGAATACGATGTGTGGAACAGGCAGGGCCAGGAGACGCGGCGAAATCGCAGCGTTTTCGCCACAGCTGCACAATCGCAATGTGTGGTCCCAGAAAGTACATGCATACTACTTGTAATGGGAGCACAATCGCTGTTCGCTACTGGTTTGAAATAGGAGTAAATGACTTGGGGTAACAGTGATGCTGTTGGAGATATTTATCTCATATGCTTGCCAAGCGATGCTATTTACTTGGCTGCAAAGTAGATTCTTTCAGTCGGCTCATTGTTTCAGAACACTTTTGAAAGNGCCAGGAGACGCGGCGAAATCGCAGCGTTTTCGCCACAGCTGCACAATCGCAATGTGTGGTCCCAGAAAGTACATACATACTACTTGTAATGGGAGCACAATCGCTGTTCGCTACTGGTTTGAAATAGGAGTAAATGACTTGGGGTAACAGTGATGCTGTTGGAGATATTTTTCTCATATGCCTGCCAAGCGATGCTATTTACTTGGCTGCAAAGTAGATTCTTTCAGTCGGCTCATTGTTTCAGAACACTTTTGAAAGNTGCCAAGCGATGCTATTTACTTGGCTGCAAAGTAGATTCTTTCAGTCGGCTCATTGTTTCAGAACACTTTTGAAAGACTTATTTAGTTTCATTTCTCGCTTATGATGTATAACCACCGGTAAATATTTATATTCTCAAGCACCTAATGACATAATTCGATTATAGATCAGTTAACGCTTAGAACTTGTTAAAAAAACGTAGGTACATTATTATATCACAAGTATCACAAATTCGAACTCTGATGTGTTTAAAACACAAGAATGTTCTTTGCACTTTTAATTATATGCTGATATATATATCCCCCTCCCGCAGTTTCTAATCAACTGTTACATAAGTACTTCAGTCAATTTTTACTTATAAATATACACAGCTACAGATAGAAACGATTTTCAAAATGTTTTAAAGGTGTTCAGTTAACCGAAAACTAACTATGTGTATATTTGCACATCGCCAGTCACTCCCTGTCTTAATGTCCGAGACTCCTCTCTGACAATTTGGTATCAGGTCCTGCAAACACTTCCTCTAGCTGTCCCTGTTGGTTGTCAGGTCTTACGCCACAGAGTACTTAAGAATGCATTTCATCATATTTGAACAGCAGGTGTGGAAAATCTGATTAGAGATTAGAACTACGTTCCTCCAGTTTTCTGTGCCGCCGCTCTGTCAAGTGATAAATGCCTAAACACTTCATAAACAATTCCACATTTTTCTTAAACTCCCTACTGCATGCTTACAGTATATGTCATAATAATAAAAAACACAACTGAAGCTCAGAATCACGTTGAAGAAATCCAGGTGGTTCCCATTTATAGCACTGATTAATTTAGTAACGACTATCGGTTTGTTCGCATNATCACGTTGAAGAAATCCAGGTGGTTCCCATTTATAGCACTGATTAATTTAGTAACGACTATCGGTTTGTTCGCATGCAGACACAATACAAACTATGCCAAAATATTTTCAGGAGGAAAATGATAACCAGCTCTGCAAGCTCCGGCGAATACAAATTTAAACGACAAATTTAGGTTCACATTTTTTACTTTTTTTTTTTTTACCTGAAATAGGTAAAATAAGCTTACTACAAATGATTGCAGTGAACTGTGCATTCCAAACAGCCACTAACGTATGTTATTGTGAAGTAGTCAACCTGCAAACTTGTATTGTACAAATTAAAACATGAATATTTTCTATCCCAAATTCTTTACCAAACACTTAAATAGCTTTGTATAACATACCTTGGAGCAAATAACCTTCAACGTTGCCATACGCCAGCAACAATTGGTATTTCAGCTCTATGACGTGGAAGTTGCTGGGATGAAGAGCGCCCTCGTACTTCCGCAGGAATTCCTCCATTTTCTCAGGGCTCGCCTTATCGACAGCGTCCAGATCTTGACGGATGGCGTCGTTCCCCCACGCCATCTGCCTGCCCGGGATGGCGTGCGAACAATTGTTGCACTTCCACACTGCCGACGCGTCCAGGGGGTTGGTGGAGACCATCCTGGAGTCTTTTGGGCCGCTCTTCGACTTCTTGCACGCCACGCACGATATGGATCCGAGGTACGTGCCCGACTCGGTGGGATCCGAGCACCTGGCACACTCGCAGTCGAAGCACCTTATCGACTTGAGGTGCGCCCTGCGAGTCAGCGTCCCCCAGAGGACGCGCGTGTAAGTCGTGGTGATGATAGCGCCTTTGGCGATGGGCACGGTCGCCATCAGCATCAACGTGAAGCCCGAGCCGACGAACGTGTGCTTGGTATTGGGCTTGCAGTCGTGGGATAAGAAAGATGCCACGGGGTAGACACCGCGCACGTCTACTTCGCCGGACTTGCGCCTTACCTCGAAGGCGTTCGTGTCGAGGATGGCGGCGACCCGGAGGATCAGCTCCGGCGAGAACTCGTTCATCCCGAGCATGTTTATGAGGAAGCCGACGAGGCTGGTCTTGAAGAGGTTGTAGAGGGAGGTGTTGCAACGCTCCTCGTAGTGCGACTGCAAGGCCATCAACTTGTTGTACTTGTTGGCGTCAGAGCTCTTGAGCAGCAGGCAGCGGAGGGGCACGATGTTGCAGTAGATGGCTTCCTTCTTAGCGTCGCCCTCCGGGCAGGCGATGGAGGCGCGGTGTCCCCGCTCCTTCATCAGCCTNTGTCGCGCGACGCCACGAGGTAGCGCCCCAGCACCTCGTCCACCTCCACGCGGAACGCGACGCACTCCGTCTTGTGCACCTTCCAGTGCTGCCGCTGGTGGTCACGGTTGCAGTAGAAGGTGCTGCGGCAGCTGGAGCAGCACTGCGTGGCCGGGGCCAGGCACACCGCGCATGCGCCGGAGGTCGCCGGCGCCTGAAACACGCGCCACAGCACGCTCACCTACGGGTGGAGAGTGCAGACATCTGTGTGGCTCTTAACATAGACGTCTTAAGGGTGAAGTGAGGTGAGAATGGAGTAGCTCCGGAATGCAAGGGTGGGGGAAACGCGAGATCCCCGAGAAAACCCGCCGACCAGCGGCATCGTCCGGCACGATTCCTACATGCGAAAATCCGGGAGCGACTCCGCCGGGAATCGAAGCCGGTTCGCCTAGGTGGGAGGTGAGTAGTCTGACCACTTCGCCACCGCGGCCTCAGCTACACTAGACTTTCTTATGTGGAAAACTTGGAGTGAGTTGTCATTGATCGGCGGATTTTCTTTAGGTACTTCCGTTTATCCCGTTCTTACACCACATTGCTACTCCATCTTTATCTCACTTGATTTCCATGGGCTTAAATACGTGTTTGTTAAGTGCCCTCCGAACACGTCAACTCAATGCAGACAAGTAATTTTTCGTTTAATCTAAACTAGACTCCACTAATTAACCCTTGTGACAAGCGCTCTGGAAGTTCTTAAAAGTAGAAACAATTTGGACTGCAAATTGACTGCTGTACTTCTTTCTAATTACGAACGTTGTGAAAATTGTGAGACTATATCTGTATTCCTTTACATACCACTCAGACGCAGAAGAATCTATTTTACAAGTTTCGTTTGACATTCCGAATGTTAGTCACATATTTAACAACGTGAACACATTGGCAACGCATCCTTGCAAAAATAGGTAAGAATTTTCTTTAGCAGCAAATTAAATTAACTATCACAACCACTTACTGTTATTGCTCACAGTTTACATATACACTGAAGAGCCAAAAAAACTGGTATGGGCGTGCGTATGCAAATAACAGAGGTATGGAACCAATCAGAGTAACGCGATGCGGTCGGCAGCGCCTATATAAGACAACAAGCGTCTGGCAAAGTTGCTAGATCGGTTACTGCTGCTACAATGGCAGGTTATCAAGATTTAAGTGAGTTTGAACGTGGTGCTATAGTCGGCGAACGAGAGATGGGACATAGAATCTCCGAGGTAGCGATAAATTTTGAATTTTCACNAGCGATAAAATTTGGATTTTCACGTACGAACATTTCACGAGTGTACCGTGAATATCGGGAATCCGGTAAAACATCAAATCTTCGACATCGCTGCGGCCGGAAAAAGATTGTGAACGAACGGGACAAACGACGACTGACGAGAATCATTAAACGTGACAGACGTGCAACCCTTTCTCAAATTGGCGCAGATTTCAATGCCTCCTGCATGTCTTCAGACATTAGTAGAGTCCATGCCCCGTCGTCTTGCGGCACTTCTGCGTGCTCGCGGGGGCCTTACACGATATTAGGCAGGTGTACCAGTTTTTTTGGCTCTTCAGTGTATTTACTAAAGCAAATCAATGCAAACTTACAAGTCTGCTGTTTTACTGTAAGGTTCATCAATGTTGTTCCATGACACTTGTAATAAATGAGTTAAAGACCATCAGGCGACCTAATGTTCGCTGCCCGTGTGAGCTATGTCATCATCGGGCCGGAAGCACGAGTCGACCACAAGCATGGCACGTTTGCTCTAAAAACGACACAGATACTACATTTACTCCTTCAGTTTCAATTTAACTCTTCAGTAAACTGTACAGACTTGCCATACAGTATGATAAAATTAGGCTTTTATACCGTGACACATTATTATAAACAGCCTTTTGTTCTAGTGTACGCTTTGTTGAACAGGTAAACCTATTTATACTGAATGTAACAAAATCCAATGCTCAAACTTCTAGGGATGTTAGAAGAGAACAAATGTAATTTATGTGTTTTATTAAATATTAATAGGTCAGAAATTGATAACTGATGAACATTTTCAGGTGATTGAGAATGATAATAATACCATTACGTTTCAATTTAATTGTAATCCTTTACAAAAGCTGTTCANCATTTTCAGGTGATTGAGAATGATAATAATACCATTACGTTTCAATTTAATTGTAATCCTTTACAAAAGCTGTTCAAAGGTGTGGTCTCATGCTACAAAATAAGCTCTGTAATGACTTGCCATTGCTTTGCTTGTCGCCAGGAATGTGCAGGGTCTTATAAATATTAATGGTTATTTACCAAAATCCTTTTATGTTCTCTTCTATTACTTTGCTTGTATCCTTAACTTAATCTGGCCATTTAGTCGTCACCTTTTAATACTTCTAGTTATTATATATTTTCATGTCCAAACAAGACATTCGATTATTTATGTGTGTGAAATTAATATATCTTTAGCTTATTGTATGAAAGTGGTCTTATCGGGGGCGGCTCACAAACTCAACTAACCTAAGTTTACATCCTAAAACGTAACATCCATAGCCCACAAGAAATTTGAACCTGGAACTTCCCTGTTAAAAGGCAACGCCTTAGCAGTTAAGGCCACGAATATCACCTTTAAATATATTGCGTGTTTCCGTGATTTATATTATCAGTTAAACACTTTAACTTCTTCGCTTATATATTTCCCACGACAACGGAACAAAACAGTCGCAACATCAGTAAAATGCTTGTCGCTTTGTAATAAAATCAATACTACTGTTGCTGTGTTTATACCATTAAGCCAACTGCAATAGAATACAATGTTAACATTAAGTTATAACACAGGCTTAATATGTATATCCACTTATTATTTGTACCATATATTTCGCAATACATAGGATTTATTAAGAAGGTTACGTCTACAGTGTTGCCAAATTGTGCAAGCAAATTTTTTTTAGGACAAAAGTTTGTCAATAAAATGCTAATTTTAATTTTCATCTCGCGATGTAAGCAGTGGGCACCAATTTTGGGACCTTCTTCATCTCATCTAAAGTCAACCAATGCGAGACACTAAAATATGTTTGTATATATGTCTGTGTTCCAGCAGGGGATTTACGTACAAGCTGAACAAGCTGTAGCTTGGGGCGCGAAAATTTGGGGGGCGCGAAATTTTGGGGGGTGCAAAATCTTGCGCCAAACTTTACGGAAAATTTTTTTTTATATGTGATTTGATATGATTATTCAATCATTGAAAGATTAAATAATAAATGTTCGTCGGTTGCTGAATAAGAAAGTTAAGAAATATCGTTCACTTTTTCTACATAAATACGAGGTTACGCGCTTCGTATACTTATAGTGTAACGAAACATGTTCTGTGTACCTATTGGTCGCCTCGCCGGCGCCTGTCCCAAAAACTGCTTCTGCGCATAACATGAACGTGAAACAACGTTAACAAACGAACACAAGATAAGCCTTGTAGCGCGCCATCGTCCTACTCACACTATGGTAATGTAATACTTAATTCATTATGACAAATTATTGACCACCAAATTAGAAGAAAAAATTGAAATTACTTTTCTTATTGTTCTTATCACTATCCCTTACAGTATGTACCTACACTGAAATTTTTTAAAGACTTTTTCAGTAATAAATAAAAATCTCTCGTAATCTGATATGTTGTTTTAGAAAAATATATTGCATATTTTCGTTTGGAAAAAAAAAAAAAAAAACAATGTATAGGTATTACACCTCATTTCAATAAAAATACTAACTAAGAATACGTTTTTTTTTTTTATAAACTAAAAAGAATAGATATAATCGAACGTAGCCGAACGTTTTCTATAAAAATGATCCGGCCGGTCTAAAGCCGATTACAGCAGTCCCAGTGAGTTCCGACATCTGTTATAGCTTTAAAGCAGGATGGCTTACTCGGACACTTTTCTCGCGTTTGCGCAGTAGAGATATTGCGCTGATTGCGAGTTGTGACTTGCGAGTCCCACGAGACCATTAAAAGCTTGCGAGAAAATCTGCTGTGTTTTTGTGAAGTGAAAATATTTTTATTTAAATTTAGGCCTGTATTGTTTTGTTTGTAAAATAAACAATTATGAGTGACGGTCGAATTGTTAGAGAAACTGGGAGTGCTGGTAGAAAGCGTCGTAAAGAAAGAGAGAGAAAAAAAGAAGAGGTTATCAAGAAAACACCAAAACTTGATACGATTTTTGCTAGAAGTTCAAAATCAGAAACAGCAGGTAAAGATCTAGTCAGTTATATAGTAAAATCAACAATTTTGTGGTTATTAATGCATCTATGCGGAAATGCAGCTTGTGTTCAGCTGTTTTCCTTGCCTATTAGACATGCAACGAATATTATTATGTATTCGTATGCTAGACATGTAACAAATATTCAATTATTATTCGGTGTTCAGCCTATTGTTGGAAGCATTCAGCATCTGATGAAAAATGGAGTATAGCACTGATTTTTGTATTTTTCCCGTAGAATCGATTGGCCCTCTTCGTTTTTAAAAAAAATTATATTTAAGGGTAGAAAAAATTTTAATTTTTCAGAAGAAATGCATATTTTTTTACCATTTTTTGTTATATTTCGCATTTTTTAAGTAACTGTTTAGTTGAAAAATAAAACTGACCTTATATACGTCTTCAAGAGATCAAAATACATAGGAATACATAGGTTTTGACGCCATCAGACAATAATTTTTTTTGGTTTCACTCAAAGATCAGTTTTTATTGAATTTCAAGGTCAACCTCATGGTAGAAAAAAAAATCAGATGTGTAGGGTCTAAACTGAGGTCAGATTCGGTTTAAGCGAGCCAAAATGCGTACGATTACCATACTCTCACTCTTCGCACAGACCACTTTTTTGTGGGCCGAAGTAATTAATCATGACTGTCATTGATGTTCCATGAAAAAGAAAGAAAAAATGCTCGAATTAAAATGCGTTCAATATGTAATAAATGTTTAATTTCAGGTCATTTTCAAAACTTGTATGTACTATTTGATTCAAATTATAGCTTTTGAATATCTTATTCGTATAATAATAATAAAAAGTAATTGAAATAAACAAGAGTTATTTAAAAATTCAATAAAATAATTTCTTTTTTCATTTACGAAGAAATTTGTCATGTAAACCGGAGAAAGATCCATCTGTGTTTAGTGTTATTCTGAATGATGAAAAGTCTCTATTTTAATGTTTTTTCTATGTAACTATACAGGGACATCTTCTGGGTCAGCTGATATCGGAGATGGTAATTGTGATAGGGAGCTGGATCTTGGTGCGTCAACTTCAACGACATCTTTGTTCACGAGTGAATACCAGTCAAATTTGAATGTAACTTTAACTGAAGCTATGGCAATTGATACCGATGTCAGTTTTTTAGGAGAGCCAAAACAAGTGGTACTAAATGTGGTGAGCACCGACCCCGGCAAGTGGGTCATTAACGATGCAACCATAGAGTCTTTACTTTCAAAAACCATAAATCAAAATTTGCATGAGGATTTCTCTGCTACAAAAACATTTTACCCAACTTTAAATGCATATAGGTCATTATCAAAAAATGTTTTTGAAAGAAAAATGCAGAATGGTCAAAAAGTAAACAGAGCATATCTGTGCTATTCTCCAAGCAAAAAAGCAGTATTTTGTGTTCCATGCCGTTTGTTTGCTGGCGGATCGTCAAAATTGGGGACAGAAGGGTACACTGACTGGAATAATGTACATAGTGCCATTTCTCATCATGAAAACTCCACTGAACACATTAACAGTCTTATTACGTTCTCAACTCGAAGCAAAAAAATTGGTAGTATAGATTCGGCACTCCAGACGCAAATTCAGATGGAAATTGAGTATTGGCGGAGTGTACTTAAACGTGTGGTGGCTATAGTAAAAAAACTGGGTAGTCGCGGACTAGCATTCAGAGGGAAGAACGAGAAATTTGGAGAAAAAAATAATGGAAATTTTATGATGTGTTTGGAGTTAATAGCAGAGTTTGATTCATTTCTTGCGGCACATATAGCACAGCATGGCCATCCTGGATCAGGAAAGACATCATATTTGTCTAAAGCGACCTGCGATGAATTTATTTCTCTAATTGCTAACAAAATAACTTTCCAAATAATTGAAGAAATAAAAATCAGCAAGTATTATTCCATGATTGTAGACTCAACCCCAGATATTAGTCACGTGGATCAGCTGTCATTCATAGTTCGATATGTAAAAAATAGCATGCCTGTTGAACGATTCCTGAAATTTATACCAAACACTGGCCACAAGTCGGCAGACTTGGAGACCGTTGTTTTGGAGTCCCTCGCTGAATATAATGTGGATTTAGCAGATTGCCGGGGGCAATCATATGACAATGCAGCAAACATGTCTGGAGATTACACGGGTTTAAAACAAAGAATTATGGACTTAAATCCCCTCGCCGTTTATGTACCATGTGCTGCACATTCCCTAAACCTCGTGGGAACGGCATCTGTTGAGTCAGTTTTTGAAGCATATACCTTCTTTTATTATTTGGAATCCTTATATAATTTTTTCGTAAAATCTACTAATAGATGGCTAATGCTTAAAGAAAATTTAAAATCCGGTCAGAAAGTGGTGAAAAGAGCTACTGGCACTAGATGGGCAAGTAAGTATGAAGCATGTTCTGCTTTTGTCTCTGGTTGGAAGGAATTTATGGTTACATTAAGTGCAATAGAGAATAATACATCTGAAAAACAGAAAAACAGAAAAAAAGCTGAAGGTTTGCAGAAAAATTTGAGTCAATTTGAGGTTCTTTTTGTCGCTGTATTATGGACTGCAATACTAGAAAGATTTAACAAAACAAGTCAATCTTTGCAAGCAGTATCAGCCAATTTGCAAGGTGCAGTTAACCTGTATCTCTCTTTAATCGATTATGTAACTGAATTGAGAACAGACACAATGTTTAATACATTTTTAGAAAAAGTGAAAGCCATGAAATGTGAAGATGAAGAATATGAGATTGAGAGAAATCGTTGTCGTACAAGAAGGTTGGCAGCAGATGAAAGTCGAGAAAATGAAGTTACCTGGACTGGGAGAGACAAGTTGAAAGTTGAAGTTTATTTTGCCATATTGGATAAGTTACTAACGGAGCTGCAAACCAGGTGCTCTGCATACAAATCGGTATTTGAAAAATTTAATTTTCTCATCAACATTAATTTAATTGAGAATGTAGAAGATATTCTTTGCGCCAGTTAAGTGCTGCAAGAGACTTTCAAAGATGTATAACTTCTTGTTCAAAAAGTTCCCCTTACAGACGTGAAATCTAGCAATGTTCGAAATTCTCGTCTCGGTGTGCCTAGAACTGTTTCAAAAAGAACGAAAACCAAATGAACCAAATTTACGTGAAATTTTTCCAAATGTGGCAATTGCATNAGAACTGTTTCAAAAAGAACGAAAACCAAATGAACCAAATTTACGTGAAATTTTTCCAAATGTGGCAATTGCATTAAACATTTTTTTGTGTACTGCTATCACCAATTGTTCAGCTGAACGCTCTTTTTCCACTTTGAAAAGAATAAAAAATTATCTTCGGGCTAATCTCATGGAAGAAAAGCTCAATTCATTCGGAACTCTATGCATTGAGGCGGACTTATTGAGTACTTTAAATTTTGATGAAATTATCGATGAATTCGCGCAAATGAAAAGCCGAAAGAAAATAATTTAAGATTGTATGCAGTTATTTACGCCTATATAGTTTATAATTATCTTCGAACAATAACTACAATGTTTATTATACAAATAAATTTTTTTTATTATTTTTGTTTATTTATTGTTATTTTTATTAATTTATCATTAATTAATTTATTTATTATTTAATTAAATTTTTCACATTTTTTTGGATGGCAAGAGGCGACTTCTCAGAAGTGTAGGGGAGGGGGGCGAGGCTTCGTCAGCTTGTAGGTGCGGCGGTCCTAAATCCGCCACTGCTGTGTTCTGTTACCTCCATGAATACAGTTAGCAGCAGATAACGTGTGCGCTGTTGTTCCATTGCTAAATTCGTAAATATTTGATTGTACAAGTGAACGGAACGACCGTGTGCTTTTTTTCGCCATGTAAACAAACTTGGCACATCTAAACCTTACTAATTAATTAAATTTAAAGTTAAGCAATATACGTAGTTAATCCACGGTGCAAACCACNCTTGGCACATCTAAACCTTACTAATTAATTAAATTTAAAGTTAAGCAATATACGTAGTTAATCCACGGTGCAAACCACACAAAAACACACTTCTTCTCGATATACGGCTACACCATTTAATGGCACTTTTCAAGATCTTGTAACTTTCTAACCAAACCTGCGGCACGTTCTCGCCAGCAATTCGCGCCAACGTGACGTCAGCGCGCGAATCATTTGCGCTCCGCATCACATGCAGTTGATTCGCGAGATTGACTGGAAGCAGGGATCGGAACAACTTCCTTGCACATATTGCGCACCGTATGAGTAACGGAATTCGCCCTATTTTACGTAGTAAACGTGATGGTATAATCCACTCACTGTTACTTCAGATTTTGCTGAGCCCTGCTAGAGTTCTAATTCCAGGATATTCCTCCGCCTCGTAGAAACTAGGCTTAGATAAGTCTAGAAACTTACACCAAAGGACAACGCAGCGAATTCGTGCGCACTCAGTTGTAATAATATTTTGCATGAGAACTGTTTCTTACTAGGCGCTACCAACACACGTGTTTTCTCAGTTTTATACATATTTATTAAAAATGAATTACTGTAATATATAAATAAAATATTGGTCAGGCTTCAATTTAATGAAAATTAAGATAATTTTATGTTAACAGAGATATAAAACGCCTGTGATGCATGGCATATTTAGAAAATAACTAAACACGTCATACAGGGGATGATTTTTTTGAAGGTTTGATTCAAAAAGTGTGAAGAAACCGCGAATAGACCATAATCTGTAGCCGTGTCCAAATTCGTTATTCTAAGGAATTTGGGATGTTGGAATTCTAGCGGCACTGGGTGGAGCTCCTAGAATTCAATTTAGGAATTGCATTTCTGAATGTTTCTATGTTTCTTTGTTAATTAGGCAAAGTAAAAAAAAAAACGTTTTGCAATTACTTCTTATAGGAAATTTATAAAATTGTATCATTTACCTACTTTCTCAAGGAAAACCTCCATTAAAAAAATTACGAAGATATTACTTTTTGTTACAAAAAATGTTCCAGATACAATTTTCGTTGGTGCAAAGAAGAGTAACTAACAATATTACGCAATTGTGATTCATTGTTAAATTTCCCTCTTTGGTATTGCATGAAATAAGACTTAAAAGAAGCAGACGCGCTTTTGTGGGGAGCTATTTGGGGATTTAGCGTGCTTCTCCAGCTCAGTAAATTTCGATTTAAATCTCCAGATATGTAAAACCTAAACTTGGTCACGTAGTCTATTTAGAAACCTAAATTCTAACTCGTAGCCGTTTCGGGTACGGCTTGTGCAATTGTGTGTACTGATCTGTAGGGTTTTCCCAAGACAGCACTACGCGGTTTAAGTTTAATCTGGGCTTTTTCGTTGTACGGAAATGTTTAACGACGACCACTTCGTTACAGACTCAGTGATCGCCACCTGAGTCACACCGGAGGTTGGCGGCCAGCCATCACAGTTATTGGCTATAAACGTTCCAAAAATCAGCCATCACAGTTATTGGCTATAAACGTTCCAAAAATATCCCCTCCCGTAGCTGGACGTATTTTCCTCGAACACCAACAAGCAAGAGAACAGTGATAGGAAAAAATTACCATGACTTAAATTCTTTATAGATACGATACTGTAATGTTTTATTTCGTTACCACTGTACGGGAACCAGAATTCATAGGTCCGTCGGAATACTTTAAATAATCAATACTTCATATATCCAAATGATATTGCACTATTTAATAAGTATTTCTCAAATGTAATTTAAACTCAGAATAGTATAATTTTGTCCAAATCGTATGTATGGTTGCACAGGTAAGTACTTAAATAAATAATTAAGCTCCGGTTAGATTTAATTCTAGCGTATTACTTTCTCAGATCTCTCAGGTGAAACTGGACGCAAAGTAAGAAAGAATTCCTAGTTTTAAGTATTATATTAAATCAACTTACCAACCGAGTGGCAGAGATGTCAGTTGAAAACAATATTTATTCATATTGAATTATATTCAATATTATATCAGATTGGAGTAAGTCATAAATATTAAAATAAAAATTTATTTTAATTTAATGAAAAGAAACTGCTGTCTTCCAAAAATCAACAAACTCCCTGGCAACCTACACGCCGAGGTTGGCTCACAGAATAAAAATGAATGAACTCTCACACATAATGGAAATAATCATTGAGCAAAAATGTATGAAGTTAACCTGCCTATATCTGCTTACAAAACTACTAATTTAGTTTAAGTATGTTGCAATGAGCACCGCATGACGCGAGAATGTTGCATCACACCACTGACTTTGGTTACATTTTATTATAGTGCACGTCGGAGTAAAAATTCTGTATGTATAACCAATTAACAATGAGATTTGGTGGACGCATAAGTACTGGAGAAGGTTTATGAATTTTGACGTGACAACGTCTTAAATTAGGTTGCGGCTGGGAGTCACTTATGAAAAAGTGTAACGCTCGGTAACGTTACGATGAGTCACCGAACGAGAGAGAGGCCCGCCGAATGCCTTGCGTCTCTCTCCCACTCAACTATGATCGGTCTGCCGCGCGCGCAGCACTACGTTGTCACGTAAAATCTTCGCCCGTAAAACCGACTTTACAGGCAACCATTTT
>NQII01004106.1:47897-214748 GCA_002778355.1 Clitarchus hookeri
TCGCTGTGGCCGGGAAAAGATCGTGAATTAACGGGACAAACGACAACTGACGAGAATCATTGAACGTGACAGACGTGCAACCCTTTCTTAAATTTGCCTAGATTTCAATGCTGGGGCATCAACAAGTGCCAGCGTGCGAACTATTCAACGGACCATCATTTATATGGGCTTTCGGAGCTGAAGGCCCACTCGTGTACCGTTGTTGACTGCACGACACAAAGCTTTACGCCTCGCCTGGGCCCGCCAACACCGCCATTGGACTATTGATAAATGGAAACGCGTTGCCTGGTCTGACGAGTCTCGTTTCCAATTGTATCGGGCGGATGGACGTGTACGGGTATGGAGACATCCTCGTGAATCCATAGACTCTACATGTCAAGAGGGGGCTTTCAAGCTGGTGGAGGATCTGTCATGGTGTGGGGCGTGTGCAGTTGGCGTGAAATGGGACCCCTGATACGTCTAGATATGACTCTGACAGGTGACAGATACGTAAGCATCCTGTCCGATCACCTGCACCCATTCATGTCCATTGTGCATTCCGACGGACGTGGATAATTCCAGCAGGACAATGCAACACCCCACACGTCGAGAGTTGCTACCGAGTGGCTCCAGGAACACTCTTCTGACTTTAGACAGTTCCATTGGCCACCTAAATCACGAGACATGAACATTATTGAGCATATCTGGGATGCCTTGCAACGTGTTGTTCATAAGAGATCTCCACCGCCTCGCACTGCTATGGATTTGTGGACTGCCCTGCAGGATTCGTGGTGTGTATTGACTCCTGCATACCTTCAGACATTAGTCGAGTCCATGCCACGTCGTCTTGCGGCACTTCTGCGTGCTCGCGGGGGCCCTACACGATATTAGGCAGGTGTACCAGTTTTTTTTGCTCTTCAGTGTACAATTGTACAGTTTTCACCAGTTATTGTCTCTCAAGGAAAATGGCTGGCTTTATTTATAAGTGCGCAAAGACTCATAATATGGCGTGGTTTTTTTTACGCGTTTCGCGAGTTGTTAGCTTTTGCTCAACGTTTTGTGGCCAACATACTTAGTTAATATTTTTGGTACTCCTATTAATTTTATCTTGAAAATACCACAGTTGACGGGAATAATTTGTCGAATGTTCTTTTTTATGTGTATGGATAAATATGAAGTTTATTTTATATTTTACTAATTACTCTTGCAATCCTTTCTACCAGAGGACCTGCTTATAGCCNTACTAATTACTCTTGCAATCCTTTCTACCAGAGGACCTGCTTATAGCCCCCATCCTCTACCGACAATTTCTGTGTAACCCGGAGATAGTAAAAACTGGAAAAATTTTAGTCGTTGGGAATTACTCCTTCCGAATTTAATCGACGAGTGGCTCCCTCATAATTATAGTTAAGAGTTGACGTATCACGACAATCCCGTTGATACTTTTATTTTTGCAGTTAATTTTAAAATATAAATTTTTTAATTGCCAACAAGTTCCTATTTTACGGCTTCAATTGTAGGTTGATGATTGTGTTTAAAAGAAAAGGTGTACCATCGTCTGACATTCAATCGCCACGTCTTGCTTACAGGTGATTTCAAAGACCTTGCGAGATTGTCCCGACGGATACGGCGAGCCGGAAATAGTTCGGGCGCGTGAACCACTTGACAGAAGGGTATTTCTAGTCTGCCTGTGGCGACAACACAGCGCAGCATTGTTGCGTGGGCTGTATATAGGCTGACAACTTTTATATATAGGGTCTAGAAATTGTCTTGTAAATTTTATAATTTCCACAGTTTAGTAATTAATTTATTGTTGTTTTGTTTTAAAAACAAATATGGTCTGTCCTATACCATTATGCATGATATTTTTTATGAATGAAAATTACTGAATAAAACACCTGCGTAGGGTGAGTGAGTGAAGAGATTTGGGCGGCTCTTAACAGCGAGGTCTTGAGAGCCAATGAGGGTGATTGAGGTTAGTATAGAGCAGCGCTGGAATGAAGGGGCGGGGGAAATTGGAGATCCCCGATAAAACCCGCTGACCAGCGGCATCGTCCGGCATATGCGGACTATCAATTAAATATTTGGTAGTATGAAATGACCTTAACTTAGCGCGCAAATATCCTTCTTGTCCGCCGACGTCCAACGGCGGTAAAACCAACGTCTGTGTTGACTCCCGACGCATGTGTCGCTCGCCGTCGGCGACAGCACTCTGATTGGATAATGCTCATCGCGTCGCGCCGCGTCACTGTATTGGGGCCGCGGAGGTGTAGTGGTTAGACTACTCGCCTCCCGCCAAGGTGAACCGGGTTCGATTCCCGGCGGGGTGGCTCCCCGGATTTTCGCATGTGACGGACGATGCCACTGGTCGGCGGATTTTCTTGAGGATCTCCCGTTTCCCCCGCCCTTACATTCCGATGCAGCTCCATACTCACCTCGCTTCGCCTTCATCGGCTCTCAAGACCCCGCTGTTAAGGGCCGCCCAAATCTCTCCACTCCACTCCACTCCGCGTCACTGTGTTGTGAATACGTAGGCCTACTGCTTAATTCTGTACTTTTTAGGTTAAACTTTCCGAAGGAGTGACATGCCATATTTTCTTTCGCTCCCTCGCACGAAGTGTCCGTGGCAATATGAATGACGAGATCGCTTTCTATGTATACTCGCGCAAAGGCGGGCCTTTCCACGCCCAAACGAATGTCGACCGAGGGAAGACATCAATCGGGCGAACAAGTCGCGAAGAGTTCCAGGTGCCCCGAACATTTCCGAGGAATGAAACAGGTAATAACGCTCTGAATGCTTTCCAAATTAACACTGCAGAAGTTGTGATCCTGTTTTATTTTCTGCCGTCAGGTGCGATACGCTGTTGACTCTGGCAGGAAAACGTAAGTATACTTGATAGTATACCCGCTTGCAACAGCACGCCAGGCTTTATTATTGATAAATTATATAGTGATGAGGACAGGTGGGACGACCGTNCCCAAACTAATGTCGACCGAGGGAAGATATCAATCCTGCGAACAAGTCGCGAAGAGTGCCAAGTGCCCCGAACATTTCTGAGGAATGAAACAGGTAATAACGCTCTGAATGCTTTCCAAATTAACACTGCAGAAGTTGTGAACCTGTTTTATTTTCTGCCGCCAGGTGCGATACGCTGTTGTCTCTGACAGGAAAACGTAAGTATACTTGATATTATACCCGCTTGCAACAGCACGCCAGGCTTTATTATTGATAAATTATATAGTGATGAGGACAGGTGGGACGACCGTNTATACCCGCTTGCAACAGCACGCCAGGCTTTATTATTGATAAATTATATAGTGATGAGGACAGGTGGGACGACCGTGTTGGTTTGTTTTGAGTACGCGCATGACGTCGCTAAATAACTACCGAGACGGGTCAATAACTGTAATCACTTTTTGTATAGCAAGTAAGGCAGTTTACACGATTACAAACTCAAGCATAAAATCTTAACCATTAGAATATAGCAATTTTTCATCGCCTTGGCTCAAACTAAGCATACACAATTGCTTAATTTTAATAGTAGAATAATTCGGAAACAGGAAACACCACTTACAAAGCCATAAGTAGCCAGTCACGGAAAAGATACACCAAGACGAGTGCATGTGTGTTTATATTTTGTTTTCGAACGACAAACTTCAATATTTGTTTATATTTCCTGCCGCTGAAAACAAATACCAAAATCAAAAATGTTACCTCCTAAATTAACAGTTATTTACATTTCTAATTTGAACAACACACTTGTGACGTGAGTTTCTATTCTCTGAACTTATGCAATTAGGTTTTTATTGTGTACATTAAAATTTTGTGAGCCTACTTCATAATTGCTGCTTAAGTTTCTAATTGTGTAAATCACCTAAGATGCCTTATAAAGTAACGTGAATATGTTTTACCTGCAGTTAACTTATGTAACGTCCCTCATTGCCAGCCCAGGAAAAGTTCGCTTCACGAGATTCGGTACAGTTTTGCTACGCTCGGNACTTATGTAACGTCCCTCATTGCCAGCCCAGGAAAAGTTCGCTTCACGAGATTCGGTACAGTTTTGCTACGCTCGGTTTAGCGGATTCAGTTTAGAGGATGTCCAGAAATTCTGCCAAAAAAGTTGTGAATAAATAGAACACGTGTGCCCAGTTTAAATTATCTAGGGGTAAAAAAGAAAACACTGTAAATAATTTGTGGTAAGATTCCCTTGATTGCATGGGGAGCAAATTACAGTTACATGTAAGGTAAAATTACCTCTTAAATGTAGAGTAAATTTCAGTAACAAGTAAAGTACTATTCCCCAATAGTACGGAAAATTACTTGACAAAAGTGTAGGAAAATCCTATACAAGTAAGGAAATATTAACTATATTGTATACTAAAATTATATTTTAAAAAATTCCTGGGTATTAGTATTGTTTATTTTATTATTACCTATATCCTCAGAGGAATACCAACCGAAACCACAATTCTTAAATCATCGACATTTTCCGGTGGGTGGGCGAGAACCATTGTCTTCTATCCGTTACACCATAGCGAAAATATAAGTGTAATAATGATTATTAATGTATTGTAGTAATTCACCTCGAATAATAATAAAGTATTAATTTAATTTAAGTTACCGGCAACATTTTTAATTGAAATAACTATACAAGTTTTTCTTAAAAACCTATTATCACTAACTCGAACATTCCCTCAATTCTAAGAGCAACTTGACAAATTAGTTAATCCTGGAGCTGGTTATAATAATTATTTTGTGTAACAGATTGCTCAGTTACTTTTGTGCGGTACAAAACAATGTTATTGTAGAATTTATTTAGTGACTTAATTGGTTCTTTGAAGTCAATACATTTCCAAGTTTTTTTTAACAATTCCCTTGACATAAAATTACGCGGGTGAAGCTAAAGGTGTACATTGAGATTTGAAAACTGGTACATAAAGCTGTCCGTTTTCCACAGTCCTACAGAAATTTTGTTTTCTTTTCTCTCCCCCCCCCCCCATAAACTGTCCATTTGTAACTATTTGATCATTGTGTTTTACATATTTTCTACCTTAAAATTAATTTTTATTACTTAGTCCTAGAAGCTCTCCAAACATGGCACCTCGTTTTGTCTCTTCCTCCCGTCCTCACATCAAGCTGTTGTGACGAGGGGATCCACACGTCGTAAAATAATTTTCCCATCCACGTATGGAATTTCCCTGTGCCATGTGCGTGAATTTTACTCCAGAGTGCGGTAATTCTACCTTACTCGTAAAGACAAATACGTTTCCCAGACGAGTTTGCGAAACAACTGATATGCACCGACGACGAAGCGGCAATTGGACACACGAGGACAATTGTAGAGGGAAAGTGGAATATAGAGCGTAGCCACTCTTCGTGTTTCAACATTGGACTGCTTTTCTCCCGATAACATAGGCGAATTAAAAACAACGTGGCTAGGATTTGAGGTTAGAATACTGGTTTAAGTAATTGATTGCTTTGAGATGTTTGTACTTGCAAACTTACACTAGCGTACTTTTAATGCAACTTTAGCCCATCCACGGTTACATCCAACTTTTCTGAAGCCCTGCTAAAGTTCTACTTTCAGGATATTCCTCGGCCTCATGCAAATAAAACCTAACTATGTCTTGAAAATTACACCAGAGGAACAACGCGCCGTATTCGTGCGCACTCAGTGTAAAAATATTTTGCATAGGAACTATTTCCTACGAGGCATTACCAACACACCTATTTTCTCTCTGTTTTTATTAATATTAATTATAAATAATATATTAAAATTTATAGATTAAATATAAGTAAAATTTCAATATAATCAAAAATAGGTTACTTTTATGTTAACACGTGTATAAAACGCTTGTAATACATTACATATTTAAGAAACAACCAAGCACATCTTATGCGGTGATTTTTGAAAGGTTTGGTTCCTAAAAGTGTGAATAAACCGCGAATAAACTATAGTCTACGTTCAAGTTAGTTAAAGTATTTTAATCACATAAACAGGTTGAGTATGGTAAAATATTCAAATGTAAACAAACACTTTTCATCATTGTTGACAAAATGACTGCAGTTGTACTGGCGATGGGCCAGCGGAAAATTTAGTTGAACCTTTTGGTATGTAACTTGGCAAAAAATGGATAAATCCATAATAGTGTGTACTAATTACCCTTAACCTATTCACGCATTATCCCCATAGGCTAAGCTGAGGTAGATTGATTTCCATCTTGTGCAAATGTCCCCAACATTTTCTCGCCCATTTTTGACTAGAGACTGTCAATAAGAAATGTCATTTTTTTCTTTACGGCAATAACAGAAAAGGTACTATCAAGAGAAGTGAAGCAATACCGACTTTAAAAATTAGTAAAGTAATTTAATATGCCCTGTCGATTCATAAAACACAACACAGAATCTGTAACTAAGGTTACGGCGAAAATTCCATAAATCCAAGATGACGGGGTCTGATCCTTTTAAACAACGTAAAAAGAGGCTGTGTTCGAATTGACCATTTAGTAGAGGCCTATTATTATTTAAGTATTTAGTAAAGTTGAGTTCGGACGCCGTCAATAACCAGTTGTTCAGTGATGATTGCGATTTAGTAATTTAGTAAGTTTCGTTACATACCAAAACTAAATACTAACATTCCAAATACGTCAAATACGTCATAATTTTCGTTGACTAATTCGGGTCACGTGTCCTGAGGCCATGTTCCGATTGACACCTTTTGTTGACGAAATAGTAACGTTACCAGTTTTTGTCTGCAAAATCGATGACGTATTTTTGTTTTGAGTTTTGTCAACATCGAAGCTTATAAATTACCACTTAATCGTGGCCATGTTAGTTTTGCCGACTAAACGAATGCGTTCCACACTCCGAGTAACTATTTATAGTAAAAAATAATTTATAGTAAAGTACGATGTCGAAATATCCATTAAATATGTTTTTTTTTTCAATGTCCAATTATTGCCTAGTAAGAACTTTAGGTCTTTATTATTTTATTTCGGTGATTTTCAATATTTAATAGTGCTTTAGTAATAATTTTGTAAAAAATATGTGGTTCATTTCAAGATCTCCCGAGTTTTTAGTTTTCAAATAATTATTTCACAATTATCTCCTATCAGCCCAGTCGTGGTATACAACAGACTGCAGCACTGCATGCTAAGGAGTTGACTGTCGAGGTGTTCTAATTAAGTGTACATTGTCTCGCAGAAACATGGAATAAAACTTAATAATAGACCCAAGTTCGTGAGAATTGGTAGCAAAACATCAAGAAGTTTCCTTCTGTGTAGGATAAATGAAGTGTCAGGTGTGCCAACCTGGCGTAGAGGGGTGGTAGGGTGTTGGGAAGGAAAAATTTCCCCTTTATTTCCTTTGCATCTGCCACTGCCTTGTCGAAGAGTATTTGTCATCCTGCTAGCAATTACACAAACAACGCGTTTGTATTTAATGAACTCTACCAGAAGCCGACGGTTTCTATTGGAATCGCAAGCATTTTTCTATTTATTTCGGCTTTCAGGGAATCTGTTTTTTTTTTCTTCGTGTATATGTGAATTGTATTATAGGTTAGTAATTAATATTACAAAAACCGCTTTCTTATTTCGATAAGAAGACATCTTCCACCATAAACAGCTCTGCATTTGTTGATCATTGGTAACCATAATCTCTCGCCAATTCTGGGCATTCCGATTGCAACATTGCAATTATTTTTCCATAAAATAAGACGTTCGTAGTTGAGGTTGCTAAGGCACTGCTGGGCGTAGGAATCGAATCCCGGATGGGTCGTGGACGAGTGTGGCGCTTTCAAGCGTTTAGTTTAGGCTACGTTTTAAATGTAAACCAGTNGAATCCCGGATGGGTCGTGGACGAGTGTGGCGCTTTCAAGCGTTTAGTTTAGGCTACGTTTTAAATGTAAACCAGTCTTCCCCCCAAATACTTTGTTTGCCGAAGGCCGTAAAAACTAGGCCAATGATATTCACAGATATAGATATATAAGTAATTATTTAAATAAAGTTGGTTACTGGGTTGCACATTTTCTGCTCTCCTCTCTTATTCTTGCAGCGGTTGTTATGGTTGTTGTGACGCCAAAGATGAAATGGGCTATAGGCTATTCACGGTAAAGTGAGCACTTTTTGAAGCCCTCTCGTTTGGAATAATAATCAATAAATATATTCTACACGTATTTTCTATACGTTAACTTCCAAGTGCGGTGAAATATACACTCTATTTTTATTACTTCTATAGCAATATTTATTTTTAAAAGTTATAAAAGGATTTAAAAAATGGCTTATAGGAAAAAAGTAAATAGGGCCTCAAAAGTGCTCACTTTACCGTGAACAGTCTATAGTGTGAAGTGACGTGCGCGTAACCAGGATTTCGCTCAAGATGCGAAAGCTGGGGGACAAAAATCTATTCTTGTGAAAATTTATATTAAAGTAAACTGATTTCTTGGGTTAGTTCAGTGGAATCGTTATCACACAAGAAATAATTTGTGCTGTATACAGTATAATCTATATTATCGTCTACGTGGCGATTCAAATGCGTTGCTGTGTGTTTGAAATACAGTTTTTTATACGAAGCTATTGAACTTGCGATCAATGTGATGATCTACGAAAATAACACACGCTTCAGGCTATGCCTCCTGTCGTTTACTTTCGAGATATTATGCACGTTGGAAGCGCCATTTCGAAGAACTCCATCATAGCTGAAAACATTATTTTCAAAGCTCCGTACCTATCGCACAATGTTCGTGTCAGATACTTATGAAATACTCGAGGTGCCTGCATTGAACCTTGCTACAGACTTTTTAACAGTGAAATGATAGGTTCACCGCTAAAAACTCCCATAGGTACACGTGCGGGCAGCACGACGAGAACACTGCGCACCAGTTCAGAGCCTTACCTGTCAAGAGTCGCCCTTATAGCTCGAGCACTTTAAAGGTCTCAGACGCGATAAACAACTCAAAGTACGCGGAAGACAAGTCCCCCCTCTATCCATCCTGGCCGCGGTCGTCTGCGGGGATACTACACCACGCAGAGTGTACAATTTGGTTCACAATTGAAAGCATAACAACAACCACAGAACATAAGTCGTGAGCACAAGAATTGAACTTCATGTTTTCGAACCGATTGATTTACAACCGCGCATAACAGGTCGTGTGCATGAGAGTTTCTGACATAGTGCACAAAGGAAATTATTATATTACATATATTTATCAGGAAGTTGTTTATTTAAAATGGAGGAACAGTTATGCTGCAGAAACGAAGAAATGCCGCAAGATACAAATTTAGAGGAAAAAACATGTAACTGTTTATTAGCAGAAATTTTTTTTAAGGTTATTCACATCTTTACGATAGCAGAAACAAATATTTTTAAGAAAAACGAAAACGCTACCTTTTTTTTAACACTGTCAATTTTCAACACAGTATTAAAACCTGTCACGAAAATCGATTATTTACCAACACTGCCGATTGACGTCAGACCCGTCGCAAAATTGCATTGGCTAAAAATAATACATAAGTATTAAAATGTGAATTAATTTCGCACAAGTATTCTGGTCGTATGAATGTTCTACTCCCAGGATATTCTTCCGCCTCACGCAAACAAAGCTTACCCGAGTCTAGAGCGAGTGGAGAGATTTGGACGGCTCTTAACATCGAGCACTTGAGAGCCAACCGAGTCTAGAAAATTGCACCAAAGGGAGAGGAGGCCGCATTCGTGCTCACTCAGTGTAGCAAAATTTTGCATAAGAACTTTTTATTACTAGGCATTACCAACATACCTATTTTCTCCCTGATTTTATTCTATTAAATATAAATGAAGTATTATAATTTATAGATACAAGTAAGTAAAATTTCAACTTAACCAAAAATAATGCTAACAGAAATATAAAACTGTTGTGATACGTGGCATATTCAGGAAACAACCAGTCACGTCGTACATGGGGCGATTTTTCAAAGGTTTGATTCAAAAACTGCGAATAGACTATATGTTCTATGCTCTTTGCTGATGTAGTTTGGTTGTGAACCCGCATTAAGGCAGCACCAAGAAGTAACGACCCCGCAACACGAGCAGCTGCCCATCATGCGAGGTACTCACCATGTCGTGTCAGGAGCCCCGNTTGTGACACGGCATCTATAGCCCGCCCGCGGCATTCGCGCCCTGCGCACACCCCGGCCCGCGCTCTTGAGGTCGCCGGTTCCAACAGACCCTGCCACTTCGCGTTAGTAGTCGAGTGGGAATATTTGGGCGGCTCTTAAGCCAGGCGTCCACTGCAAGCCTGAATTCACGGTGACACAAATGGAGGTACATGCAATTCGTAATGCATAGTGACTGCCGCCAGCCCTCGGCGGGACCAAGCAAGCGGGACCGGAGAAAACTTTCTCAACTAGCGTATCGACGCGGGGCGGGGCTGTACTGAGGGGGCTTTCCCTCCCCGCCTCGACACAGCGGACGCCGTTGCAGCCGAGAACATTGGAGCGAGTTTAAACTCCCAGCCCTGTTCCGCCTCACTGCAGTGGACTCTTGGCTTTAATAACGAGGTCTTGAAAGCCGATGAGGGTGAAATGAGGTGAGAATGGAACAGCGTCAGAAAGCAATGGCGTGGGAAACAGGAGATCCCCGACAAAACCCACCGACCGGCGGCATTTTCTGGTACAATTCCCATTTGCGAAAATCCGGGGATTGAACCCGGTTCGCCTTGGTGGGAGGCGAGCAGTCTAACGACTCAGCCACCCACCGCGGCCCCTTAGCGTCATGAGGACCACCTTCCGTTACTCACTTATTTCACTGGCCGGTAATTTCAGTAATTTTATGGTCCCGATACTCCTGATGAGCACTGAATGTCACAGACAGTCGTTTTGGCGTGAAGCTGGGTAGCGCCCTGTGCGAGGCTAGAAAGGTTGCTGAAAGCACTGAAATCACTGGGAATCAGCAGGATTAGTATGTCAGCGAAGCAAGGCATTGGTGCGTGTTTTAAGATATTTGTTCATTAAACGTATTTATAAACGTTTAGGCGCTTGTAGTATTATATTTAAAATAGTCCTTACGAAAATTCTGTAAAATTACAATTAAAGAATAACCATAAAATTTAATTTATATTTGAATAAACGTATATTCTCGGGCAATTCTGCGGGATTTAAACTAATTTTTGTATACAAATTAACTTTTAAAAGATTAGCGAAACTAAATTTAAGAGATAGGTCACTCTGAAATCTCCTATTTTTCCTATATAATTTACTGCCAAGTGTTCCGAAACTATCGAGTCATTGACGAGTAATAATATTTGCTGGTTACGCCCCTGGTAATATTTGCTGTCTATGTTCATAATTTTAAGCCATGCTGGAGGGTATATGCGAACCAAAACTGGTTCAGTCTCCCTATTTAAACAATAAAACTGCGAAACCTTGAATCAATAAATACTATAGTACATCCATATCCAGAAAGCATTAAGTTATTATTAATAATTGTGCCAACTACTGAAATTTTAAGCAATGCCAAACATTAAAATAATTCCTATAATCGGCTGTAAAATGCATCTTGCAACGCTCTTATGCTAAAATGTCATAAAAATGTATTCTCTTCATCATAATATAAAGTTATATGTAACAGTTATTTTTAATTTAGTAANTCTTATGCTAAAATGTCATAAAAATGTATTCTCTTCATCATAATATAAAGTTATATGTAACAGTTATTTTTAATTTGGTAATTATTTTACATAAGCTATTATTTTACAATAGTGAGGCGCTACTGTATGCTTAAATCAAACATATTTTGCAACTTTAAGATTTAAAAAAAATTAAAACTTTGAAAGAAGAGACAAGTATCTTCAGTAAGTGTGTATTTTAAACTCGCCAATATATTTAACATCAACTACATGTTTGTTTGGTACTATTTGGACTAGCATTTTTGACCCAAACAATTTTTTCTGCCCTTGTAGTACTGCATAAGAAACACAGTAGAAGAGAGCATATGAAGCCGAAAGCCAACACATAAACCTCAGTAATTTTAAGTATATTCTAAAATAAATTGTTTCATGTGATCAAGACTGGCACCTAGTGATTTCAATGTTACCGCTCCTAGGTCCAAGATTGTCCTGGCCATTCGGCTCTCAGACTTTGGATTAAATGGCGCCCTGCTTGGTGCATATTCCTTCCCTCAAAACAGCGAGGCCTTGGTAGGCAGTCTGCTGTGAAAAGAGAACACAATTACCCTTTTAAGCGTTGAACATAATTACAATTAACGAAATAACTGGAATAACGGTAAACTGAGAATGTATTTAAGTTTCCAGTAAATCTCTTAAGTGAAATTCAGTTTGCGGTTTTTTCGCCGATGGGCGAGTCCAAATGTTCCACCTTGGGTGGGCTGGACGAGTCAATCCCTGAAAGGGGTTGGGTAGCCACGCTCGTTTGAGGGTTTAATAAAATAATGACTCTAATTAATTTGGCTATGGCATTGTGAACACATTGTACTTCTTCGGGATTTTATTCCTCACTATTTAGCCGCACTTTTGGTCACATAGCACTATTATTGCGGCCAGCAGGCCGGTCGACGTCACGCAGGTTGGAAGGACGCCAGGCATCGCGGCGCAAGCTGCGTCGACGTTCCCTCCAATTGCTAGAGCGCCGGATGGTTGTGGCTTTCGGGGGGACACCGTTTTGGAAGACTTGTTTATTTTCCCCAAGAGTTACCTCTTGAGGTAAATAAAGCAAGATGGTCACTTGAGTCACGTAATACGTGACGACGATGCAGATATGCTCCGTTCTCGCCGACCCACACACATACTGTTCACTTCGGCCAGGTGTCGGCTAGGTGGTGTAATTGACTGCGGAGGTACAAGTGGTCACGAGGGCACACGTGGACGCGTGGTTCACGTCAAATGAATACGTAATTTGTTTCACTATAATATTGAAGTGTGTGTGCAATGCCTTTTTTTATTTTTTTCAATTTTAATTAATATATTTAGTAGATATTTATAGAGAAGGTCTACGTGTCTGTAGACGGATACAGGTGAAGTCTAATTATACTTTCTACATAATGACACAAATTCAGTTTCCTAATAATTTAATAAACGGAGATGATGGGGCCTAAAAATTGTTTTTCCCTTTGTGCAAGTCTGCATATTGGTGATCGTCCTAGAATCGAGTTCGTCCTCTATTCGGGTAAATATGGTACTTGAAAGTTTAATTCACACACAGTGTGTTCAGTCATACAATTTAATATAATTGAGGGAGTTAAGTGTCTTTGGAGACAATAATTCACAATGAGAAGCATCGCGTGTTACTGCCTGTTGCCGTAGAGTACTCAAATGAAGCATAGCCCTAAGCTCGTGTTATCTTATTATTAGTTGAATTAGTGAGAATATATTTTTTGATTACATACAAGTAATTAGTTTTAGGCACAGTCTTAGAAAAACTGGTCTGGACACTCGCATGTTATATTGTTGTTAAACTTGAACCTTTGTTGGCTGATGTAGTTCATTACCTTGCCACAGGCGCCACGAGTACACTAGTCCAGTTGCAGCATTGTGATTTGCCGATTTAGGAATGTGGCTGACATCTGGTGGAAATATTTCGCACTAGTGAAGGCGGTGTAAACATTGATTCAGCAGACAGGAAGCATTGGATATAGTTATTTTTATTTTTATTGCTTGCTCCATCTACATCTACAAGCACCGCAGACATAGGAGGACTCCAGGGACCCATGGGCCATTGACCGCACGACCCTCAACCAACTCGTTTTCACTGAGTTATAGTGCTGGGAAATTCGTCAGTCAAACCCCTTAATCTGGTAACAAGGTAAGGTAGGGACTCTCATCACGAGCGCTGGAACCCCCTCCTCGTCCCTGTTCGGAAAATTGATGCGAAGATATACAATGGAAAAAATGTTGTGTGGCATGCTGAGTCCTGGACTGGAGTGTCAGGAGGCTGATGGTCCATCCCTCAGCACTATATCCTTTAAATGTTCTGTAGGTTTAATCTACTGAAATCAAAATGGTTAAATAAAAAAATTATGCTGGGGGGATCACGCGGAGCGAGGCTTCTGCACTGCTGCTTGGCCCGGGTGCTGAATCCTGACTGCCGTAATGGCATCGGCTTCAGCAAAACTTTGCCAAGGTCGATGCCAGTAAAATTGCAAAATGCAACACACCCCTAATTAATTAAACATTATATACAGAGGTGACAAAAGTCATGGGATAACAATATGCAAATATACAGATGGCAGTAGTGTCGAGTAAAAAATGTATAAATGGGCAGTGCATTGGTTGGGCTTTCATTTGTAGTCAAGTGATTCATGTGAAAAGGTTATTGACGTTTTTATGGCCACACGACAGACATTAACAGACTTTGAACGCGGAATGGTAGTTGGAGCTAGATGCATGGGACATTCAATTTCGGAAATTGTTAGGGAATTCAACATTCGAGATCCACAGTGTCAAGAGTGTGCCGAGAATACCTAATTTCAGGCATAACCTCCCACCATGGACAACGCAGTGGCCGACCGCCTGCACTTAATGACCGAGACCAACGACGTGTGCCCAGAAAGGTCAGTGTTAACAGACAAGCAACACTGCGTGAAATAACCGCAGGAATCAATGTGGGACATTCGATGGGCGTGTCCTTTAGGACAGTGCGGTGAAATTTGGTTGTACTGGGCTATGCCAGCAGAAGACCTACTCGAGTGCCCTTACTAACAGCTNTAGGACAGTGCGGTGAAATTTGGTTGTACTGGGCTATGCCAGCAGAAGACCTACTCGAGTGCCCTTACTAACAGCTCGACATCGCCTGCAGTGCCTCTCCTGGGCTCGTGACCATATCGGTTGGACCCTAGACGACTGGAAAACCGTGACTTGGTCAGATGAGTCCCGATTTCAGTTGGTAAGAGCTGATGGTAGGGTTCGAGTGTGGCGCAGACCCCACGAATCCATGGACCCAAGTTGTCAACAAGGAACTGTGCAAGCTGGTGGTGGCTCCATAATGGTGTGGGCTGTTTTTACATGGAATGGACTGGGTCCTCTGTCCAACTGAACAGACCATTGACTGGAAAGGGTTATGTTCAGCTACTTGGAGACCACTTGCAGCCATTCATGGACTNGTCCAACTGAACAGACCATTGACTGGAAAGGGTTATGTTCAGCTACTTGGAGACCACTTGCAGCCATTCATGGACTTAGTGTACCCAAACAACGATGGAATTTTTATGGATGAGAATGTGCTATGTCACCGGGCCACAACTGTTCGCGATTGGTTTGAAGAAAATTCTGGAAAATTCCTTCGAATGATTCGGCCACCAAGGTCGCCTNGGCCACAACTGTTCGCGATTGGTTTGAAGAAAATTCTGGAAAATTCCTTCGAATGATTCGGCCACCAAGGTCGCCTGACATGAATCCCATCGAACATTTATGGGACATAATCGAGAAGTCAGTTCGTGCACAAACTCCTGCACCTGCAATTATGGACGTATATAGAGGCAACATGGCTCAATATTTCTGCCGGGGACTTCCAACCACTTGTTGAGTCCATCCCATGTCGAGTTGCTGCACTTCGCTGGGCAAAAGGAGGTCTGACACGATATTAGCAGGTATCCCATAACTTTTGTCGCCTCAGTGTATAACTAAAAACTACAAACAAATTAAGATACANTTATGGACGTATATAGAGGCAGCATGGCTCAATATTTCTGCCGGGGACTTCCAACCACTTGTTGAGTCCATCCCATGTCGAGTTGCTGCACTTCGCTGGGCAAAAGGAGGTCCGACACGATATTAGCAGGTATCCCATAACTTTTGTCGCCTCAGTGTATAACTAAAAACTACAAACAAATTAAGATACACTGGTGACATCCACAACCCTAATTATATTTATTACATCAGTAATAATTACATGGGTTGGTATGGCACCTCCCTAATATTACATATTTAATTATACATAAAGCCATTTTTGATAGTCTGCTGTGAACAGAAAACATATATGGACACTTGATTATTAATTACAGAATTTATACAATTAATAATAATGATAAATATTTCTGAGCTGCTTCCTGCCCAAGGANTACATGGGTTGGTATGGCACCTCCCTAATATTACATATTTAATTATACATAAAGCCATTTTTGATAGTCTGCTGTGAACAGAAAACATATATGCACACTTGATTATTAATTACAGAATTTATACAATTAATAATAATGATAAATATTTCTGAGCTGCTTCCTGCCCAAGGAGATTCGCTCCTGGGCGAGTCCAAGTTCCCCAAAGGATGTTTAGGCAGCTATGCCAGAATACGAAGATGTTAAAAGAATTGCTAAGAGGGTAATTAATAAGGGGCTCTAAGCTCCTGTAGACTGTACCTAATTTATTACATCGCACTTTGATGCAGTTTTTATATTGTTGGCACACTTCCTCTACCCCCTAGCACAGGTGACACACAACTGGATGAGACATCGGGCATCGTAGCGCGAGACTGAACCGGGCATCGAACGCAAGATACTTCCGGAGGAAGATACTTCAACCGTTTGTGACGATGATGATTTGTCTTTAGCCGCATTAAAATGTAGAAGGACAGATCTCACTTGCACAGGACCACCGTTCGCAATTACCTCTCTTCGTACACGACGAGGTTTAATGATGTGACGTATGGTTTTTATAGACGGAATAAGAAATGGTACTTGGGGAAGAAGCAATTTTTTTTCTACCAAATGATTATATACAGATTGACGATGAAGCACTGCGAACGTCTCCAGGCCTCTAAGAGTTACCGTTTAAGCTAAACCCCGGCGAGTTCTCGCGAGAGGCGCTCTGGCAGTACAAGAGATTACTTAGTCTCACGAGTGCACATTTGGTTGACAATGATGGAACTATCAACACATATAAGGATGAAAAACATCCGAAATTCGACATTGTTGCAGAGCTGTTTCCGCACATCGGCGTAGAAAGTGGCTCGGGCTTGGCTTCGAAGCTTGATGGGGACAGTCAGCTCGAGTATATGTTCTGGGACGATGTAAATGAGCTTGTATCACATCCATGGCTGCTAATCGCTTCTCAACAGGCTGGCAATCAATCACATACGAATGAGATGTGAATATTGTGGAAGAATTGCATGAAGGTGGATGCATATACTGATATTTCGTGTACAGATCGCCAATAAGCTTCACTGGCCTGCACGGCGCAATTACAGCAGGCGAAGAGTACTCGTCTTTGGACTTCGTGATTTGTATCAAGCTGAACTCGTTGAAATGATTCTGTATGCCTCTCTTAATAACGGTTATAGATACATGCTGAGTACGATAAATTGTTTCAGCAAATATGGATGGGCAGTACCGGTTCGCCAGAAACGAGATGAAGATGTAACTAAATCCATGAAAACAGTTTTACAAGATAAGGGTCCACCTAGAAATATGCAGACCGATCTTGGCAGAGAATTCTACGATCCAGCCTTCCATTCACTAATGGATGTAAATAAAATTAATCACTACAGTATGAATGGTGATAAGAAGGCCTCAATCGTGAAACTATTTAACTGCACTCTGAAGAATGTAGTGTGGCATGAATTTTCGTCACGGAGTAGTTACATTTGGCTGGACATGCTGCCTTGTTTGATTTCCAACTACAGTGGACGAGTGAACCGGACCATCCACATGTGGCCAGTGGACGTTAAGGACGATTATTTACTGTCGACTGTGTTTAAAAATGTGAAGAGATTGGACAGGCGCAGGGCTAAAGCGAAGATTGGTGACTATGTCCGTATTTCGCACATCAAGGGGACTTTTGCGAAATCGGTCACCCCGAACTGGAGTGCTGAGGTCTACAGGATTGACAAGATCCGCCATTACTAACCAAGGACCTATGAACTCGTCAATCTGAATGGTGAAAAGCTGAAGGGAGGATTGTATGAACAAGATATAATGACAACGAAGTTTCCAGATGTCTCAGGCATCTATTTGGTCGAGAAGGTGTTATGTCGTCGAGACATAGGCTGTTCGTCAAGTGGGCTAGTTTCAATTCCAGTCACAATAGCTGGATACCGAGATTGATGCTTACTGATGTGTAATTGTTCTGGAAGAGTTGTGTATGTGATTGAGATTTTATGTGCAGTAATGGAATAAATTTTTTTAAGAGTAAATAAAATGTATTCTTAGAAATTGAATTGTTTACATTTTTATTATTCCTACTTACATCCTGTGTGTTTTATTTTTTATTCTAAAGTGTTCTCGTTTGACATCTGGCCGGTGATCACTTCCCTCATGCTACACAGGGGTCAGTACTGTAATTAAATCATGTCGGGCGTGGGACCGTCAGCATTACTATGCATTATTGTAATGTGTTCTCGCTCACCATCTGTCCGGTGTGTTCTTTCCTCACACAACAGTAGGCACTCTCGTCTTACCGGACGCTTCCCGAGGAAGCTGCCACATATCAACATATCCGGCCACTCTCCCAGCTAAGCTTCACCTGGGAGAATGTGTGTGGTCGCTAAGCCCTATCCGGGGAGGTGTCACGCTCGCCTGTGAATACATAATGTTTGCCCCGTCTGGGGGATCAGTACTTTAGTTCCATATTAATGTATTCAATAGCCTGAATCTCCTGCTGTCATGTGTTATGTTTAAGGGATTTGCTCGCCTGCCAGCTGCCTACATTCAGACATGTCTGGGAGGTCAGTTGTGGTAACATTATGTCACTCGCTATCCTGCAGGTGATGTACAACATAAATTTTTACATTTTATCAGGTCTTGGTTGGACAGGGAAGATTGGCATGCACATGGCTGCTGGAGACCTGATATGTTTTGTACTCTCAGAGCATCCTGGCAGGGACTTGGGGGATGCTCGCGTGAATGCAAGTACATGGTGTGTGTTTATGTATGTGTGTGTACGAAGTAGGGCCTGCAGTCGGGGGCATCCTGGCAGGGACTGGCAGGGGTGGGACACTTTCGAGTGCTTCACTTAGCAAATCAGAGACGAGACCCTTTCGATCATAGTCGGGGCATCTTGGCAGGGACTGTCAGGGCGAGACCCTTTCGAGAACCTCGCATAACCAATCAGAGACAAGACCCTTTCGCGAGCCTTGGATAGCCAATCAGAGATGTGACCCTTTCGACTGCAGCCGGGTCATCCTGGCAGGGACTGACAGGGGCAAGGTGGTGTGTGTGTGATGTGAGTCGAGGAGTCTATGCAGGGACTTGGGAGGAGGAAGACATACCTGATAGGAGAGAATGATAGAGCATGAAGTAGGGACAGGCAGGCTGGAATGTAATAGCGCGAAGTAGGGAAGGAATGGGTTAATATGCGAAACAGGATGGGAGAGAGAGATAGGCAAGAAGGCATTATAGAGAGAGAGACAAGTAGGAATGCAGGAGCATGATGTTGGGACAGGTAGGATGGAATGCAGGAGCATGAAGTAGGGGACAAAAAATAACCACAGTCAGTACTGGTTGCCAAAATGCCCACTTTTGGTACTGGCTGCCAAAATAGCCACCATCGGTACTGACTGCCAAATAGACGCTGATGGTACTGGCTGCCAAAATAGCCACCATCAGAAAGAAATGACAAAGCAGGAGGTTTGATAAATTACATAATTTAAGATGGTCACCCCCTGTCCCCCAGCCCCAATGCCCCTGCCTTACAATTCTCAATTTTTTTATTCTATTGTCATTATATATATGACTTTATTTTTATCATTATATGGCCGGTTGTTAAGAGTTACTTATGTTAGCGATGACTCGAGCTGCCGATCCTTGTGTAAGACTGATGATGATCGTTTATATTGTCATATAAGTATTTTACAGTTACCACAACTATGCGCATTGTGCACATATTACATTTTTATAAATCTTGCTTTTTGCATATCGCAGTTTGTTGTAAGTTATCCATGCTGACTTTTATTTACATATACGTTTTCACATTTATGTATCTATTCTGGATGTTATTGATCGGTTAAAGAAGGCTAGCTGTCGCAAAGGGGCATCGATTTGGTAGACACTTGCGCTACCATATGACAAGGGTGGTGGTGGGTATTGATAAGTGCGTGCAGACCAATGTGTATGTATGTGTTATTTCTGACCCTACACACCTGTGGTTCGGAAATTACAGCCAACTATGCCTATAAGTGCAAATAAGACATAAATTACACTGCGATCATTTTCGTTGTCGGGGGCGATGTCTATTTTACGAATTTGGTGACTTTATCTTAAACAGTTTGGATATCACAGTCAACTATGCTTATAAGTTGATGGGGACGATGCATATGTTACGAATTTGGTGACTATCTTCAACTGCAGTCTTCACATTGATTGTGATCCACTCAATTATGTAGCTGCTGTTCTAGTTCTGTGTTCAGCATCTGCTCATCCACCTCCTTCATGGACATGTGGCCACGGAAGACTGTAGCAATTGTGAGGTAACGACTGTAACATATAACACAGGTAGTCATCATGTTCTTCACATCAAACATATGCTGGGTAAGCTCTGGTACAGTAATGGTGCGGTGCTGTTGGCTACCTCGAGAAAGAACGTTTAGGGCATAAATGACCCTGAGATAATTTTCGTTGTCGGGAGTGTTGTGTATGTTATGAATTTGGTGACTGTATCTTAAATAATTTGAAAATTACAGTAAACTATTCTTATAAGTACGCATAGGGCATGAATGACCCTGCGATCATTTTCGTTGTCGGGAGCGATGTCTATGTTACAAATTTAGTGACTGTATCTTAAACAGTTCGGAAATTACAGCCAACTATGCTTATAAGTACACATAGGGCATAAATGATCCTGCTATCATTTTCGTTGTCGGGAATGTTGTGTATATTATAAATTTAATGACTATTTTAAACGATTCGGAAATTACAGTCAACTATGCTTATAAGTATGCATAGGGCATAAATGACCCTGAGATAATTTTCGTTGTCGGGAGTGTTGTGTATGTTATGAATTTGGTGACTGTATCTTAAATAATTTGAAAATTACAGTAAACTATTCTTATAAGTACGCATAGGGCATGAATGACCCTGCGATCATTTTCGTTTTCGGGAGCGATGTCTATGTTACAAATTTAGTGACTGTATCTTAAACAGTTCGGAAATTACAGCCAACTATGCTTATAAGTACACATAGGGCATAAATGATCCTGCTATCATTTTCGTTGTCGGGAATGTTGTGTATATTATGAATTTAATGACTATCCTAAACGATTCGGAAATTACAGTCAACTATGCTTATAAGTATGCATAGGGCATAAATGACCCTGAGATAATTTTCGTTGTCGGGGCGATGTCTACTTTACGAATTTGGTGACTATCTTAAATGGTTCGGAAATTACTGCTAACTATGCTTATAAGTATGCATAGGCATAAATGACCCTGCGATCATTTTCGTTGACGGGGGTGATGCATGTTATGAATTAGGTGACTGTATCTTAAACGGATCGGAAATTAAGACAACTGTGCTTGTAAGTATCAATGAGAGTATCGCATAGCCAAACGGAGGTGAGACTCTTTCGAGAGCCTCGTGTAGTCAATCGGGGACGAGACCCTTTCGAGAGCCTCACACAGCCAATCGGAGCCGAGACCCTTTCGAGAGCCTCGCATAGTCACTCGGAGACGAGACCCTTTCGAGAGCCTCGCATAGCCTATCAGAGACGAGACCCTTTCGAGAGCCTCGCATATTCAATCGGAGACGAGACCCTTTCGTGTGCCTTGCATAGCCAATCGGAGTCGAGACCCTTTCGAGGGCCTCGCGTTGTCAATCGTAGACGAGACCCTTTCGAGAGCCTCGCATAGTCAATCGGAGACGAGACCCTTTCGTGTGCATCGCATAGCCAATCGGGGTCGAGACCCTTTCGAGAGCCTCGCATAGCCAATCAGGGTCGAGACCCATTCGAGAGCCTCGCATAGCCAATGGAATGCAAGAGCATGAAGTAGGGTCGTCGGAATTCAAGAGCATGAAACCCCTCAACTCCTCATTCCCCAAAAACGAGTCACTTAGCCACATTATGGATTCATATATGGAAATTGAACGAAGACTTTTTTGAGGGAAATTCGGGAAATTTTCATGCAAATTATGTAGTTTTTACTGGTACTGGCTGCCAAAATGGCCACCATAAGGAAGAAAAGGGGGAAATGAAAAAATTACATCATCCAAGATGGCGATGGCTCATCCCCTTGTCCCTGCCAGGATGCCAGGGGCCCCAAAACATACATTTTCTAAATACTTGCGTCAACTTTATACTTTTCTCCTTTCACATAAAGAAACTGCGCAAGAAAACCCTAACAATTATATTTTTTAACCATTTCAATTTTTTTATTCAGTTGGCATTATTCAACTAATGTAATTGTGTATGTCAACATTTTGTTATATCCAGTTTACAACAGAATATTAAGCATCATGTGAATATATTTAGTTACATTTATATTCTAATGTGTAGAGCAAAGTTTATTATTTAAGAAGGTTCTTAAAACATTGCAACTGGAATTATATTACACAATTATATTTATTAAGAAGAATTGGAAACAAAAAAAAATCTGGTACACTTGACGGTGAAAATATTTTTTACTGTAATTTGACTTGTTCANAAGAAGAATTGGAAACAAAAAAAAATCTGGTACACTTGACGGTGAAAATATTTTTTACTGTAATTTGACTTGTTCAATATCTTTGCATACAATAATAACCCAAACCAGCAATTAAGCTATCGCCTGGTGGCGAGCTCTCTCGCTACTTCCTTACCCGACCAAACTCCTCTTCCACGCCCTTCCTGAACTTTGCAACCACCCTCAGAGATACCGATTCCTCCCGCAACACATTCCAATCCCTCACAGGCCTCACAAGCATAGACTGCCTACTCCACTCCATTCTCCTCAACACCCTCTGAAGCTTCTCACAGTTGTTTGCTCTCTCTCTTAACACTCCCTTACTTAGCTGACAGCATAAACTTCCCCATCCTGTACATCCTAACCAGCCTTTCAACTTCCTTCCTGCCCTTGAACATGCTCCACCCCATTTCTTTCANAAGAAGAATTGGAAACAAAAAAAAATCTGGTACACTTGACGGTGAAAATATTTTTTACTGTAATTTGACTTGTTCTATATCTTTGCATACAATAATAACCGAAACTAGCAATTAAGCTATCGCCTGGTGGCGAGCTCTCTCGCTACTTCCTTACCCGACCAAACTCCTCTTCCACGCCCTTCCTGAACTTTGCAACCACCCTCAGAGATAGCGATTCCTCCCGCAACACATTCCAATCCCTCACAGGCCTCACAAGCATAGACTGCCTACTCCACTCCATTCTCCTCAACACCCTCTGAAGCTTCTCACAGTTGTTTGCTCTCCCTCTTAACACTCCCTTACTTAGCTGACAGCATAAACTTCCCCATCCTCCCTCTTCATTCCCCATCCTGTACATCCTAACCAGCCTTTCAACTTCCTTCCTGCCCTTGAACATGCTCCACCCCATTTCTTTCATCATCACTGATGGTCTATAGTTCCCTTCGTCCTCACCATCCTGCCTCTGTCTTCTCCATCCACCCTTCACCCATTTTGCTGCCCTTTTTGCACCTTCTATAGCTATCGCACCTCCANTTCCCCATCCTGTACATCCTAACCAGCCTTTCAACTTCCTTCCTGCCCTTGAACATGCTCCACCCCATTTCTTTCATCATCACTGATGGTCTATAGTTCCCTTCGTCCTCACCATCCTGCCTCTGTCTTCTCCATCCACCCTTCACCCATTTTGCTGCCCTTTTTGCACCTTCTATAGCTATCGCACCTCCATGTATGGGTTCCATACTGCTACCACATATTCTAACATCGGCCGTACCATTGTGCCGTATGCCTTCTCCTTCACCTCACCGCTGACTCGCTTCAGCACCCTTCCCAACATACCCAAAGCCTTTCCTCCCTTTGCAACCACCCTCTCAATTTTTTTTTCCATTTGAGGTCTTCCTATGATACAATACTAGATACTTATATATTCTGCTGCTTCTTCTATCTTTTGTTCCTCCCAGCTATACATGTCCCTACTTATCACCTTCTTCCTTGTAAACCTCACTACCTTAGTTTTTCTTACATTTATCTAGATTTTATTCTCTAGGTCCACAACCATATCCTGTCAATGTCTGTCTGCAAGTTTTCACCCCCTCTCAACAATGCGTACAATACACAATCATATGCAAACAATCTTATTTTCCACTAATCCCCAAACTCATGTAATTTACCATTATGACAAACAACAGAGGGCCCAGCATGCTTCTCTGTGGCACCACTGACGTAACCTCTCCTTCCTCAGATATTTCCTCCCCCACTTTCACCCTCTGNCCAGCATGCTTCTCTGTGGCACCACTGACGTAACCTCTCCTTCCTCAGATATTTCCTCCCCCACTTTCACCCTCTTTCTTCGCCCCCTGAGGAAGTCTCCAATCCATTACACTACCCACTTGTCCGGTATCAGCTCATCCACTTTCTTTATCGAAGTTCAATGGGTCACCTTGTCTGTACTGCTTTGTATTGGAAAATAGATCTTATGGATGCAATCAAACAAACAAACAAAATCATTGAGCCTTCTAACCTAAGTTTTATTATACCTTAAGATTATTTCTTCTACTACNAATCAAACAAACAAACAAAATCATTGAGCCTTCTAACCTAAGTTTTATTATACCTTAAGATTATTTCTTCTACTACAGGTTGGGAAGATAAATGTTTGGAAACCAATTTTTTTTCTCCACTAAGTAAGCACTAGTCTCGGAAATGTACCTGATTTCCTCTATTAAAAAAAACAGGATAATTGTAATAATAATAAATCAAATACAAAATTACATTGTTCAACCAAGTAAACTCTTCCTCTTTTTATTAATCACAAAACTTAAAATTTTACTTAATTGTTGCCCTTTGGAACAACTAGGGTCGAGATTTTCCCCATTTTATGGTACCATTTATACCTTTTCGATGACATCAGNTGTTGCCCTTTGGAACAACTAGGGTCGAGATTTTCCCCATTTTATGGTACCATTTATACCTTTTCGATGACATCAGAATTGTCCTACTTTATTTGTTCAAGTTTATTGGAAGCAGTTGACGGAAATATTTGACAGTGTGATAGGTGCTTAAGATTGGCGTTTTAAAAACAAAAAATTATGTATAGACTTTATTAAAAATTTTTGGTGTTTTTCAGTCATTTATATGACGTACGCGTTACTTCGAACAATTAAAAGTGCAAAGTTAAAATTTCCGNGTAGAGTCGAAATATACCACTTTCTGGAGTTTTTTTTCTTATTTTCAGGAAAGCCCCTAATCTAGAAAATTACCGACATCAGAATTGTCCTACTTTATTTGTTCAAGTTTATTGGAAGCAGTTGACGGAAATATTTGACAGTGTGATAGGTGCTTAAGATTGGCGTTTTAAAAACAAAAAATTATGTATAGACTTTATTAAAATTTTTTGGTGTTTTTCAGTCATTTATATGACGTACGCGTTATTTCGAACAATTAAAAGTGCAAAGTTAAAATTTCCGTCGAAAATTAAATTACGGTTTTTAAGTTGTCGGCGTAGGCTGCCCCCGGCTGCGCTGTAGCTTGTGTTCGTTCAGCGAGTGTACATTTATTATAATTTATGTTTTGTGTTGTGATAATTACGAATTTTTGAAATGTCGAAAAGAAGTTCTGTAGGTGATAAAGCTGAGAGTGGTATGTTTAATCTTCTAAGTTCGTGTTGTTAGGGATACTGTAGTGTACATTATTAAAGTACTTGCTGGCAGTTTTTTATTTATAAGAATCTTTTATTTCTGCTGAAAGCATGTTATTTTATGACATGCGTGCATATTTCTTGCAATTATATTAAGTAGACTTGACTACAGAAACGAAAGTTATATTCGAATTTTCATGTTGCAGTCCTCACCGTTCCCAGCCTCAGCATGTTGATATCCCAAACTTACAGATCAAAGTAGTGCACTGTAGTAAATATACCCCTCTTGGGTCTAGTGAACTGCCGTAGTTGAAACCGCCGCTAAGTTTTTTTGATCTCCGAAAAGATGGCACTAAGTTTTTTGGGGCATAGCTTAAAAGAAACGTGATCAATGTGATGTACAGAAGTTGCTTAATCATCCCTCGAAACGGCGTTTGTGATTTAGGACTGCATCGTAAAAATTAATTCTCCACACACCAGAAATTGTTACACTATGAAGTGACTCGAATCACCCTTACCTGTGGGTTACTGTTTATAGACATCACTGAAAAATTTAGGGGGGGAGGGGTGGAATAAAAAATGTTGGTTTTTAGGATCTATAGAAGTCGCCAATTGATTTCCATATAGGTGCATATGTGTATTTGGTCAGAGTGATTCCACATTGGGGAGGGCTATGAAAATATAAATTGTGGGGTAAAAAATGTTTAAAATCACAAATTCAAAAATCATTATATTTGGAGCAGATAAGTAGATGTTCCCTCCACAGTCGCTTTGCTCATGCTGTTGGAACCAGAGTTGCCCAAGGTAATTATTAAGTTTAGGGGCTTTCTGTAAAAAACAAAAAAATTCACGGAAAAAGTTAATTTCCACTCTACTAATGATGCAGAACACAAATATACTAGAGACATTAGCATCCGACTAATTTCGTAATATGTGACCACCTAACCTAACAGAACCTAACCCCACAATGGGTGAATCACTATTTTACATTTTTAAACTAACCTAGGATTTTTGGGTTTGGTAATTATTGAGTTTAGGGGCTTTTCTGAAAAACACAATAAAAATTCAAAATTATGATATATTTCTACTCTACTAATGATGCAGAACTGAATATACTAGGGGCATTAGCATCCGACTAATTTCGTAATATGTGCCCACCTAACCTAACAGAACCTAACCCTACGATGGGTGAATCACTATTTTATATTTTTTAACTAACCGAGGATTGTTGGGTTTTACACTAATCTAGGATTGTAGGATTTTACACTAACCTAGGATGTTTGGGTTTTATACTAAACTATGAATGTAGGATTGTAGTGATTTAAAGGAACCGTAAAACACACCAAAAGAATGTAAATTGACTCACCTAGGTAGGGGGTGGTATAATTCCTCTGACGTTAATAGTTGTAAACAAACATATTTCGCAAGTTTTTTAAATATGTTCTACTTATTTTAACATTACGGCGTTTTGAATATGAACAAGGTAAGCTGTGCAGAACCCATTAATGCAACTTTTGTTGGTCTAGGACATTTCGTTCAGAAACGTAAACAAACTGGCTATACTGTTCATTTCGCAATTTTGTTCAATTTTTTAAAATATGTTGTACTTATTTTAAAGCTACGCCCCTAGTATATTCGTGTTCTACGTGATTAGTAGAGTAGAAATATATCATAATTTTTAATTGTAGGTTAGTTTAAAACCCTACAATCTTTGGTTAGTTTAAAACCCAACAATAATATACCATTTTCCGGAATTTTTTTTTGATAGAAAAGTCCCTAAACTTAATAATTACCTAAATATTCCTGCTTTTGTGGTAGTTTTTCATTTTAGAAGGACGCAAACTTGTCTCTCAGACTTGCAAAGTCGTTCTGAGTCGCAAGACAAAGATTCTAGCTTAAACAGTTTAGGATTGGCAAAGGCAGGTAGAAGGGGATGGAGGTGTGTCCAATATGGGAAAGAAGTGGCCAAGGAGATTACATCATGTGCAAAACATGGCTGTAGCTAAATGGTATGCTGTAAATAAGTGAGGTAATGCTGTTGCCTGGTGTCTCCTTGAGAAATCCTAGAGAATATTGCTCTTACAGAAAATACATAAATTTAAATTTAACTGTTGACATAATGAATGTTGTAACATTGCTTATGTTGTCAGGTACACTGCCCCCTCACGTGTGTTCAAGAAATCTCTCATGANTAATTTCGTAATATGTGCCCACCTAACCTAACAGAACCTAACCCTACGATGGGTGAATCACTATTTTATATTTTTAAACTAACCTAGGATGTTTGGGTTTTACACTAAACTATGAATGTAGGATTGTAGTGATTTAAAGGAACCGTAAAACACACCAAAAGAATTTAAATTGACTCACCTAGGTAGGGGGTGGTATAATTCCTCTGACGTTAATAGATGTAAACAAACATATTTCGCAAGTTTTTTAAATATGTTCTACTTATTTTAACATTACGGCGTTTTGAATATGAACAAGGTAAGCTGTGCAGAACCCATTAATGCAACTTTTGTTGGTCTAGGACATTTCGTTCAGAAACGTAAACAAACTGGCTATACTGTTCATTTCGCAATTTTGTTCAATTTTTTAAAATATGTTGTACTTATTTTAAAGCTACGCCCCTAGTATATTCGTGTTCTACGTGATTAGTAGAGTAGAAATATATCATAATTTTTAATTGTAGGTTAGTTTAAAACCCTACAATCTTTGGTTAGTTTAAAACCCAACAATAATATACCATTTTCCGGAATTTTTTTTTGATAGAAAAGTCCCTAAACTTAATAATTACCTAAATATTCCTGCTTTTGTGGTAGTTTTTCATTTTAGAAGGACGCAAACTTGCCTCTCAGACTTGCAAAGTCGTTCTGAGTCGCAAGACAAAGATTCTAGCTTAATCAGTTTAGGATTGGCAAAGGCAGGTAGAAGGGGATGGAGGTGTGTCCAATATGGGAAAGAAGTAGCCAAGGAGATTACATCATGTGCAAAACATGGCTGTAGCTAAATGGTATGCTGTAAATAAGTGAGGTAATGCTGTTGCCTGGTGTCTCCTTGAGAAATCCTAGAGAATATTGCTCTTACAGAAAATACATAAATTTAAATTTAACTGTTGTCATAATGAATGTTGTAACATTGCTTATGTTGTCAGGTACACTGCCCCCTCACGTGTGTTCAAGAAATCTCTCATGANCATAATGAATGTTGTAACATTGCTTATGTTGTCAGGTACACTGCCCCCTCACGTGTGTTCAAGAAATCTCTCATGATGGTGTGAGGATGTACGAGAAAAAAATTTTTATTTATTTACAAATTTTAATTTGACACTTATGCTGGTAAACATTATGATTCCTTTGCAATGTTTGCAACTGACAGCATAATATTTCTTATTTGTTTACATTAGAAATTGTGGTAGAAATTTTCTCACAATTTTATTTTGATGCACAGGCTAATTTCTGAAATTTCAATTAATTGGACGTTTTAAGGTCACAGGTAGAGTGATTAATGTTGTTTTATTTTATTTTAGCTGTTTTCTCCTTGTCAAACTAGTGCCTTGCATAATGTTAATTTTATAGGTCTAGAAGATCGTTAATTTTAAACTGTTTGTAGATAAGATTCACTTAATCAGGAGATTGTTTATTCTTTGATTTGTTAAGAAAGAAGTAAGGCTGCCGTAAGCAAGCCCAGGGACTCTCTCTTCAGACATGACAGCAGTCAGACTGTTCAATTTCGTCTGCCTTTAAAATTAAATTAAATTTGATTTGGACAGCCCATCATAAGGGTAGAGCGATGGAAGTTATTTAAATATGTGCAGGCTTTAGCAGCAGCCTAAAATCACTAGCTTATTTAAATTTAGGTGTCTTCGAGAAAGAAGAGGACATTTGAGGACAGCGGCCATTATGATGGTCGTAAGATGTTTTATGCTTTAACTATATATCTGTCACGAGCAAACGTTGCATTCATATTTAATTTGCTTGTGATAATTCAAAATGCTTTCAATGAAGGACTTTTCCTGAAGAAAATTAAATTGAAATTTAATTGACCCGGTGGTATGAGAAAGGAGTCTACCTTTGCCCAAGCTAGCTGGAAAGAAATGAAACTTTACTTAACGTTGTCTCAAGCTCTATAAAATGAATTATTTGAGAAATTTCGCTCCAAAAATCATTTTGTCATCGGAACGTTAATTTTATTTTTCACTTAATTGGTTTTGTGNTATTTGAGAAATTTCGCTCCAAAAATCATTTTGTCATCGGAACGTTAATTTTATTTTTCACTTAATTGGTTTTGTGATGTATTGTTTCAAGGGAAAAGAGCACCAGAATTTAATTCCTAATTATTTCTAAAGATATTATGAATTAATGATGGATTCCGATTTTCTTTGTACCCAGAGTTGTGATGCAATGTGTCTTAACTTTCTCTTATTCTCAATGTGGTAATAAATGTCTTATGTCTACACCAGGTATAAATNAACGTTGCATTCATATTTAATTTGCTTGTGATAATTCAAAATGCTTTCAATGAAGGACTTTTCCTGAAGAAAATTAAATTGAAATTTAATTGACCCGGTGGTATGAGAAAGGAGTCTACCTTTGCCCAAGCTAGCTGGAAAGAAATGAAACTTTACTTAACGTTGTCTCAAGCTCTATAAAATGAATTATTTGAGAAATTTCGCTCCAAAAATCATTTTGTCATCGGAACGTTAATTTTATTTTTCACTTAATTGGTTTTGTGGTGTATTGTTCCAAGGGAAAAGAGCACCAGAATTTAATTCCTAATTATTTCTAAAGATATTATGAATTAATGATGGATTCTGATTTTCTTTGTACCCAGAGTTGTGATGCAATGTGTCTTAACTTTCTCTTATTCTCAATGTGGTAATAAATGTGTTGTGTTTACACCAGGTATAAGTGTGTTCTGCATTAGCTATTGAATTCCTATACAATTTTAAGTGCTTATGTCTGGTTGCCTATTGCTATGTTTGTCACAGCCTATTTTCCCAGACGCTTCCAGGACAAGGTAAATGTTTCAATTTTTACCTATGGTGATGTATTTTGAATGCCAATTAATTAATTTTTAATTACAAGGGTTTTATATGTGCAGTTAATATTTACAATTTGCTAATCAGTAAATTTTAATTAATATTGCTCCCCGAAAGAGAAAATTCAGAACCCCGTAAGAAACAGTTTTCTCGATTACGCATGCACACTCTGTTACACACAAGACAAAAATATAAATACCAAATTACATACACGCAACAAGCTAATTACTCTTTTGACAAAGTAGCACCAATGCAGCAACCCCTTTTCCTTGGGAAACCGTCTGTAAACATGGTCAACAGCAATGTTGCCTAACGTTTTCTTGGAAAATATGTTTATGAGAGACAGTATATGGTATAAAAAGTGTTCAGATGGCAAAATATTATTTTATGTATTATGGATTTTAAATTTGTGTGAGATTATGTCAAGTGGTGGTGTGATAAAAGTACACACAATTTTTTAAAGTAATTTACAAACACTAATTAAGGAAATTGCATTAATTTTAATTTGATATATTTTATATACAAACTTCAGAATTGGCCATAATTAACATGTAATTTTATGATAAAATTCAAAGTAAAAGCAACTAGAAGTTAAACATAACTTACAGGCAAAAAAAGTACTAGATTTAAAAGAAATAGCTTCATTGCCTTCCTCTAACTTCAATGAGCACTTCAGTTCAAATCACGTATTGCATTTCAATAATGTCTTGAAATTAGTTTGGCACAAGTTTTATGGTGAAAATGTTCATAGCCACCCTAAAAAAAATGCCTTAAAATTATTTCATTTATGTGGTATTTCAATAAATGTACATTAGATGTCATGACGCCACAAAATATCTTCAAAATGCAGAAAAAAATGTTATGCGTTTGAACACCTTGAAAAATATTTCACACATTCAAANTTGGCACAAGTTTTATGGTGAAAATGTTCATAGCCACCCTAAAAAAAATGCCTTAAAATTATTTCATTTATGTGGCATTTCAATAAATGTACATTAGATGTCATGAAGCCACAAAATATCTTCAAAATGCAGAAAAAAATGTTATGCGTTTGAACACCTTGAAAAATATTTCACACATTCAAANGCCACAAAATATCTTCAAAATGCAGAAAAAAATGTTATGCGTTTGAACACCTTGAAAAATATTTCACACATTCAAATTTAGCTTAAAATGAACATAGTGGCTATTTGTGTGAACTTAAATTTATTGAATGATCTGACATCACATGACCTTCATAATCAGTTAATTTGCTTTTCAGTTTATCAAATTCTTCAATTCTTTAACATTTTCAAAATGGAATTAGGTATGCCTAAAACTGCACTATATTATCTTATGAACACTTCAGAAGGTTAAGATATACACCTACCAACATTTTGTACCAACTAAATATACAATATTTAAAAAATATTTATTTTGGGGCAAATTTTTTTCTCTTAGTGTTTGTGATGCAGGTGTTTATGTATTCATTGCAGTTATTGTTAAATTTTTTGTTTGTGAAATTTGTGAAAAGACTTTTAGTTTGCTACTTTTATGATTATTCAATACAACTACATAATTGAAGTGTAACTGAAGTTATTTCTATATTCATCAAATTGTATTTAAATTGTGTGTAATGACCCTTACAGTTTACAATTTAATTCTGCATGATTATTTGCCAGTTTATTTCTTTAATTTTTTATGATTTGTTGAAAATTGTAGTTAATAACATCGTAATAAAGAGTAGCAAACTCCAGGTGAATCAGCTATTACAATGCATTGTTTGTTGCTTAGGGTTGTGTGTCAGATGTGTTAGCTAAAGGCTAATTATGACCTGCTCTCAACTTTGCCAGTGTTTCCCGTTGCTCAGGGCCCCCAGAGAATGGCTCAGGCGACATGCCCACCACACCACTCAGTGATGAGGAAGAAGCCCCCAAGAAACAGAAACTGTCTATGTCATTCGCAAAGAAGGGAGAGTTCAAACTTTTGGAAAGGCCTGTGACATCTCCAGTTAAGAAGGGAATACAGATCAAGCTTGGTCCTCAGGTGTGAATTAAGTAAAAAAACAACTGTTGCACATTTTATTTTTCTGTCTACGTGAAGAAAAGTTTGGTGAATTGAAATTAAGTATGGTGCTCCTGCACATATTAGCCTGTAGTTAGTGCTGGCATCCATTAACACCACAACTTGTCGTATTGTGTAACAGATCAGTACTTTGAAGAATAGAAATGGGGAACATGCACAGAAACATTTCTTTAAAAACATTATTATTGTCCAAAGCAAAGTAGTTAAGAAAATACAGTGTTACAGCCAAAAACATAATTGTAGAGTGGAAANAACATTATTATTGTCCAAAGCAAAGTAGTTAAGAAAATACAGTGTTACAGCCAAAAACATAATTGTAGAGTGGAATAGCTGAATGATGTAAGTGCCAAAATAGACAAAATAGAGTTTTTCTCTCATTAAAATGATTTATGTGACAATGTCAATGTACTGCTATAGTTTTTATGAGCGTCTACAGATGGCCATTGCTGTTTATCAGCAGGCATTGAATTACAGTTTTTCCCCATTTATCACAAAACAACTTTTTTGGCACTTAGATCATTTAGCTGTTCCACTATTTATTAATTACCAAAACGTTGTTTGAAAATGCCAAAAAAAAGTTATGGTCTCACAAGTAATTTGGAAAATAATGATATGTAGCACCATTGTGCAACACATTGCAAAACTGTATTATAAGTTGGCTTATCATAAATGCTGTGTAAAAAATGTATGTATTATGTTGCAAACATCGAGTGTATGCACAGGATTGTTTGCATCTAAATGCACAACAAACTTTATTTCATGACTTCAAAACACATCTGTGTAGCACATGTACATTGAGTGAACTAATTACTGCTTAGAAATTTTTTATGCTCCATTTCACATATGTACACAAACTTTTGACAATTCTAGAGAAGTAACACGTTCACAGTGTATTTTTCTGCCACAGCTGTTCTGTCAATGGAGAAAATAATGTCTGTAAACAAATTCTATGATCAATGTAGGTTGCAATTCCAACTTGTTTTATTTTTATTATGGCCAAGTTATACTGCTGGGGCTCTGCTCATTTTATTGTTAATTGGAGGGCGGTGGGGGGGTAGTTTCTTTCGTGAGACTATATGGTTTTGCAGCTCTTCTTACGAGACATTATCATTTTGAAACATTGTTTTGATGGAGCAGTGGAAAATTACCTCAGCAAAAGAAAAAAATACAATAAATATGTTGCTGTTGGTACCAATTTGCAAGTAGTAAACACATTTTGTTCATAAATTTTTTTAACAAAATTAATTTTATACTTTTTTGATTTTCTGTATAATATGTTATTTTTGCACTACAATACAAAGAGTTCAATTAGTGGTGTTTAGGTCGTGTACATTTCAAGCATTCTAATAACTTTCTCAAAATACGTTTTTTTACAAAACATTCTAACTTATTGTTTGTAATTTCTATTCACATCTCCTGAATCCATGTTCTGTGGCCTTTGGCAGTCCTTGGATATATTTGTCTGCAACTGATACAAATAAATTTATTTGCATGGTTATTCAGTAAATAGCTGGTTTCCTAAAACTAACAAACTTGAACTTCAGAACATAAATCAATCGTGGCACTTCATTTGACAGTACAGAAAATGGTGGATCTAGCCATACACATGCCGATAATTACATTTCACGCAAGAAAAAACACTAAAAAGGTATGCCTACAACCAACTACGCTTAATGAGAGCAAATACAAAATAATTAACTACTGATCAAATATTTTCTTAACACCAGTAAGGTACTTCCATAAAAGTTTTTTTCTGAGTAATATTTTCTTCTATAGTTATCAATAACCTCAACATAACGTACATCCCGCAACAACTCATCAGCTAATATACTAATATNTATTTTCTTCTATAGTTATCAATAACCTCAACATAACGTACATCCCGCAACAACTCATCAGCTAATATACTAATATTTAGCAGACGAGAGCATTTATTCTGTACATGCTGTGTAGGTTGGTAACATTGTCAAAATTTAGTTTTTGTCACCCCATATCCTGTCCATCAAAAGTGTATGAGTCTTGGCTTATTGTTAGCCAACTTTCCTATGTTATACTTGCTTTATGCAGGTTAGCATGAGGAATGTGTAACCTAGCTCAGGTTTGTTGGTTTTTAATATAACACACTACAGTGGTAGTCATGTGAAATAGTTTGGTTCTGCCTTGGGTTGGAGAGTTTTGCCTTAAATGTGGGTTTCTAAGTTATGGTTGCTGCAGATACAGAAAACCTGGAAAGTTGAACATTGTCAGGGAAAAGTTGTGAAATTTGGACATGGTCAAGGAAAAGCTGTAAAAGATGGGGAATTTGAAAATTGTTCGAGAAAACTTGGAAAAGTCAGGGAAGCAGATGACTGGTGGTGGAAATTTAAACCTGCATTATGACGATATTAGATTTATTTATTATACAGTCAAACATTATTAGTAGCAACCTAAGAAATTTGGTTTCTAGTTCAAATAGTGAAGAGATTTAGGTGGCTCTTAACAGCGAGGTCTTGAGAGCTGTAGTTCAAATAAATTGAGAGTATTTTTCTTAACCTGAAGTCTTGACATTTCTGCAAATTTATTCTTTGCCTTTGTCCTATGAATCTCTGATTAGGTAGAAGGCTGGTTTGCCATTCATTAAGGGTCACTACAACTGGTGGCTCTTTGGGTGCACAGAGGCACCTTGCCCTGCCAACTTGGTTTTCACTTGGGTTGAATGCAAGCTTGGCTGGCATGCTGCCAGTGTGGAGGTCCTCGTACAGGCAGCTGTACATTCCATCAATTTTACTAGAAGCCTTTGCTTCGGAGTTGTGGGTCAGGGTTCTCAGAGACACGGCAGACTGTATGGCAGGGCGTTCGTCCTTCTGCCAATGCATGTTGCTTTTGCATCATGTGGCCATACAAAAATTTCTGGCTGTAGTTGGTAAAGTACAATCATCTCTGGAGGTAGGAATCCAAATCAAATATAAGACTGCCAACAGGGAAGTGGAGACTGTAACGTGTATTGTCTACAGTTTTGCCATGGAGGAGTTTGCTGAGGGAGCAGGTTGAACGATATTGTAAGGTGCTGCGACTGTCAAATGCAAATGCACCAACATAGGATCATGTGCATACCAGTCCATATTCTTGCTATTTAATCATTTCGTGGTTGTCGCATCATTTCGTCATGGTGCACTATTTTCATTGTCCTGCAGTTTATATCAACTATAGGTGCTTGTAGGGGAACTTTTATATGGCAGAAATACTCGTAACGCATCATTATCGAATGGAACAACTTTTAACGGCAAGAAAATGTAAGTAACTGCTTTGTGCTGTTTTCAAACTGTCATAATTTGTGCTTATAAGAAAGTTAGAATTCCAGTGTTTAAATGTACACATCAGTTAGTAAAATTCAGAAAACCATGAAAAACCTAAAAAAAAATTTTATTTTCTGTGACTGTTGGTCAGTAGTGAAAAAAATAAGGAAAGACGTGCTAATGTTTGGTTAGCTTACACCTGGTTGTATAACCTGCTGGTAATCTCCTGAGAAACAGGTATCCAGGCATCATTCATCTGAGTTTAAAGTACAGTAACGTTTTTAATAGTTTAAAAAACAATCAGTTTAGCAAGCCCGTTAAGATGATCTATTCTAGGTTCACTTTATTATTACCAATTATAACAATTTGTTGTGACTACATGCAGGGTGGCTTTTTCTTGTAGACGTTTAGACTAAGGGACACCACCCTGAAGGAATGGTAACTTTAGAATGGCCTTGAAATAAATGGCACTAATAGTGGTAGCATAGAAATGTCCTAGATGTGATATCCTGTCATATTTCATAACTTCCAAAACCATAATGCCTTTTCATGATGTAGTACTGCACCTAGGACAAATACACTTTTCACTTGCCTTTCACTAGGTATTCGGCAGATGAGATGCGGCTATTAGGTGCACCCAAACAGAGGTTTGATTCTTATGAAGTTTCAGTATTGTTTTAATCTTCATGCCACCCATTTTGTGTTATGCAACAAAATAGCCTGAAATTTCTATACTGACTTATCACAGGTCATTGAGGGAGAAGTTGATGATTATTGGTTATATTAGAGAGAAACTATTGCAGAAAAAATTGCTAACTGCATTACTGTTCACTGCAGTTTTCCATCAGAGTTTTCTGTTTTTTACATCTAACCATCTTTCTATAAAAAAGAAAATTGTGTCTTGTTTCTTTTATCATGTTCTAATTCTTTTAAATAGTAATATGGTATAATATACAGCCCTTTCGAAATCAACCTTTGAAAATTGCCACAGTTCCTACCTGCATGTATTGTAACAGGTGCAATGTATGGCATGCACCCAGTAAAGTTGTTAGCGATGCAGGGGAAATAGTTCCATGTCTTAATGTTGATTTAAAACTGTTATGTAAACATTCATAAAAATTAATTATTTCTTTTACTGTCTGTTTTTTATGCTTATATAAGCAAGAATCAACAAATTTGGAAAAATAAAATTGCTTTCCTTAACATTTTCACTTGACCGATGCATAAATAAAGAGATCGGGTCCATGACAATGTTAATTTTGCATGTGATGGATGAATACATAATGTGCATACAAGTAGATTTTAATCAGCGCTTTCAAAAGTTCTTAGTTTACGATGAACAGCTTATACAAATTTTAATAACACAAGCAGACTATATACAACATAATGTATCGTAATAATTCTTTCCAGAAATAAACACAATAGTGTAGCAAAAAATTAAACCTACGATTTCATATAATGGCTTTTACTCACGTTCTTGCCTTTCAGAACAGAAATTAATATATTATGGATCCTGACCCATTTTCCCACATTGATCAGTGCAGAAACTCATATGGACGCATATTTTAGTTTTCTACAATACAATAAAATACAGTTTTGCCCAGTGATGTTACCGCAGTGCCGTATAGAATTTTTTTAAAAACTTAACGATTTACTATCAGTACAGTTGTAATGAAAAAAATGCATAAAATTATGTGCATGTTCCCCAGTTTGATTAATACTTGTATATTTGTGTATGCATATTTCATATGGTGGAAAATACTTAAATTTCAGTGAAGCAAGCATGTAAAACGTAACTGAATTAACTTGGTAAATTTTTTTGTCGGAAGATTCAGAAACCCTAGGGTGTTGGAAATAATTTGGTATGTAAAGCAAATGACAATTTGTTTATTTAAATGTATTAAACATCATATATCATTGAAAGGTTAATATTTAAAGCAGAAAAAAAATTTTTAATATGCTGATGCTCACAAAATATGTAACTCGATTAAATAAATTCTGACAGTCTGCTAAGCAGAAGAATAAATTTGCAAATTTTTGAAGTGTCTTTCTTTACATCAAAATAGCCAATATTTCATTCGTAGACGCTAGGTAACTTAAAGTAGATTACTATCTCTAGGTTTGCTTGTTTGTGCTTCTTAGAAGGCAGCTCAGCAAACAAATACAGTGAAACCTCAGTCACAGTCTGTAGCTGCTATGTTCAACGTGGACGACGACGAAGAGCCAGAAGAGATGCCCCCAGAAGCCAGAATGAGGATGCGAAACATTGGCAGGTATGCGTAGGTATAAGCCCTTTAAGGAGGCTTCCTAGTAAAATATTGTCTGTAAAACCAGTGTACGTGTATCTTGGTAAATAAATGTTTTGAGAATATGCCTTAATTCCAGGAAAAGTAAAAAGCAGTTGCCTGCAACTACCACTTTTTTACTTTTATCCTATTAAATATATACAAAAAATCATTAAAAATAGTATTTTTAGAGTTTTTCTTCATAGTTTCCTAAAGGGTAAAAAGTAAAGTATATAGTAGTATTTGTAATGTAATCAATGGACTTACATCCCTTGTAATAACATTCTACTGTTACATACGTAATTTGTGAGGAAGTCAGCTTCCTGAGATTGCATATCACAGTCTTCGAAGGGTCCGTGGCAATACTTCCTTATGGCAAGACATGACCTTGAGGCATTAAAAAATTTTTGCTAGGGATTCCACTTTAAGTGTCAGGCGTAATTCATAATTTTCAGGTCTTCTGCTGTGTTCTTGGTCTTATTAAATAAACATCAAAGTATACAATTCAATCGGTTTGGTTTCTGAAACAAACATTATTCTCAGCTATCAGGTGCAACCCACACCAGATAAGCCTGTGTTAGTAAATAGGCTGTGGTTTTAAGAGTGTCACAACATTCCATGATGATAAATTTGTAATTTGAGTATTTCAGTAAATATGCAAGCAAAATGTGTTTACAGTATACCTTCATTTATGTGTACTCTGGTTGCCAGTTTTCCTGCTTATCTCTGCAGCCTTGTAGATTGTATTTGGGCCTGATAGTTAAAATTTTATATATTTTTTAGTAGTATTAGCTGATGTGATTAACAATGAAGCAGGTAGTGCATTCAGCACAGAGATTTCTCTAAATACAAAAAAAAATAGAATTTTTATCCTTGCCAATCCAAAACCTGAATTTGGGGAAAGAAGTATCACCGTTCCAACAGTGACTTGGGCTGGCCGGATTGTTTATGAAAAATTCAGGTGATTGTTTCATAATTATAGGCAGTCATCTGCAATAAAAAAATGTTGGAATTTACTTAAACTTTAGTTAGTTTCTTTTAGCATAGATCTGTTTACCGATTTCATCTTGTTTCTTATTAATATTGTAATAGGGACTCATTTGACAACATCAAGTAATAACTCCCAAGAAACAGTTTTTATGTATGTATAACACCTACCAGCATACTGCATCCACCCTGATTTTAGACAACAGAAATTGATGTGTTTTATATTTATGTATAACACCCCAATGCAAAAACAAAGTTCCTAAATTTCTGACAATCGTCTACCCCTCTAATCAAGAAAGAAATGAGACACACCCGAGTATTTTTTTTACAACCAGGGGATGGTGACGTTAATAGTGTTAGTGGGTGCGTTCAACTGGCAAAAGGCAGCAGCAGCAGCAATTTGCGCTGCATGTCATTCAGCCACGCTACTACAGTGTAGCGATCTTGCAGCAATTGTATTGGAAAAATACTTGCTGCTTGTTTTGCTAGTAGATGACAGACATTAGATGAAGTTGTCGCTCACTCTTAGTGGGATTGGTAGTTGGAGGGCGGCGGCAAGGTACTTCCCCCTGGGCGGCGGTGTGGTCATGGTCGCCACATGCCTCGGAGTTTCTCCTGGTGCCTACGTTTCTTGATTTATATGATTGAGCATTGTGCTTTGGGTGGTGCGCTTGCGAGCGATGGGCGAGTGGGTATCCTAGTCTGGGTATAAGCAGCTGTGATGTTAAGGGGTCTGACTACCCTAATAACGTTGGCTGGCCGGACAAAGGTAGGCATCTTCTTTGGTGGCGTTGGCGGCAGCACGAGGTACGTGCCAAATGAGGTTCAGGTGGGCGCTAGACGAGCTGGTTGTAGACCCCCTCTGGTGTGCGGCCTCCTCTTTCTTCTAGGCGTAAACCTGGCTGTCAACTGAACCACTACTCTTCAGTACCCCAGCCTTAGCTAGCCCCAACTTGGCAGTCTTGCCCCATCCAGCCCTATGGTGAGAGGCATAAGGGGGGTGGGGGTGTGGTAGACCTGATAGGTAGAATGTGGGTGGCCAGTAAGACATCCTGATCGAAAGTAGGGTGTGGAGGTTAAGCGAGGTTGGAAGCCTGATCTACTGGTCTCCAACTTGGTGCCTTGGCAAGCGGAACGTCGCTAGCAGGCCCAAATACCAAACTGGAGCAGACCCAGGTGTCACGGAGAATGGGGCTCCTTAGGGGTTGGCCTATTTTGTCCAAACAGGTGACCTGGCAAGCAAAATGTCGCTAGCGGACCCAGGCATTTGACGGAGGGGCGATAGTCCAAGAATCAACTGCTCCAGTGAGGCCTAGGCAGGCGGGCTTCCTAAGCTGCACTTCCAAACAGTTATCAATAGGAGAGAAAAGGATTGAGGTTTGGCTCGTGGCTATCCCTAGAAGAGTCTTACTAGGACTGGTGACGAAAATAGGGAATGGCGAGAGCAAGGTGGGGGACAGAGTGCTGGAAGAGACAACTCAACCAAGTCAGATTTATGCCTCATTTGCCAGATCCGTCCTTGGCCACCACACATAACTTCTTGCCAACATCTTCATTCGTACCACTTCAGGATGTCCCTCATTTAACATTTGGAGCAGCTCGTCTACAAGCTGCTCTGTAATAATTACTCAGTCACCTCACAATAGGCAACCCTACTCAACTGCCAGTTCGTCCTTTGGTTAGAACGGTTTCAGTCTCTCTAACACCCTTACCAGCCACCCATGCATGGTATACTCCTTCAGCAGCTTTAGTATGTCATCTTGCCAATTTTAATGACCACATTTATTCAACTCTGTCTCAAAAATTACAAGCTGTTAAAGCTTTAGGTAGTATTGGAAGTTTTTGTTAGTAGAAAATTTACAATTTACTTGTTTGATTAGTTTTTATCGAATTTTCGCTGTGTTATTTCCTGCTTGCAAAAATGTGAGAACTTATTGACAAAATATAAATATGTTCTCGACTTTTTACAGCAAGCAGATAGCACAAAATTAAAATTACGCAAAAAAATATTAAACAAATCGTAAAATGCAAATTTTCTATAATCATACATTGTCAATAATTACTATGAATCTTAAATTATGATGCAAAAACGAATATTTGTGCAAAAGAGGTGAAGCTGAGCCTTAAAATGAAATAATATACATTAAAAAATATGACATAGTGGTTGACAAAATTTGATTGCAGTGATTGCTAACACAGACAAAGAATTGCATCACATGCTGGAAGAGGGAGAAGAAGGGTGAGAAGGGAAGGGTATGAAGGCGTGGAGAGCAGAGGGAAGAGGAAAGTGACCGCTGCTAGCTATAATGGCGCGGCGTGCACAATCAGCTCGTGAGCTGTCCAGGAATGAACATTGTATTTGTGGTTGCTCTCTTGCTTGGATTTGCCTGCCACTTGGGATCAGCAAACGCAAAGTTCTTTGAGCGTAGCAGGACTTCGGCAGCTCAAGTGCGGCGATCAACCACAACTGGATGCATCTCCAGGTGGTGGTTAGGGGATCCCCAGGCTCTGGCGTGGCTGGGAATATTCAAATAATAGTCCACGGACCAAATGGCCTGTGTTCAAGTGCCATCTTTGAGGGTGACAGGGAACTGGGTAGCTCGGTACAAGATGGCAAATAACATTGTAGATGAAACAGCATAATAGTCAAGATGGAGAGGGGGATCTCAGGTGCCACAGAACAAATGTCGTGAACCTCACTGCTGGATCCTGTAGGCAGTGCATTGCGGGCGGATGTGTGAGGAATGGAACTGAAATGCACCGGAACTTGGAAGGAATGTCGTCAGCCTTCATCGTGGGTCAGCAGCTAGCCACTATCACTGGCAGATCCTGGATGATCTCATCCAAGACCGACGGATTATTTAGAGAATGGAAGGGTAGTGACTTTCTGGTTCACTACTCCCCCCTCGTCCCATGGTATGAAAGGTACTGCTGTCTGCATGGAAGAGCAGAAATGGAGTAGGTTCCATGACTAAGCTGCCCAGTTTTTTGCCACACTTGATGAGAAGCAGGGGCCTTGCATTTTACTGCAGTGAATATTGCTGTGCCTGCCTTTCCCCAGCATGGGAACATTGACAGCAGTTCAGCAATAGAAAAAACTTGCTTTGTTCCATAGTCACCGCTAGGGATGCTCAGTGCCTATTGGCGAAACCAGCACTCTCTGAGCCACCTTCTGAATGGCTGGAGCTGCCAGAAAGTGCGGTATGCTATACGGGATAATGAGGAAGAGTAGTTGGACAGGCTCAAAAAGGTAGGCATGTTAGAAAAGATCACACACAGCAGACAGGCTAGTCCTTTGGTCAATAGTCCCTAAGGCAAATGGAGGACTTAGAATATGTGCAGATTTAAAAAGAGAGTCAACCCCAATGTGGAACCAGAACATCATCCATTATCATGCATTGAAGACATATTTGCTTCAATGGTGCAAGGGAAGGTGTTGTTATGTGTATTGGATCTATTACATGTATATCTGCAGTTGGTGGTAGGCAATAGAAATACGTGAGGTACTGACAGTTAATAAAATTAATGTATATTGATTTTAAAAAATGTGTCATTTTCATGCTAGAGACAATTAACTGAAATTATGAAGAAAAAAAGGTAAATTTTGACATATATGGGTTGAGGGCAGGTCAAAATCAATCCAAATTTTTGCAAAATATCTATAGCAAGCAACCTGTCTTAACTACCTTATTTATGGGAACTGAGAGGGGTCATTTTAATAAGGTTGCACTGCAAATTTACACAGAATTTACAAAAACAGGTGCTGTCAATATCAGTAAAGACGTGATCTGACTCTCAGTCTCAGTCATGTCTTATTCTTGTGCAAGAGCTGTTTTCCACTTCGTCCTCTGTCAAACTCAATTATTTTTTATTTTTGTTGAATATTGAGTACCGCTTGTTTGTATTCATTATCGGACACACACACTGTTAAAAAAGCACATGTAAATTGAGTCCCGGGGAGTTTAGCAACAAAAGCAGTACATCACTTGATAGCTGCCTGGAAACTGAGGTTAGCTTTGAACCAGCATAAACAGAGCATGCATGGGTTATTAATAGCAGTGGCATGTGACTGACAGCAGCTGCTCAATACTGTATGACAGTGTACGGGGAGCTTCACGAGCGTACGGGGAGCTTCACGGTTGAGATGCAACTATATTTAAAGATTAAAGCTACCTTCATTTAAACGGGAGTTGAGTACACTTTCATTTCTTGATGCATATCTAAAAGTTCCTTACATTTTGTTCTCACTGCTGGGCTGCAATTAAATTTAAAAAATGCAGCAGGCCTTTCCCACATTGTAATAAAAGAATGCCGAGAAACCTTTGTCAGCTGTTTTAAGGATGTCATCCTAGACTGTCCTAACAACATAGATCCATTGACTACAGCTGTGATGACCATTAAAGAACAAAAAGATTACTTCTGCACCAGGGTGCGAGTCCTCCTTATAAAACTTAATTGCGGCCAGGTTGTGTGAGCAAACACCCTGGGAACTTTCATGCAGAATGCACGAATGCGGAAGAATCAAAACAGCTGGGTGTTGCATACCGCAAGAACCTATCGGGCGATGGAGGTGTGTTGCCCATAAGTCCTATCGTTCTAGCTACATCTGGCAGCCATCAAACCTGCAACCTTTACTTCTGCAGTATGACTTAAAACATGACAACACAGCTCTTCAAGTTTTCCTGCCCAGGTTACACGGAACCCTCTATGTTTTGAAATACTGTCAAAGTTACGTATTATATTATTTGTTATATATCAGTTGAATAAATAATTTTAAGAATGAATGTATGCTTATAGTAGTTTTATTTTTTTGTTATTATTTATTGTATCACACTCCTGTGTAGTTAATGTTTAGTAGTCACGTGTTTCATAGTCTCTTGTAACAGTTTTTTTTTTTATTGTGTTTGTTTTCTGTTGCTAGTTCATAATTAATTAAACTCTTTTGCATCAAATTTTGAAAAGAAAAAAATCTCTCAGTGTATGGATTTACTGTCATATGTGCTGTAATGTTGTAAGTGAATTATTAAAATAGTTTTATGTTTTAGCCTCATATTAAAACTTTAATATTTAGATTGCTAATACTAGTGTAAAAATAACATATTTGTGTTTATTATTTTCAAAGTACAATAGAACCTCAATTTTGCATTCCCCTCAGTTATGTTTATCTTTTAAATGCACCAATTTCTTCAGGTAACTTAATTTTTCCTATATTGTCAGCCTACTTTCCGAAGGAAAGAAAGGCTTATGAGATCACTTTCCTCTTTGTGTGTGTTACTCTCTCATTTTTATCTCTCTCTCTCTCTATCTCTCATGCTTGCGCTCTCTTGTGCTTGCTTATGTGCTCTCTCATGCACTCTCCCTTGCATGCTCGTGCTCTTCCCCTTGCACACTTGCGTTCTCTTTCTTGTGTACTCTTTCTCCCTCTTGCATTCTCTCTTGTGTGCAAGCACGCTTTCTCGTACATGATCTCTCGCATGCTTTATTGTGTGCTCTGTCTCATGCTCTCATACACTCTGTGAACATGTGTGTTCCAAAAAAATCTTTTGAACCCGTAAACTGAATTTCACTAAACTCTGTACACATATAGTAAGGTCATCTGAATTTTATATTTTTCTACCACACCATGCTCTTACTCTCAAAATGGCACCATTTAAAAATGTTGAGTGATGTCATATCTTGGAACCATTCAACTAATTTAAACCAGATGTGTGTGATGACAGTGCATCATGTAAGCATTGAATTAAGAAATGGATATTTTTTTTGGTGTGTCATTTTGGAAGATAGCACCACACGAAAAAATTAAGCTTAATGCATGATGTCTATTAGGAATGGTTATGACGTCACTGTCGGACAGGGGTTCCGTAGTGCCAGTCAGAAAATGAGCTATGTAACTTTGACAACAACTGACCCTAACTAATCTACTGTTGTCCAGAAGGGACTCTGGGTTCACTACCAAAGTGAAAGTGAGTGTAGAGTGTAAGGGGGAGAATACTTCTTAGGGGGCCACTGGATGCTGGTCTAGAAGGCTTCTGGAAGGTAGTTGTGGTCCTTCGTGAGGAAGGCGGTAGGCAGAGAGCTCCAGCACCCGAGGTGGTGGAGCGAGCTGCTAAATATACAACTGGCGTCTTGGGGTTGCGCGCCTGCGTATATAGTCGGCCGGCTGTGGATCCTTCAGCTGGTCTGGCATTTTCGAGCTAGAGCTCCTCCCTTAGCAGCGCAGGCCGCATTCTCTTGGGGGAGACTGGAAGTGCGGTTTTCCTTGTGTGCTGGTTGCGTTGCTCCCGCGAGCTTAGGAGCAGCGCTGGGCTTCGTTGCTAGCTTCTATCGCATGCGAGGGTAATTACTGGACACATAATTGCCTTTGGTGCCCCTTGCCTAGGGGCATTCTGTTTGGCTCGGCTGTCGAAGCAAGTTGTCCTGGGTTCAAACCCCGCTCGGGGTGATGTGACATCACGTGAAGATAAGGCGGAGTCATAAACAATAATTATTCCAGTACGCGTCACTCTTCAAGCTTTTACATTAAATCTTGAAAACTATTCCACTAATTCTCGCCAAATTTGGCACATAAATAATACTATGGTGAGCCATATAATCATATGCAACTTAAAATTAATTAGGCACTTAGTATTTTCGAAATGGTGGACGTACAAATATTTTAGGTTTATTTGGTATAACTACCATACAGTGAGACCTATGTGGACCAAAATTTGTTTGCTGAAATTGTATTACAAGCATTGTGTATACCAACATACAATCACTTTTATCCGCCATTTTGTAAAGTAGCAACATGTGAAACAATTAAGTTTTATGTCATATCTCCGAAAACAATTGACAGATTCATACCAAATTTGACAAATATGTAGTACTGCAACATGAGGTGTAAACTGTTATGTTTTAAGCAGATTAGACACTTATTTACAAAATGGCGACCATATAGCTATTTTAGCTTGGTATGCTATATTGTCAAAGCCATTCAAATAATGCCAGTTTATCTTTGTATGCTGGAAGTATCCATTACAACCATCTAATTTGTCTATACACAACCTCAAGTCTCTGCCATTTTGTAAGATAGCCCCACATGAAAATAACATTTTGGTCATTTTTTGGGAAACAACTAACAGATTTTTACCAAATTTGGTGAAGAAGTTGTATTTTGGTAGGTCACGTTAGTTTATTTAAGTGTGCCAGACATATTCAGAATGGTGGCTATAAAAACATTTGAGCTTACTGTGCTATATCTATGAAACTATGCAACAGATTTTAACTCAATTTTGTATACTGGCAGTATGTATGGTAGTCACAGAATGTGCTACTTCATATGAAGATTGTCATATGAAAAATAGGGAGGGTTTATGCCGTAGCTCGAGGACCAATCAACCAATTCCCACCAAATTTGACATGCAAGTAGTGCTACAGTAGGGTATGAAAACTAACATGTTTTAAGTGTGGCTGGTTTTTTTTTTTTTTTTTTTTTTGATCTGAATTGAAATAACTTAGGTTAATATATTTTATATATTAAACTATTCAACAAAATTAAAACAAATTTTGTACACAAAAATTATTTATTAGAAGCTTCAATTACACATGCATCCTTTTGCAAAATAGTGCCAAGTGAGAAAATTTAAGATATTTCCATATTTTCGGAACCATTTAACTAATTTCCACCAAATTTTGCATGCCAGTAATGCTAAGTAAACTTACATGATTTAAGTGGAGTCAGATATTGATTTTCAACATGTGGGTTATATAAATATTTTGATAAGTTTGTCGTATTTATATTAAACAATTTAACCAAACTTTTAATGCTGATAGTATCTATTAGAAGCATCATGTACAGAATCTCATATTTTTTTTTTTAAGGCAATTTTGTAAGATTTCAGGGACCAATCAAACTATTTTCACCAAATTCCTCACACAGGTAGTGTTATTGTAGTTCCTATAACTAACGTGTTTTAAGTGGCTCAGACTCTTATTTTAAAAATAACAGCTCTATAAATATTTCAAGTTTGTAAACCCTATAATTCAAATCATCATAAACTGATTACATCTGAATTTGATGCTCTGAATCCTACCTCTGTAATGCATTTTATTGCACGCTAGCATATGGTACAAGGTTTTCTCTCTTCAAGTACAGGCTGAGGCATGTGTGTATATGTAATTGTCTCACTACTGTTACATATGTTTCTGGTTTCATCTCTAATGATATTGCTCTCAAGGAGATGTCAAGGCCTGTCTATCATCTAAGCTTTAAAGAATGTAATTAAAAAGAATTTGCACCCATGTAGAGGAAAGTAGGCTCATTAGTTATAATAGTAACTTTTTGTTTATCCATGATATTTGTGCCATTTTCTTTATTTGTTATAAACTCATCCAGTCAGATATTGAGAGTGCAATCATCTGTGTACAACACAGTTTCATGTGAAGGAATAAGTTTCACTCCTAAAAATGTTGAACATTGGGAAAACAAAGTTAACCAGATCTTCAGCAAGATTATAGACCAGAAGATAACTAAAATTAAGATGAATACGTATATTATTTTATGATTTAGTTCCAAATAAATTATTAAACTTTACTATGAAAATAAAAATAAACAATGCTAGCAGTTATACTATTTACAGACATAAGTAGAAAACCTGTCTTAAAAGTTGTTAAAATATCTATACATTTATGAATAGACATGTTTATACATGTATGAATACTGACTTAAATAGTGAACAGTGCTTAAAATGTATTATTAAACATATCAACTTTTTCATCATAAAATTTTTAAATAGCTTCATAATTGCCTATTCAATCCAAATTTAGGGGAATGGTGCATGAAAGCAGTCTATTTACCCAATATTGTTTTCCAGAGGGTTTATCAAAATTTTTGGCATGACAATTTATAATTAATAATTGTGAACACCGCCTTACATTATTAAATATTCACTGCCTTCATTATTCTCAAAGAACTGATGGAAGATAAGCAATAACGTATTATTTCTTATCTTTCATCAGTGTTCAAAGAATAATAAAGGCAGTGAAGATCTAGCAGTGTAAGGAGTTGGAATCTGTTATTTATGTCTTGTCTTGCCAAAAATTTCAAAAAATCTTTGGGAAAACTATTGACACAAATTAGTTAACGTACAACTTTCATGCACCATTTTACTTTAACATTAACTGCTCAAGATGTCTATGCTTGAAGTTTGATTGTTTCTCTTCATCTGTCTTTCCCCTCAATTCACACCATTTTGCATTTGTCCCTAGAAAAGTGTAAAATAAGGGTAATACTATATCATGTGATTGAGGCATTGAACTGGCTTGTAGGTCCATGGCACTGTTAGTATTTTACTTTTGGCAGGAGGCTACACTTTGGGCACAAAAAAATCAAGCACTGTATCCAGAATTGTTCAGTTTTATGTGATCCAACCATAGCCATTTTACTTGTGTATGAAGTGCAGTCCAATAAGGTGTAATTGTAATTGGTGCAACAGTATAATACAGACAAATAAATTCATTTTGGTTTTACTACTATCCAAAAAATGTATTGATATTTTTACATGTAACTGTTTTCACTCTTTCACCATCAATTTGTATTTTACTTTTTTTTTTTTTTTTTTTCNCAGCAGGGCCAAATTCATTTGGGAAGACAAAGCAAGGATTTTGTGATGCGAAGAAAATGTTTGAAAAGAACCTGAAGAAAGGCATGGACAATGTGGGCAAGGCCAGCAAACCAGACACATCTCCATCATCCCCATCAGAGCCTCAGGCTGAAGCCCAATCATCCTCAGATGAGCCAGAAACAGGAGACGAGTGATCTTCATCTCATTGAGAGCTCTCAGCATTGCATTTTAAATTTCCTTTGTAATTTCATACTTGTCCATAATGCATGGATTGTTTATGTGGAGGGGTAATGATCCTGTACGTAATCCAAAACTGATAATTTTGATACTCTTCTCACTGCAAATGAAAGACATTAATTTTGTTTCTAACCCCCAAGGGATTATGTCTTTCTGATTCTTTCCCTATGTATTTCACACATCAGTCTTTTGTTATGTCCATTCAACCAGTGGTTTTTCTCTGTAATGTTGGTCCATAACTTTGAATAAATGTAAAACCTTCGCCCGAGAATTTTGTTCTAGTTGCTCTCAAAACTCTTTAACTTTGTATGTCCTTCAGGTCTTTGCTATCCTTGATCATATTTTCAAGTACTCTCACTTTTCCATGCTGCTTTGATAGTTGTTTTCATGTAATTTATCATACCATAACCAAATCCAAACCAGCCTTCATCCCAAATATTTTTACCTCAGTTTTTATGAGTACTTTTTAAAATTTTCTTGTTCTTTGTTTAGTTGTTAAATAGCAGCCACAGTAACAGGATTATTGATGGACAGTTGTTGCTAGTTTTCATTCTTTTCAAGTATCTTGTTAATTTATACTTTCATGTTCAGTGCTTATCCAGACAATGCATAAAGCTCATTTTTGTTTGTTTACAAATACAGTTATGTATCTGTAAAATTACAATTAAATAAAACGTAAGTAGAAGACATGTAATTACAGTGGAACCCTGTTAAAGAATTTTCGTCCTTAATAAGCTGCTTTCTCTTGGTCTACAAACATTTTTTTCAATACAAAATTACCCTCTTATAAAGTTTTCCATATAAGACTTACATTTCTTGGGACCCTTGAGGGTTCTACTGTATTATAATAGTTTAAGTGTGTGAACATTGTTTGATTTGACTGAGTTTCATAGGAGTGAGTTGAGCGTGCAGCATAATAGCATATGCTGGAAATTATGTTTTTTGTCAGGCAAGACAACAGTCACATGTGCATGCGTGTGGCTTTGTTACTAGCCTCTAGTGGATGTCGTCTTTCTATATGAGCTGTCATCATTCTTTTTTTTCTCTCTAGGTTCGGTTTGTTTTGTGTAACGCTCCATTATTTTGATATGTTGTCAATTGCCAACATCTTTTGCGTAGAAGTTTGTTGCACACTTGCTTACGAGAGTAGCCATGAATTTGCACAGGAATAGGGAAGTTGCGCGAAGGTAAATTAGGTTTTGGTTGTCCCTCGTTTCCAGTTAGTTAAAAATCGTTCAAATGGGAAAAAGGGGTTGATTTTGATGGCATATGTAATTGTGTTAAATTTAATATTTTACTGTTAATATTATTTTATTTACTTAGGTACTACTATGTATATGTAAAGAGTTTCCCATGAAGTGGTGATATTTCATATCGTGGTGTGACTGGTATACATGTTTTACTGGACAGTAAGTAATTACACGAGCAAGATTGTGGAGACACTAGGAATTACGTTGCGCTGTGTCCTCTGGTGGTGCTGTTCTGTAAAATAATTTCTAATCATATTTGCTAGTAGACATGTCAGCTAAATATTTTCTAGAGGTTGTGGGAGAGACTAAAGTTAAGTAGTTTTTGAAAGATTGGAAAAGTAAGCGGAACAGCCCATTTTGTAGCTCTTCTTCATTGCAGAAATAAAAGGCAGGATGTTTTTATTATTTACAGTACTCAGCACCAAATGAAGGAAGGACAGTTGAAAACGACAGTAGTCGAGTTTGTCGTGTCCGTGAATAAAAAGCATATATTTTATAGGTACTGTATAGGATGGAATGTTCAAGACCACTTGATTATTTACAGGAAGACTGTCAATAGACAGTGAAAATACTGGAATGAGTTTTATTTTGGCTTCTGTTCAGCACATTAGTATACTGCATTAAATTTTTTACCATTGTAAATATTTACTAAACCTTTTATTGCCAGAATATTATAATACAGACACATGCATTGTCACAGAAAAATTCTGCCATAATTTTTTTAGTGGAAAAATGCTACGGACATGTTTGTGTTTTGAGTTGTGGTTAGTCGTGCATTGTATGCAATGCATCACTGGCAAATCTGTCAATATGGATCCACTGTGGAAATATTACACTGCCACAGGCATTGTGTTTATCACATTGATTGCAAAGGGGTAGCAACTAGTGTATTTTAATTTGAAGCAATATTTTGTGCAAAGTATGAGTTTATGGACTTAGGTTCAGGGGAAACAATCATAGATTTTTACCTGAAGAATTAGATGCATCATTGTCAGTGTGCAAATATACACATTGACTTAAAATGAAATGAGTGTTTGTTCTTTGGTAAATATTTCTGGTTGTGCTTTATTCCGAAATGTGTACATGCAATGGAATACTTTGATTTCTGAAAGTAATTGTAAAACGTAAAGCGAGTTATTTTTCCGATGAGATTATCCATGAGTAAGTGCTTAAATTTTTATTGGTACTAGAAAACAATACTTAAATTAATGATAAAAGTTACAAGGGAAAAAAATATGCATATTCTCGATTTTTAAGTGTGTAACATGGTATAAATTAACATGATCATCACCATAAGGGTGGGATATTTTTATTTTCGACACGTGGTAGTACTAATTATTTGATCAAATATACAGTATATGGAAGTATCTGTTATAGATGCTTCTAAAAGTACTTCATGTAACCGTCTTTCTAGTAAACTATAGATTTTCACTATATGTAAAAGATTCTTGAAGTGATAAAATTTGTAATATTTGTACAATTTGTCTCTTCCAAATTTGAAAAAATATGTTTTACACATTAAAGAACAATGAAAACAAGTAAAGAGTTTTATGATATTGTGTAGTTATTTAATTTTTATTCTAAAGCCTGTTTGTGAAAGAGAAATATCTAAGAGCAAGCCATAAATTATTTGCAGATATGCCAGAAAATTTAAAGAAATAGTGCTGCTTCTCTTGGTAACTAAAATTTTATGTTTTATTTTTATCATAATAAATAGTCTCATACTGGACTTTATCCATGTGTTTCTATATTTCTATTGCATATACCACAGATATGACCTATGATCAAACTAAATGTATTAAGTTAGCAATTGAGCCTTAACAAATGCATAGTATTTCTTATCTTTTTTCATTTGCAAAAAAAAATATGATTTTGGTACAAGTTTCTGAACTATAGTAGACGTTTAGAATGTTGAACTCGTGAGTTTCATTTTAAACTGATATTAGATGTGTGATGTATATGAGAGGTTAACTAGTATTTTAAGGTGTACAACTATTCGCAAACACTTATTTGCCTACTTTTTTTAATATAAAAATAGAGTTGTTTAGGTAAGAGGTTTTGAATATAGTCCTACCGTATTATAGTACACTAGGGTTTTATAAAATCAAAGTGGAATAGGACATTAGTGAATCAGAATATGTCAAAATGGAAGAAAACTAAATACTTAAGATGTGATGACTTACCAAATGAGGGTTATGCTGGAGTTACAATGCCACGATGAGCTCGTTCCGACACACCTCGGCCTGGCCATATCTGCCACCAAAATTAGTTGTGTTTACAGTTCCCCCGACGCTTTCCATCTGACAAGTGTCGCGTGGCTTTGAGCAAATCCAAAAGATCCAGTAACCTTCAATACATTCTCGCTGGAATGCAAAGAAATAGCAAAACATTTTTCCCTCTTTTGTTTTGACAAAAGTGTAAATAAAGGAATTTTTTTTTATTTTGGCGCAAAGTTAGTTTTCCATGATAATTTATTTTTGTCAATACAACAGCCACTTCTCTTTCTGCTACAAGATAACCGGGATGAACGTATAAGTAAAATATTTTTAGAGTAAAATTTATTACAGTTGTGAAATCTGCACAATAATTGGTTTTGTAAGGTTGTGTTTACATTTTTCTGCTATCCACCTAGTCAAACACAGACAAAAATAGAAATAGAATTTACTTATGTTGGGCTGTCGGAGCTGCAATTTTGTCGGGGTAACCTTGCGTCCGATTAGCTGTTAATAATTTTTCGCCAGTGTGGAGTTGCGACGTCGGACTGTTGGGTTATTGTAAATCCTTAAAAGAATAATAATACAGCAAGATAGTTGTATCTGAAGCACGCAAACTATAACTAATCCTTACGCCTACTCAAAAATGTTGAACAGCAGCATTGCATGTAAGTTTGCAAGTTGCAACAGTGTCTTGAAATCATTCTGTGTCCGTGCGTCAAAAGAAATAAAAACAATGCGAGGCTTGTGTTTGGGCCAAGAGACTGAGCTAACGGCTAAGCTCACGGAGAAAATGCAGTGCCTCGCACATCACACACATTCAAATCCAGCTCTGGTGGACAACAAAAGAGTCACTTTGTGCGCCTCATTGAGTCAGGCAAATTTAATTTTAAAAGTAAAAACGACCCTAAATGGTTGATACACATGCTGAAACTCCACTCGGGGTAGTGGGAGAAATAGTTATATACAAAATTTTGCTTTTGATTGTACAACTAAATTGTGCTGCACACCATGTGAACATGACAAGTGTTTGAAAGTTCAAGTAAGGTTGGCATTAAAATGTGACCTCATATTTTTATATTTGTTACACTCTACATCAGTGGTACTCATTTTTAGGGGGCCATATTAAGAAAAACTAAGACCGCCGCAGGCCGCACTTATGACACTTGACATAATAATATTTGTGAACTAAAAGTAGGTAGGTAATTCGATGACATTTAAAATTCAGAGTGTCATGTATCGTCTTGCAAGTCGTTTGTTTATTCGTTCGATACGGTGATGGAGGGCAGAGGTAGTACATCAAAAATATGTACAGAAGTCGCCGGACTGATATAATAATGAAAAATATCGTCTAGTTTCAACACTGACGTTAATTTTTAATAAATTTGCATTATGTATTGCTTTTTTATTTTTGTAACAGACACCCTAAAAATAAGAATTTAGTAACTTGTATCTACTGAAACCGGCGAGCACAGGCCACAAAGAATGGGCTCGCAGTTTGAGTACCCCTGCTCTACATACTGTTTTGTTTTAAAAAGAGCAATTATTATTTGCTGTGTGCCCCTTCAATATTCACTTGTTCGTAGAAATTTTAGTTTGATATTAAACAATATAGCTAGAGATTTTATCCGAAGTTGACTATAAAACCAGAGGACTCTCATAGCCGTAATAGAGCTAAAGGTCACGTAAACTTCACCTAGTTCTTGTTGAGTGCTGGTAGAAACCTGTGCAGAGGGGTATATCTGTGATATTAAATAGATAAACATATTTCCATACAAAATGTGGGTGGATAATCAAACAATATTCTTTTGAGTGAAAGCGGTGTTAATGAGCACTCAGTAAAAATAGTGAACATCAATCATAGCAAAAAATATGAAATTTTAAACAAATTTTAAAAATTACCTAATTTAGGAGGAACAGGATAATTTTTAGTTATGTTGTGTCAAATATAGCTGATGTGTTAAAATTTGTGCCAAAATTGTATTAAGAGGCATGTGCGCATGGGGCAAGAAGCTGAGATGTGAAGCCACCATAAAAGTAGGCAGTTACCACAAATGGTCCACTTTCAGTTGTATACAATTCGTAGCAGTACAGTTATTGAAATGTAGAACATGATGGTGGGGCACCACATGTTATAATAAAGACCACCGCTTGAAGCCCCTCAAACTATAAATAATAATAATACTATTATTTTATATCATATTTACATTTTGTGTAAAATAATTGGTTTTTTGATTATGATTGTGTGTAATAGTTAGATTTAGTTTACGTATATACATGCATCTTTGAACAACCACACATGCTCCAAGTACAAGCGGTTGGTCATTTATGGCACAGCAAACTGTCGAACCAAACTTACAAATCTTTCCACGCCTCTGTCTCTCATAAATTATTTGTAATTGCCAAAGAAATTGCATTTCAAGCTTGTTTCTCAAAACCGTTGTGATTAATATTATGCTATAGCTTTTTTTTAAAGCCAGTTTACCACATGTGTATGTTTATGGACTATTTCATAGTTCAGTGTTTTTTCGTGATTTATAAGTTTGCATGTCTTATTATGAAATCCTGTATAATTTTATACTAAAAATGAGCTGTAAGCCTTTTGCATTAGTTAACAATTATTTTTATTTTGTGTGTGTATGCTTGTGTGGATAGTATCACATGAAACTAGAACACAATTCAGTGATAAATAAATAAAGTAAAAATTAATAACATTAAATGCTTTTTTGAAAGTTTTGTTAATCGTTGTGACTGCCAGCAATTTACCTGATTTCTGTGTTATTGTTTGCCTCACCTTTGTTTCCCAAAAATCTAATCACTTTTTCATCAGCTTAAACACAGATTGTAAGTAGAAAATTATGACTATGGGCTATTTATGGAAAGTGAGCACTTTTTAATGCTCTTCCAAAAGGCACTAATCATTAATAAATCTAATTATTACAGCCTCGGACATTAACTTTTGAGAGTGGTGAAATGTACACACTGTTTTTAACAGTCACATGACGATGTTTATATTAAAAAGTTGCGGAAAGATAGAAATTGGCTGAAAGGAAAATTTTAGCAGGGCCTAAAAAAGTGCTCACTTTACCACGAGTAGCCCATACCAATGTGTGATGGATTTAAGTTGAATTGGAACTGTAGGAACTTTGTGGCACAGCTTTTCTTTTGTTTTCCCTTTACTCCCAAAAAAATGGTACCCCCTCCCCTTGTCACTTCTCATTCTACAAAAAAAATTCCTCAACCTTTCAGACACTCCTGATCCCCCAAATTTGTTCCCATGACCAAGTTGTCACTGTAAACTTTGTTCCATTTGACTATCTAAAATGCAAAAAAAAAAAAAATAAAGTCAAACCCACTAGGCTCGCTGCTGTTACATGCAAAAAGTCATGTTTAAATATGTCTGAAGAATAAGTTACAGGTATTATTAGTAAACAATTATGTAATTATTTAAAAATCTTTATGTGTTGTAAGTAAAATGATACCCAACTGTGCAGATACAACCTCCAAGTTAAAATTAGTGAAAAACTGGACAGCATGCTCACATATCCCTAACATACAGTGCATGATAAGTCCCAAGTTCTGAAGTTGTGTGGATACAATAGTAATATTTATATTAATTAAATTATAAAATTTTGACAGTACTTGAAATTTATATTAAATCAGTGCATACAATTATTGTCATCATTAAAGTGGAAAACCAATCCAGACAGTTGTTTTCAATCATAAACACACTATTGAAAATGTTACCAAATTTCAACTGTTATTTGTCATTATTTTCTTGGCATGATGATTTGCCTCTTTGTTCAAGTTAATAAATTCCAGTACCCATACGTTGTGTTTAGTTAAATACCTTGTATCCCAACAGCAGAAATGTTGCCTATTTAGCACGGCAAAGCTGCAAACTATCTTCAGTAGCAGTACCATGTATGAATTATCTTACAAAATGTGGGAATTCGCATGGCTTTGGGTTTATTATGGAAAAAGTTACCCTGCTCATTTAGTAGTTATGTGGTACTTATTTTCTGGATATTTCTTGGTTTTATAATGCAGGCAGACATTCATAGCAAATGCCGTTTCAAATAAGTTCTACAAAATTCACTCTTGAAAATGGCCAATATGTCTGTTGGGTTGGAATCTAAAGGTGTTTGGTCTTCTTGTTTTTGCTTGCAAGGCATGCCATTCAAGCCAGTTGTCTTATAGATCATTTTGAGCATTGTAGAGTGAGAGATTTGGGTGGTGCACCTGCACGGTGGGGCGAGGTGGAGATAGGGCAGCGATAGAATGCAATTGTGGAGGAAATAATAGTACTTGAAGAAAACCCACCCACCATCATCAATGTGCGAGAATTGGGAGTGACACCAGTGAGAATTTGACGTGTTTCATTGTGGGGCGAGGAGAGTTATCTGACCAGTGCACCACCTCGATCCCCACCAATATCATTTCCATCAGTGTGTTACATTCCCATTGTGATCTATGCAGCAGAAACATGAATAGCTGATGAGGACTAAAAGAAAAATAGAGGCAATGGGGATCAAATTTGAAAGTAACATAATGGCACTAGGGATGGAGAATTCAAAATGAAATGATCTAAGGAATAGTATAGGTGCAAGGGCGGCCGTCATAGTGAAGGCAAGGATGATGTGGCATGGCAAGAGAGAGGGAAGCAAGGCTAATGAATCCTGGAGTTAAAGTGCAATGGAAGAAGTCCACAAAGAAGAGATGAGAGGAGCTAGTTAGTCACTGATGGAGTTGAGGAGAGATGAAGACTGGGAAACAGAGCAGTGGCGTTTATTACAACCTGGATACTCAATAGTTATGCATACTAGTGTCGGTCAGAAACTGCTGCTGTTCACAGAATACATATTAAGTTCAGATCAACTGAACATTTCATTTACACATTCTAAGTATGTATGTGGTTTACTGTGACCATGGTTTTTTTTTGTACCACGTTTGAAGTTGAAGTGTGATTATTACATTCTAAATTACTGAACAGTAGCATGGTCAGACGTCAACTCTGATGCTAGTTCAAAGTTCAACTAGGCAGCAGTGATAGCGTATGTTGCTCACTTAGGTTACTTTTTATTTTTCTTCCTTTACTTGATATCCATTATGTCTAAATACAAAACTATTACTGCTGTTGCACATAAAGTTGATATATTGTATTGTACAGACTGCAAAGTATTATGCTAAACTCATGTTGATCAAATCACCGTCTTATTATTGGTTTCTTGCCCATGGTTTTTGTAGGTCCTTCAATTATCTTGTGGCACCGCTCACCTTAGTAATTACCCTACTCAGTAGGATTTCCCCATTTTAATTGACGATTTTATTATCATCTATTTATCAGTTCTAAAAGTATATACAGGAAGGACATAAATTCAAGTACTCAAAAGTTTAGTACTTATCAACAGGCGCACACACAAAGGAGGACAACACATTTTTCACGCAGTTGCATGTGCCTGTTAAGTACTAGACTCTGAATACTTGAATTTCTGCCATTTTATATATTTGTGGTAGCCTAGTGGCCCACTGGTAACCTTAACTCAAATGTTTACCAGTTCAGTTAAACTTACTTGTGTCGAGCACTCGAGTGCCCAGTCTACATTTTGACTGGTTTCCTCCACAGCTACCATTGTTTTTTTTTGCAGATATTTGTAGGTTGATGTGCACAATGTGGGTGGAGGATCAGGGTTGCTATCCAACACTCAAAACTACAGTATTTCAGCAAACAATTTGTAATTTTGATTCAAATGAACAAAACAGAAATTACTATTCTAAAATAGTCAACAGGATAATTATTTAGTTGCAATGATACCATATTTGCTCAAAGTAAATGCACACCATATTTTTTTTTATAAAATAGACTCCTCAGTAATAGTGGGGATTATATTTGCAACATAAGCAATTCTGCCCCTCGTCAAGGTGCCAGTTGTGCGGTGGAATAGATAACTTGTGTGGCAGCTGTTGTCAGGTCGGCAACAAGTCTCAAGTACAACACACACACTCTTGTGGGAAATGCAACACCATGAATAAATGCAGTAGCACCCTCTGAACTGATGTGAATGTACAGGATGAGTATAAAAGAATACCCCAACTTTGAAGGTCTATAATATCAAAATCAAACAACCTGCAACCTTGATTGACCAATCAAATGAACCTGTTTACCATACATTCATAAATGTTCAATGTGACCACCATGAGCGGCCCGAACATCATCTACGCGATAATCAAATTCGTTCCACGTTCTTGTCAGCATGTCTGGTGTTACAGTTTGGATGGCGTTCGTAACTCTCGGTTTGAGGTGGCGAGGGGATAGCGAGCTCACATTCGACACGTCAATGTGAAGGGGATGGTCTGATGTTTCCTTTATGGTGCGCCATCCCATTGGCACCTAGCTGTTCTCGGATACCTGAACGATACGTTGCCGCAACGCTGGATTGGCCGAGGAACAGCTGGTGACCAGGCTCTTCATCACTGGCCCCCAAGAAGCCCTGATGTTACCCAGTGCGATTTTTTCTATGGGGGTACATAAAGGATCAAGTGTTTTGTCCACCATTGCCGGCTAACAATGACGACCTCAAAACGAGAATTACGGACATGCTGACAAGAGTGTGGAACGAGTTTGATTATCGCATAGATGTTGTTCGGGCCGCTCGTGGTCACATTGAACATTAGTGAATGTGTGATAAACAAACTTCATGGTCCCACTGTTCATTTGATTGGTCAATCAAGGTTGTAGGTTCTTTGGTTTTGATATTATAGACTTTCAAAGTTGGGGTATTCTTTTATACTGATCCTGATGAGTTAGCTGTAAACTTTATTATTGGTGTGCTGTTAGGGCTGTGTGTCAAGGCTTACAGTTACGTGTATTTGCAAACAGTTCTTTCTTTCGTCCTTAATTGTTTTGTTAGACTAACTTTGTGCGTGTGTTTGTGCTTAACTTCCGCAAACTGTTGTTTATTGCATGCGCTGCCATATAGCACTGCGGCAAACACCGTTGTTTGAAGTGAAACTCAGTATTTTTGCATTCCGTTCAAATGGATGTCACGCTGTCAAACTCTGTGTAAAATGGTTACTGTATCCTGATGCCCCAAGGGCACCTTCTAAGCACAGTACAGAGTTTGAATGAATGGGGAATCTTCATTAACACAGCGAAATTGCTGCTCATAAGGGCATGATGCCATGACGATGTGAGTGAAGTAGCGGACTGAAAAGAATACGATGAATCAAAAACCTGAAACAGGATCACAAAATGTGACTACACCAGTACACCATGGGATGACGGACAACTTGTCTGCATGGACGTGATGAACTCTTCAGCTTCACCTTGAGCATTAGTTCCTCAGGACTGCGTGCATGCATTCCTTTTGCAGAGGATTCCCTTGAGCTTGAACTATACACACAATCACTCACTCGCCCTTTTTCTCTCTGGAATGCAGAATGAAGTGTGTTTTTAGAAGTTCTACTTCAATTTAGATGAGTGTTGGCCTCAAACACATTTCATGATATCAAGGTGACCGCCATCTTCCAGAATACCTTGTGCAGCACCATACAGCATGAACAATAGTTGTGATGGTTTGGGGAGCAACTGGGTATCACAGGTGGTCTCACCTGCTACAAATTATGGGCACACCCAACAGCAACCACTACACGAGAGAAATTGTGAAGGATGAAGACATGTTCTTCCTTCAAAACATTCCAACCCAAAAATGCCTGTCTACATGTTGCCAGAAATGTATAGACTATCTTCAAAGCAAGGCATGTACTGCTGCTTCTCTGGCCTGAGTGTGTCTGGGATATGGTCACTCAGCAACTAGCCAATCATTCTCATCCAGCAGCCAGTACAGATGAACTGTGTACTTCGGTAGAAGCAGCCAGGCAGGTAGTTCTCTAGAAACACATCCAAGTCATGTTTTATTCCACAGCAACTTATTGAAGCTCGTGGGGGGTATGCAACATATTGATTTTTTACTAGTAATGTTTGCTGCTGCACTGCTTTGAAACTGGAACCATTTGTTTGCGATACTATTCAGTAATTTGTGGTGTACATTTCCTTCCATATTGATGTTTCTTAAGCTGGCACAGATACTAGTTGTACATAAAGAAAATCCCTTATGATAAATTATAATACAGGTTTTAATTTTCAGCATGTCAATAATTTCCCTGACCATTTTGAAATTCCTTGAAAAGGTATTTTTAAGTTTTCCAGTTCTATCGTGGCCTTGAAGATAAGTTAACTTACAGCTTTGTGCAGACATTACAGGCTAAGGCCAATATCAAACTGATTGAAGACATCACCCCCTCATTGCAGCTTGATAAGGCCTGACCACCTTTTTATTCAATCATTGTAGCTGGGATAACCTACGACTGCTTGGTACCACCCATTTACATCAGCAGAAGGCACACACTGCAGTGATCCACTCGAGCAGTCAAACCCCACAACCAGGGACCATTCCAGTTCTAACCGCAGACCTGCTGCAACCTTACGACACCACTAGAGAGGTCGCCTTCAGCAAGCACTGCAGCCCTGGGACACTTTTCACCTTGCATCTCCAGCAGGAAAAATTTGATGAAGTGAAAACAGGAGTTTGTTTGGTGTTATTCCGTGGTCATCAAAAGACATTAACTCAAGTCAACTTCGTTCCTCTGAACTGACAGTACCGGAGTGGCAGACCTGGAAGACTGGGGAGTGAGGAAGAAGGCACATCAAGCTACTGCTTTGATGCATGTACCGGAGACACCAGCGAATCACCTGAACCATCCAATGCAGTGCAAACACAAGCTGGAAAAAAAAACTAATATATGCACACACTTGCTTTCTAGCAAGAAATAAATAACATGATCAACCACTTAAATCACAAGTGAGAGAAAGATGTGGCAAGTGTGTTTTGTGATCCCCCTCCCCACCAGCCTGGTCAGGTGCAGTTGCTAGTCGACTGGCTACAAACCTAGAAGGTCAAACCCTCAATGGATGAAGAAAATTTGAATTGTAATAGCAAGTGAAGCTGTCTTGTTCCTGCAACATAACGGCAGACAAATTTTTCTGTGCATGTCACAGTTTTAGGACTGCAGCCATACCACTGATATCAAGCCCAGAACGTACACAATAAGTTTTTTTCATACCTCAAAGTGCTTCATAAAGGGAATTTCTGTGTGTGTAAACTCCAGGGAGTGTACGAGGGACGTCCCCCCTCCCATCCCAAAGACCCACTCACATCACAGCTTAGAACCAAAAGTTGTGTGCACTTTCCCCATGATCTTAGTGTACTGCAAATAGTATTTTGAAGTGTTCTTTGGTGGGCAGTATAAAGAGCATATGTTCTATTACAATTGACCTTTACACTTTATATTGTTAATTTCATATAAGGAGGCCACATTCTGACAGTCAGTGAGTGGCAACGTGATATATTCAAAACAAACAACGTGTCATTTACAAAATCCTGCATAGCTGATGCACAAACGAACAAAAGTTAATATTACGTTGGCTATTCTGAGTGCACTGCTGACACACATTGGACCAGCCGAAAATACGCAATAAGAAAGAGTTCCAAGGTTAATTAATACATTTTATTTTACGTGGTCATAAAACAGCAGTTTTCAGTGTTATAAACTAAACTTCGTGCTAAAGTAGAAATGTATACGTGTTCAAAATTAAAGTTGCATTAAAACGATTCATATCCAAATGAAACGCAATTTCAAAAACTTTTTTCACATCTTATCCCCCCCCCATCCCCCCTTTCCAACCCGTCTTTCCTTACATGTTTGATGTTAATTCCAAAAGCATACAGAAATATTGCATAATATTGTTGGATTATTTGTTATAATAATCTGACTGAAAAATATTTCAAATTCCTTTCATTCTGAGCTAGTAATAGAACAGTAAACTTTACAAAGAGACTACCTCTTGAGAAAAAAATGTGACAGCATGCACTGAAATGATGTGCGCGCTATCTGTGGGGTTATTTTCGAAGCACTACAAGCCAGAAGAGAAATAGCATTCGTTTGCTTTATATATTTACAAACAGATACCAATAGTTTTATTTTTCAAGAGTTCTGCATAATTTTTAAAGTAACCTGTATTTTGAGTACAGCTTTTACGAACGACCCTACACACGCCCCTCAAACCTCTCGCCACCTACCGCGGCCACCCAAGTAGTTCATTAATTGCCACACGAAACAGTTGTTTGTGGGCCATGTTTGCATTGAAACTGTTGCACCGTGGAGACAGTACGACAAAATTTCCAATAATCGGAAGACGCAGCACTCTGCCAGTGTGCAGTAATTGGAAGATGCTATAAAAGACATATGACCATGCACATAGGCCAGGGTTTGAGTAAAATTTATGGTATACAGTAGAACCCTGCATAACATTTTTCAAGGGGTCAGTAAAATGTTACATGCAGGAAACAGTTATTACCTGCAGGAACATATCACGCTATAAATAGCCAGTCAATTTCAACATCTTTATGTGAATCATTTAATGCAAAAACATCAGAGATCAGAATTCCATGGACCACATCAATAAATGCACAATTACATGCATTCTGGTGACTTGCTCATTCATATATGCTTAGTTTATCTTAGTAATTTGAGGACCATCACCTCTCAAATTCTTAATATTTCAAGTACAAACTGTTTTCTGCATCTGTTTGTAGGCTACTGCATTGCGGAATGTCTGAAATTTTACTTAGGAGAAAATTTGCAATTGCATTGCTGCCAGCAATTGAATGAATACTGATGTAATATGCAGGAAATGAAACCATTAAACCTTTTGGACAAATGGTGGGACCATGAAATAATGCTGTTCGATGCAGGAAAATGTTATAATAGGGTTCTACTATAATAGTAAATTGATGAAAATGACTGCAGCTCTGTTTCAATATGACACATACCTAGTAAAGATGATTTACTTGCCCGTAAAATAATAATAATCAGGTTAACATCTTTAAATATACAAAAATTAATTAATTGTATCACCTGCCACAACCTGAATGTTGCAATGTGTATCTTGTACTGTAATACCACTTTTGGTATTCTGAATGGATGAGGCGGGAGAGGGATTTGTCAAAACTCAAAAGTACCAAAAATAGTTTTAATTACATTTTATTGCCAATAACAAAATGACATTTATGTATTCCTTGGAAGGATGGATGTCAGATGCTTTACTTCCTTACAGGCTGGCCACCTTGCCGCATCATGTCCTGTGAACAAACCCACACATGTTGATGCTCTTGTAAAAAAAAATAATTAAAATCATCAACTATTGCATGCACAAGACATTATCCACTAGTTCTTGTAATATTATTGACAAGTATGCTATAAAATGAAGATACGGTAGAACTTTATTTCATAATGGCGATTCTTGGGAATTATCAAATGATATATACAGTACAAACTTATAATGGATGTTCACGAACAAATAATGAACACCAGAGTGGGGTAGATAAGTACAAATTGAGCATATTTCATCAAGGAACCAATAGTCTACGTAACGTCCATAGTGTAAATATAGTGTCTTTTACGGATTTTTTTCATGCCACTGCACACACACACTTTTTTTTACAAACGAAAGGCCGGTATGTTCCAAAATATTGCAAATTGTTACTTATTTGAAGTCTAGTCGACTAGTTTCGATATATGTTGTACGTAATCTAAAAACAATACACACAAAATATAAACGTCGCAAGAATGCAGCTAATAATATTTATTCAGATTGAGTCCAAAATTTCTGCCATTTATGTGGTTTAATCTGGTCATTTTGAAATATGGTTTTGCTATAAACGATTTGCAACACCAGAAAAATACTGTATTTACTGTCAGGAATGTGCATTCAATATCCCAAGTTGTGTATCAAAACAGTAACATTTTAAAATTCTGAAAGGCGAGGAAAGTTTACATTGCACAAGAAAAAAACCACTCTCTCTGCTATGTTTTGCTTGGTAAAATATCTATAAATATGTTTACAATAAAAGTTAATGTGTGTTGTGTTCATAACCTGTCCATATGATAAGGTTACGATTGCACGTGATTTTGAAGCAAACACGTTTGCAATTCGTAGAAAGTAGATGCTAATAATTTCACGCAAGTATTGCTATGAACAATTGTACTACCAAGACCCTGTATTATTTGACTGTAAACAAAACCGTAAGCCTAGAGAAGTGTAAACATTAGGACTTCACAAGCAGGTCTTATGACGACCTGTATTTTAACATCTTAATGTTGCAGTTTTAAAAAATAAATTTGGTGAATTAAATTCTGATTTGAGTTTGGAAAACTTACATAAATCTGCAATTTTAGTTTGAAGCAAAGCAAAGGCCTATTCTGCTAGATACTTTGTATAAAAAGTTTAATTTGGCAGTACTTTTGTCCACAAACACTCATAGTACACATGCTCAATATTTTATAGGCATAATGACTTCATTTAAAGATTTTTGTTAAAAGATCAGTGGCAGCCCTGCCCTAGAGACATATACTTAGCCTCCCCATGTCACCCAAAATGTGAAAACATTAAGCAGATCAACGTTTTACCAAGCACTGCAAGTCGGCGTTTTCATCATCTTTGGCATAAAATAAGCATGATTTTTGCACGTAATATGAATTATATTTAATAGTTAGATGTCTTCCAAATAAAATGATACCCCACACATATTTGACCTCCCCTTGTCATAAATATTTAAATATTGAGCAGTGACCGAGCGTGAAGTCAATATTCAGTGGCTTCCTGCGTGAAAATCAATTTGTTACCTAAATATTTATTTCAATGCACACGTCTTCTGAATAAACTGAGATCCTTCAAAGGTATATACAAATTGTTTTTAAAAAAATTGAAAATTGTATTTTTGGCATTACTATCATGCTAAAACACAATTGTTAATTGTATTGATAGATTGTTTTATTTCAGAGGAGCAGGGGCATTGTCTTGTAAAAACTATCGGGGGTGCTCAAAATAATGTGTGGGGAGGGGGGGGNNNNGGGGGGGGGGGCTAAAAATAACATGACTTTTTTTGCGTCGGTTTAATAAAGTGGCGTGACTTAGGGACAAAATTAAGGTGAATGGCAAAACCTGCCTGTTACTAACCAGAAAACACCACTCACAGTATAATACTGTATCCAAAATAAAACTGCCACTATAATATTAAAGGTTTAAAGTAGGGATGGGTCGGTTCGGTTCCAATTTATACCGGTTCTTGAGGTTTGACTCAGAAATGGTTTTAGGTTAACAACAACTACTCGGTTCTAGTTTCTAAAAAGCAATAAATTTACTGCAAAACTCTGTCCTTACAAAAATAACTACCTCCTGTATAGCCCTCCCTTTTTCCAAAAATAAAGGAAAAAAATTCTGGGGTGCTTGCCATACATGAAAAAAAAAAAAAATAAGGAGAGGTAGTCTTAAGGAAGCAGGTTGCCCGCTGGAGTTGTTGACATTCTTTTGATGACCAAAGGTTAAAGCCACGCCACAATGTTTAGGCTTTTAGCACTGTGAGTTATTTAAAGTATTTTCCAAACATATCACAATCACCACCTATTAATGTAAAAAAAAAAATAATTTGTTACATATTTACTAACCTTAAATAAATTTAACACAAGTTTATCTGTATACATTAAATCTTATCTTCCCACTTTGTTATTGTTCTATTCTTTGGTAGGTTAAATAAAACATTTAATGAATTTTACCTGCATTGGTTGAATGAATTTTTAGTTATTCGACCCCATCCCTAGTTTAAAGGGATCAAATATATGGAGTGCTGAGCACACCTGAAAATATTTTTTGGGGTGTTCAATATGTAAAGCACCCCAGCAGTCTGTGCCGATGGTAGGGAGGACCACAAAGATAAGGAAAATTGTAAGGTAAAAAAAATATAATTAAAAAATGAAAAATGGCAAAGATTACAAAAAAATGTTAAATATGTCCACAAGCAGCCACATAAAAGTTACACTCTGTGGTGCAGCCCTCCATAACTTCACTTGTGCTACAAGATGCATAGTAGTATCAATATTCATGAATCCTGTGCTCTTCAGCATGTTCGGACATCCCCCCCCCCCCATTTTTTTTTATGTTTACCACACAATCCCGTCTTCATTGCCCTCGCTACTATTGTGTTTCTTAGTGTGTTATGAAAATACGTATAGGTTGTGTGTTAATGGTAAATTAAAGACTTTTGAATGTCCATGCGTGAGATTGACTTGCTGTAAGCACGCTTAGCACTTACCCTAGGGAAATTTCTTGCAGGCGGAGTCCTGATGCGACGATCTGCCTTGGAACGGTTGCGCACAACCTTAGAATGGATTGCACACGATACACAATAGTGCAACTTAGCATACAACTTGGGCAACTGGAATGCTGTAAAAAAAAAAAGAGCATCATGCCTCAGGGACTTGAACAAGCTACTGACTATTATCTACTACACTACTCACAATCTGGAATTCGCCATCAACTTACAGACATATACGCTGGCCTCCGTAATGTCGCGAACAGCGGCAGCCTCCACAATATTACGAATCACAAATTTTTTAATAGCTTTGTCCTTGGGCACACAACGTGCACAGTTGGTGCAGCGAACAGGGTTGACGTGCCCACGGCCGTGCTTGGAGCGACCACTGTTCCTTCTCTTGCAAGTCTACAACACAAATACAGCTGTCAGTAATCTAACATATAACACTGCATAAACAAAAAAAAATCTACATTTTCCGAAGGTCCATGTGCCGGAAATAGCACCATGGACATGAATAAATGTGGTGCTACAATCTCAGAAGAAAGATTTTGGCAGCTTTTGACATCGGGGTCGAGAGACTATGAGGGTGAAGTGAGGTGAATATGGAGCAGCACCGGAATGCAAGGGTGTGGGAAACGGGAGCTCCCGAAAAAATAACCGCCGACCAGCAGCATCCTCTGGAACCATTCCGTCGTGCGAAAATCTGGAAGCGACCTCACCGGGAACCACCTAGGTGAAGTTGGCTTTGAATCCCAGCTTCAAATGGTGGTACACCGCACATATCTGGTAACATCCAACCTAACGAAAAAGTAACTAGGGGCTCATGATGCAGCATAAACTGCACATATCTAAAAACTGCACATGTCAATAATGCAAACATTGTTTGACAATTACAAGGGCGTAATGATACAATAAGTAGAACGTTGATAATAAAATAGATAAAATACGAGTTCTCCGCTTTGTTTGTGTCAGATGCCATGTTGTATAGCCTCGTAATGCTGTAGTAAACAAATGCAAATCGGCAGTCACCAGTCTGCTGTGGATGTGTAGACGTTACCGTAGGTTAGCTGGACGGTAAATGCAATACAGTGCGGTTCGTGGCAAGTGGAGTGTTGCTGCGAAGGATGAGTTGTGACGTCCGAATCCGACTGTGTGAAGGCTTGTGATTTAAAAATGGAGGGTGCAAGTACGAGTGCTTCTGTGCGCGACAGTCTTCTATGTGGCGGGTGTTACCTGGACGTTAGCCAGTTTATTGAATTAACATTGTTTTGGCCTACCTAGGTGAGTAAATTCACGTACTTCCGGTATGTTTTATTACCTGTGGTATATGTATATGGAAGGATTTTGCATTTTGTGGTATGTCGTCAAGGGTTTGTATATTTCTGTGTGTAGTTATTTGAAATGTAGCAAACCTAACTGAATTCAATCTAACTTAACAATATGTAACACACAGGTTTTGTTTGCACTACAGCACGACAAAATATGGTATTCTGTGATGACAAACAGTACTCTATATTTACGCATTGCATTGTTAGATAATGTTCTGTTAGGTCTTTTTGCATTTAACGTATTTACATACGAAAATATAACAATAACTTACATATTTTACCCTACAATTTCCCTGATCTTCATACCCACCTCACCATTATTTTTGTGGTTTGTATAATATGTTAACGCCCTAGTAATTAGTGTTCTGTGTAATTAGCAGAGAAGAATTATAACACTTTTAGAGATTTTTTCTTTTGTTTTTTGGAAAAGTTGATATTCTTTACAGCTACCTTCAAATTTTATAGTTTGTTAATTACAATCTGTGGAATGTAAGTCATTCTGATGCTGAAGCCAAAATAATAAACTACTATGCAAGTTAAAACCTATTTCATGAAAAATTGTATGGCAGTCATTTGTATGATTTGGTTTTTGGCATGAACGCTACCTGATATAAAAAGTATACATAGCACACGCCGCTCCTTGTCACAAGGAACAGCGCAAGGCAAAGCTTGTCTTATTAATGAAAAAGGAACGAAAGGCACAGGCGCCAGGCAAGCTCTCCTTGTAGGTGCGAGGAACGACCGGCGCTGCCACTAGCCAAACCGCTTGTCACTGCGAGGACTTAACTACGCATGTCGCGCAGGCACGAAGCTATCGCTCCTTGACACCACGAGGGACGATTGGGGCGGGCACTGGCTAAGTCGCTCCTTGTCACACCGAGTAGCAAACAGGGACAGAGCAAAAGTATTTGTGGAAAACAAGGTTACATGAATGAAACTAATAGCAACGTGTGCATATGCAACATTTTGCAATACAATTCACAAGACAGAGAGATGAATAGGTAATTGATTCAAAATTGGTAAAAGTAATAACCATAAAAGGTGAAAGTAGATCATAATGAATTTTCATAATTAAACTTTCCCCAACTGAGTTCAGTACTAGCGATAGTAAATTTTACAAATAAATTAAAATGTATAATTCTAGAATTAATTATCAAGCAAAATTCAATGTGTACATAACATGAATATAGCACCAAATTCGGCACTGCTGCAGAGTTCACCACTGAAACGGACGTGCCACGCATTCTAGCTGCAAGATTTATAACCAAATGTTCCGTAGTACGTTGCAAAAAGGTCAAAGTATTTGCACCCCGTCACCCACACGCTTACTGAAAGGAGCGAGAAGTAGAAGCAGTGACTTCGAGGCAAGGGTTGGGCTGTTTCGTTACGTTCGGGTATTTGTTATAACTCGTTACAACTGAAGACTTGTTACTTAGTTACTTGCTACATTTTACACAACGTACTGAAGAAAGTGGTGTGCTGTGAAGAGAGTAACAGTTACTCCAGTTCTTTACTCGTTACTAAAAGATTCATACTCTTAGCACACACTTTCACAAGAATAAAAATATGTATGATTAACAAATGCGACTCAACCCAATATTTTTACTTAATATTATAAAACGTAGGTATGTTATTGTACTCATAACTTATGGTGGGTATTTTCTTCTATTGTACCATAAAGTAACGAATCGTTATTATTCGCCATTCTAATCTGTCACTGCTAGTCTCCGTGACAGTAAATATTCCCCATCCCTAGTTTACGCACAAGAAAAGAGAAAATTCGCAGGCTAACTATGTGTATGAAATGATAATGGATACCTATTGTAATGCGTAGTTACAAACACGATTATACATAAAGTATTAAAAAATTATGTTATTAAGTATATAGGTTATGTTGATTATTAGAAGTACGTAACACAGTGACCAGAGTCCATCGACATACAAAAATGAATTTTCTTTTCGAAAAAATTTTACTATACAGTTAATGGTAACTATACAGTTGATGGTAATTACCCAGTTGATTTGCTATTCTAAATAATAAATGCCAGTACATTCCGCCGACAGGCTTGAAAGGTTATCTTGCGGCCACGTGCAATACGTATCACCAAAACTATAATTCTGAAAACTCACTGAACATTTTCGAAGAAAGCAATGAAGAGAAAAATAAGAACAGTATAAATTAATACACGCAATTAAATATACATATATATTAAAGATAGTATACAATAATATTACCATTTTAGTTAAGCCAGCTACAAACCCACACAAACATAGACCAAAGGAAACGAGAGTTGAAAAAGACACACACAAACGCTTACTAAGCCGAAACGACCATAGAAAATAAATGTGATCGCATTCCAAATTACGAATACAACAACCCTGCAAACATATAAAATATTTAGAACAGAGATATTTATTAAATATTTGTATAATAGGCCCAGTGATAAAACATTCTAAATAAATAGAGATAGAGAATTAATTTCATACTTTCAAATCAAAAGTCACCTTTTCGAACAAAATGGCTGGCATCTAGTGGCATAAATACGTACTTAAAATTTAAATACAGTAGAGCTCTTCCATCTTGCAGAACAATAAGAACTTGAGCACATGGTCTTGAGAGATGATTTTACATATAGACCGCCTTTACTTACTAAAATAATGACGATAAAAATATGTCTCGTTATAATTACGATAACTAGGCGACAATGTGTAAAAAAAATTTTTAAGTTTATACAGAAACTCTCAAACAAAATAATTAATACAGCTGTGTAAAATAAAGGAAAAGGTAAAAGTGCATTTCAAAGTAAGCTATGTTGTGTTTTACACAAAAATGATAAGAAAAGAGTAAAGTAAAATTACAAAAAAAAAAATTCCATAGTTTAAAGGGAAACGAAAAATAAAAAAATACTTTGGTAGAACAACATAATAGAAACAACATAAAATTTGGTAAATTATATAGAATAGGAAATTTTCGGAAAACGAAATTAATTATTCACCAATGAAAGCTGTTTACAATAGTGCGGTGTGTTACGATGCGATGCAGCACGATGAGCAGTAGCCAATAAGAGCAAGGAAACCGACTGTCGCCCACCAACTGCGTCGAATTGCTCGTATGTTGAGACTGACAGTGCTAAACTGCAATAAAAAGAAATAAGAAGCGGTATTGTTTATATACATAACACCTTGGTCGCCTTGTTGTCCTCTGGCCTTGTTTATTGCCAGCACACTCAAAAACCGGGGATTCATTAACTTCAACTGCAGCATTAAAATAATTAATCGTCATCTGACACATATCTCATACTCATAAAATTCGTTTTAATATTCTTCGTCCTGCATAATTCAAACATCTACTTTATAGTGTGTCAGTTTTATAGCAAGTATACACTGGTAGTATTAAACAATTCNCTGCTTCTTGGATGTCTGTTTGTTTACTTTCTGTGTATTTGCCCACAAACATTTGCCACTTTTTCGTACTGTTTTGTACTACAATATAAGCCATAAAATGAAATTTATTTTGTATGAATGGTTGGCAGCATCGCGACTGCCGCCGACCAACCATCGCATTATTGTAACTCAGCAAACGAATTCTCCCGGAACTCATCGGAGTCCAATACATCGTGCCACGTCGCATTATTGTGAATACCGTTGTAGACTGCGAATATAATTCCTTTGTGATCTATTTCTGAGATATTATACAACACATTAATGTTTATAAAATTTGTGTACTCTCCGTATACACTGGTAGTATTAAACAATTCACGTGGAAAGAATTTCAAATAAGCACTTGTATTTCCTCAAAATACATCCTGTTAACATGCCACATTTAATTACCACAAATAAAAATGCATATCACTCGTAAATCACAACGTTTCACACTGACGACAATATATGGTCAAAATCACACATTACAATGCATGTCGTGTTTCACGCATTACCAGCATTCATCTGTGTCATAAAATAGGTACAAATTGAACCATAAAACCAAATTCGTTGCACGTTTGTTTCCGGTTGGATTCGTTTTGTTTATATATACTGTAAATTCATGTTCCCTACTACTTATATTTTACATAGTACAACCTGTTTTGAATTTCAAGAAGATAAGTCTTGAAAAATTTATCGGAATTAACTGGCTTTCCGAATGTTCCCATGTTTGTAGCAGTTGTCTTCTTAATAAAACTACACTTATGAACCCCAAATTAATATCATAAACTTTATTATATGTCCAAAAGTTCTACCTATACAAAGCAATATTTTTCTATTGAATGACTGATCATATAGCTGGTTACATTTTGCAAATTTACTACTATCCAAAGTTATTATACTTAAAAAAAAAAAAAACACCTTGTAACACATTTTTGCCTATAACATGTTACAGTATTCATCCTTTATTTCGTTGGGATCAGGAGAATTGGCAGTCTAAGTCATAAATATAAAGCCCAGTGTCATTCTAAAAACTAACTGGTTTTTGGAAATTGGAAATTGTATTTGTAAAAGTACACATATATATATATATATATATATGTGTGTGTGTGTGTGTGTGTGTGTGTGTGTGTGTGTGTGTCAGATGTCATCACTGATAACAAAAATTTTCATACTCTCCCAAAAAATTCAATACTTGTTTACACATAGAATGTGTAATAGAACTGCAAATTATCAGAACTAATGCCCCGCTCTTCTCGTTCCAAAAATATAAGAGAGTGAAGGATATTAGAGTCCATTAATTGATATGCAATAAAAATAAGTGCATTTTTGGTGCAAACCAGAATTCGAGCTTTATTTTAATTTAAGAGCTATAGAAAAAAGTTTTTAACCTTGGCAATATTCTTTGGCCCTTTCTCAATACAAGTAGCAACAGTTATAAATCAATAATTAATTTGCTGGTAGTTATGTAATTCAATGGTTTTGCTAATTATAATCTGTATCTTTTAGAGTTACTAACTATATACTAATATTATTCTACGAGTAAACCTAGTGGTTTAACATTTTATAAAAGCTAGTTTCCATTGAATTTTTTTTTGCAAAGTGCAATAGCATTGTGACATAAAAGTAAATAATATAAAACTATAAGCCTTGTACCGATTGTTAAAAACTGAACAAGAGCTACCCTAATTATCACGGTTGAACCCCAGATGGTTCAGCGCAGGAGAGGTGGTTACCCTATTCCGGCGAAGAAGTGGTGAGGAGGGAGTAGAAGACTGTGTTTCCCCTGGTAAGTACTCTTGTCCAAAGCAGTGGAGGGGAGGCTGATGTCACAGCCGCTGTAGCAATCAATACTTCTCCAGCTTGTAGGAATGGATGTGTGTAGCCACAGACTCATGATGGTGGAATTTCCCCTTCTGCTGATGACAACAACGATTGTTGGCACCGAAACCTCTCATGCCAACGTGATATGACTGCCCGGCCCCGGGAATTTTTCACAAGAAAAGATATACAGGAGGGTGAAATCATGTGGTCCAAGAACTTTGCCAGTAGTAAAATGTATACGTGAATCTACAGGCTCAATGGATCCTACACACGTAAAACACATTTGTTTCTCGAGTCATTTACAACACATGGGGTTACACTGGTAAAGGTACAAAACATGGAAAGCACTAGACTACAAGGAATGATACTTTGCTAACAACTGCACATCGGAAAATGTCGTTGTAGGTGACATGTGTGGGTACAACACAAGTATGATAGATTTCGAAATAGATTTTCTGCGACACCAATAGGTGCAACGGATTGGAATTTTTGTGGTTTTTAAGCCACATGGAAGGGTGCCATTTGACATAAGGTAAATGGCATAAGAAAAAATTATGTGATTAAGGTTTCAGGCTTCAGGCTGAAAGTGGCCACATGTTGGTTGACATTTGACACACAGGGTGAATTGTTCGGTCATCGGAAGGCATGTGTGTTGGTGTGCAGGTTTAAGGACTGAAACAGGGGTCTGCTTGATAGGTGATACCTTCCCTAAGGCACCAGCTCGGAGAGCACTATTACGAAGGGCATGTAGCCATCGCCCCCCTCTGATGTTCCAGCATCGGATGTTCTGCTGTACTCCTATGTTCCTGGTCTAGTGAGTGGTGATTTAGCTACTCTCAATGCATACTCACTACCGTATTGAGATTGTTTGAGGCCATCTAAATGTTTGTAGACACTTACGAAATGTAGAAGAATCATGAAAATTGATGCTACCATGAAGCGGATGGAAAAATAAATACATCTGGTGAGTTTCACACACGCTTTATTTAACTGTACTTTCCAAAGTGGTATATAAATTACACTCCCCACCCTAGCTCGGTGAACTCTACTACAGTAAAGCCATGGTGCGAGGCCTACATTATAATTAAATAGAAATAATGCCCCAGGAGTGTGCAAAACTCCTGAGGTGTAAGGTGGTACACTCTCAGGGCTATAAAAAATGGTTAATGTTCCAGTAAAATACAATAAACTTTTGATACACTACATGACCAGCAAGAAGTTCATACAGGCCTGCAGAGGCAACGTTCGCATCCACCCCCACCAGTTACTTGCATGTAACTATAGTCGGTTCACGACTGGAAGAGACTTTCTTGAAGCCCTGCTAAAGATTTACTTTCAAGCCCATTTCGTGTCCTTCCGCCAACGGTAAACAAACATTGCCATGTGACAGTCACATGGCAATGTTTACATGCAATGTTTACATTCCACTGTGTGTGTACATGTGTTCGTACATGCACGTACCCATTATAAAAGTCATGTAATGTAATTAATATTAATGGATATTCCACAAGCGTAAAATTTTTAATCTTGAGAATTTCACACAAAAGAATATGCGATGCCAGCGAAAAACATTTCATTCTATAAACCTAAAATGCGAGTATTTTGATGAATTGATAGTTGTTGTTTATTTACAATCGATTGTAGTGACTTTCGATAAATTCCCGTACATCGAAGGCAAGATCATCAGTATTGATCGAAATTGCTACAGCTAGACGTGGATCGTTACGTCATTTTCAAGAAACCTAACGAAACCAGTTACTTGGTCGCCGTCACCAGTTTTAAAACAAGTGATTTTTGTAGCTAGTTTTTTTTCTGCTATATAAATAACTCTATCATCTATATAGTTACTCACGAAACGAAAATAAATGAAATCACTATTTAAGTTTGTAGCTATACAGTTAAATCAATAACGTAATACTGACACAAATTAACTTCCCTTCATACTTTATTCAGGCTTAGGACTGACTGCGTGATTGCAGGAAATGTACTTACTTAACTTACTTTTGTATATTAATTCTGATTGATTAGTGATTACTACTATAAAACTATGATTTTAATAAAATCATTAATGCAGGCGTATTTAGAAGTTAATTTGATTGAATATACAATGATTGATATATTTACACTATTTACAGTTCATTTACACTTTTTCTGTCATGTGTTTTTGCACTTTTATTTACATTGAATTTTACACTGTACAATAGTTTTGTTCGGTTATTTACACTTTTTATATCTTAAATCTATTTGGATTTAGGTTGACATTTAAATATGTCAACTGGGCAACTTTATTTGTCTTTAATTGTGTGCGGCGGTTATTGATAATAAGTCCTGTCTTGCTGTATAGCCCGACCTAACTGGTGACGGCGACCAAGTAACTAGTTTCGTTACGTTTCTTGAAAATGACGTAACGACCCACGTCTACAAACAATCACAGTTGACAGTATAATAACGCATTTATAAGAATCACTACTTGTCATTTGACTCGAAACTAGTGATTCGGTTATTTTCCGCGTAGCTAGTTATTGTAACTAGTGACGTGAAATAACGCCCACGCCTACTACAGACGTTAAAATGGCGTGGTGGTTGAGTCGGATGTTTCGCGCAATTGTAAAACATTATTTAAAAATGGTTGTGACGGTTTTCGACAGGACAGCATAGTTTGCAATTGAAGGATTCTACGTCTTCGACAATATGAAAACAATTCTTATGTGCAAATACTGCAACGTTAGAATAAAGTGGCACGGGAAAGACATGTGCACGAAACACATAAAAACAAAAGAAATTAGAACTGAAAGTGAGCACAAATTAAAATCATACATTATTAAAAACCAAATAATAAATAGCAGATATTAGTAAAACAAGACAGATAAGTTAATTATTATTAGGTTAAACGAGATAATCGCACAAATTCTCTGGCACGTGTGTCAATAACACAAGGACTACGAAGGTTTGTAAACAAACGGCCGTGTTACTTTAACCTTGAGCGTAATCATGTGACTATATAAGAAACGTTGAAATCTAAATATGTTAGCATTTCGTCATTAATAATTGGTATAATAAGATACAATTCTTTTCGACACCCGTTTGTAAGCGATAAATTAACAATTACGTTAAAACTTTGGAACTATTTCCTCTCTTTGTGCTGGCAACCTAATGGCATAACTGTATCCGCGCTCGCCGCTGTTTGTAATGTTATATGCATGTCGCTAACGGCTAGAGTGTTTTTTCAAAGGTTGATTTTCAAAAGTTTCATCCAGTCGTGAACTGACTATAGTGTCATGGCCTCATGCTGGACTTTTATTGCGGCATGAACTTGAATGGAAAGTTCTGATTTTGGTAGCTTTACAAATAAAATATTATTAAACAAGATGATGAGTGCAGGACAACATTTCAAAAATGCAGTGATATATGAACACTTTCAAATTAATATTAAAGTTCTTAATACAAATACTAAAATACAGATTCTATGAAGGATGTAGCGCTTAATGCGCCTCTGTTTACTTTGATGGTTATGTCGTAAGAACTTGCTATCGTATCTCCTTATGTTGCATAGACCAAACCTGCACGTGCCCCGATGCAAGTGCACTACACCAGTTCGAAATGAAGAACACCGACGCACCGTATCAACCAACAACACCTGGCAGCGCACAACGAGGTGGAGGCCATGAGGTCTAAAAGATGGTGATTACTACCTAAGCCAAATCAGCATCCGTCTCTATCGATCATGTGGCCGCTATATGACCTGTATAAGAATTAAACCAACAAGGATTGTGTGTGTGATTATGTGGTAAATTAAAGTGCAATTAGTATGTGTCGGGGAAACAGTCGTTTCGTTCGGGGGCACATTGTTGTGATCCAGTGCGACATGACATCCAGATATGTTTTACTAATGCCATCATGATTGTAGAGAAAAACAAAATGTAAATTAGTTCAAAGGAGAATTTACGAACAGTGTATGGGGCACGTTGCTTGCAATTTATTTTTCAGCATTTACAAAAGTTAACCAGACACTGTACTGATGCTGGTTAGGGGAGGCTGTCAATTGAGATGTGGGACTGTTCCAGCCCAGCGACAACCCCCTTAGCATTCACGTAAAACTAATATCAGTTTATATTTTTAAAAAAGGGCAATGTGTTTATGTTTGATTTTGCAACAGAAATGCTTTTATTGTGAGCCTTTTGGTGTATATATAGTAACGTATCATTTAAATTGCAACTGCCTCAATTTTAGTAGATAAAATTTAGAGTATTGTTTTCAACTAAGCAAACATCTTGTGTAAATTTTAATTTGGCGATTTTCTGTGTTGAACTATTGTACTTTGACAATATAAGCTAAATTTTCACCATTAAAGACAGCAGGTGGCTACTAGTGTCTAGCCACCGCATTTACCATCGTCCAGTTTGTTACAGACCGCAGCAGTGGGTGACATGCACGTGAGAGGCTCTCAACTCTTGTGCAACTGAGTTATTTTTCAATAGCATAATAATTCCGGAATCGTTTCGTTTTCAGCCACACACCTCCTCCTGCCCTTCTTTGTACTTTTCAGGAAGAAGGGGGCTTTAATTTATCATTATTGGGCACTGCTATCTACGTGCACTGCTGTGTGGTCCGGCAATGTAGTCGGCCATCTTCAAAGCTTGTCACCTACATGCCATACATGCTTAAGTTACTTCATTTTAAGCTTCTGTAACCAATTTGATCGGAGCAAAGTAATTTACGCTACTGTGTTAATGGTGCAGTGCTGAAGTATGTCGTATATCAACTGCTAAATCAAAGATACTGTCTGGAGTCGCCTACATTATTGTGTGTGAGCAGATAAGCTAGGCATCTCTAGGACAAGGTATTTGTGCTGAGGCACCATCTTGTTTCTGTTGGCTATCTTTTTTTCACCGCCATATTGTTTCCAGCCACCATCTTGTTTCCTGCCACCATTTTGTTTTCTAATTAAACCTTCATTCGCAGATGGTCACCATCTGGTTTCTGCCACCCGCCATCTTCTCTGCTATCTATTTTCCACTTTTTTTGTTTTTATGGGCTGATGCTAGGGGCGTTCGACAACCATATTTGTTTATGGAGATGGGTGCTAGAATACGCTGGTGGCGCACTCACTCAGCCGCCATGTTGATTATAGAGTTGATCTCATTCTAATTTTCCTTATCATACTTTTTTTTTCTGTATTATAATATTTGTAAAATATTATGAATTACCTTTATTAATTTTTAAAATATTTGTGTCATTATGTGATATATATGTAGGTGTAAGGTGTGTATGGGTGTTTTGAGAAACAATTAATTTGTATCACCAATTAAGAGTGTATGATTATTTCATTACAAGATTATACAAACCATTTCCTGCATGTTAATATTAAATATTTAATTACATGTGCATACATCCACACACATAGACCATCAAATGTATTCATGTAAAAAATTAAAACACCGCGGAACAGTATTTATGAACTTGAACCAAGTAATTCTGAAACACTATATATATATACGACAGAAGTATGGGGTTGTCAGGTTGCGCAATCAGACCTCATTCACTGTGGTCTTCACCCGACTGGGATACAGATGGTCAACAGCAGCACCTCAGATGACATCCCAATAAAACTCCCATTGTCAACAAAGGAAGCCCTTGCTATACTGTTCAACCAGTGGCAAGAATGATGCTGTGTCCTTCAGGATAACATGACATCAGGGAAGGCATACCACCCCCATCCTCAGAGATGGCAACAGACAGCACCACGACAGCAGCATCATGAAACCCACACAAGTTCCAGCCAGCCTGCTGTACCAGCATGGTTGGTCAACTCAGCAGGAAGGTACTGCTTTCGGCCATGACCGCGACAGCATCTGCTCCATCACCTCCCCTTGTGGGCAAAACTGGAAGACACAATGATAACGACACAGAATAACACTGTAGGTTTTCTTAGATGAGCTTGTCGCAATGTTTATTGATATTTTTTGTTATTGGTGGGCCCCTGTTGCTTTTGGGTTTGTTGCCTTTTCATAGATTATGGAGGGAGGGGGTGGGTTGGATAAATATGTTTAATATAAGCTTGTGTCCAAAAAAAAAAAGACCAAGTTTATTTAAGTATCGAAAATGTCTTGGCTCCGCTAGCTAGAGTCACCTTATGCGGAAAGGATTTTATGGTCATAGTGAATACATGAAAGAATCACAATAAAATACGTTTTTATTTACTTGGATAGGTAAAGAAACATAATTAAACTGAAATTAATGCATATTGTATTTCTTGTATAAAATACAAATATTCAGGGTACTCAGTCCACAGGGCGGATTGTTACTTTAACAAATAGGTAGAATCAAAACAGAACCAAATAAAAATAATAACTCTTTATGGATTACATAATTAAATAAAATTATGAAATTAAATAACCTAAATGTCTACAAACACACTTATGAAACATGCATGGTGTACAAAGAAAAGAAGTCTAGATACCAACAAAAACAAAAATTGAAACAGAAATTATAAGTAAAACTAAAACTTTACATAAAAGTTATTACTGGAATAATAATTGTTGTTAATTTCTTTACGTACTGGATTGTACCGAAGGTCAATTGAATAATGTTATTGTAGTTAAATAAATGTGTTGGAAACGAATCAAGAACAGGTGAATATGGGAGATGTTCGTTGGTTATAAAAATCCCCGAGCATAACAACTAGCATAGGCCAGGTGTTCGGTCTAGCTGCTTTGAGAGAAGTTCTGTTAAAATGAAACTCAAATATAAACTTGTAAGCAAATTTTTTATGTGGTATGCTCTGCGAAATTATACTTCATGCGCCAATGGGAAACTATTACAAAATACAGCAAAAGGAGGAAACTTGTTTGAACGTAAAATTACCTGTCAGTGCTCCGTTTGTTTTTGTAGTTATTCAAATGTAGCTTCAAATAGTTACAGTAGCGACACAGAATCCAAAACTCTAGGGATGAAACGGAATATTCCTAATGGACCTGATCTGAAACATTTTTTGGTTGGCGATGCCAATACTGTAGATTCATCAAAGCTGGTCACCGACAAAATCCCATACCTGGAGACAAGCAGTTTTGACGGCCGAGGGAGGAAAGGTAAGGCAAATTATTTAGTCTTGAGAGATATGAAATGATTTGGGAACTATTAGAATCGCTACTGTTTTGAACAAAACGTTCGAGAGGTATCAGTGGGTATCTAGTAACATCGTATGAAGTATGTAAATCGGAATGCCCTCCGCGCTCGCTGTCGCTAGTGCCCTGGGAAGTAGAGTGGTGCAGGTTTTGCATGAATTCGCTTTTCTGTAGCCGTTTGCGGACATAATTATCGTTTTTGACACGTTTTGCCATTTCTTAGTAATTTACCCGTTTTTTTTACCCCACAATTTCCTTGATTTTTCCATCATGTTCATAATATTTACTATGAATAAAAAATGTGCCTGTGTTGTTGTGTTTCATCATGACTAGTATTGCAATACATACCTTAAGTTACTTTTTTCCAGGATTATTTTTCAGGAAATCCCTTACTCTTCATAGGGGCCATAGTGGCTGAGCGGTTAGACTGCTGGCCTTCCATCAAAGTGTACCAGGTTCAATTTCTGGCCGGGTCACTCCCAGATTTTCACAAGTGAGATTCGTTCCAAAAGATGCCTCTGGCCTGCAGGTTTTCTCGGGGATCTCCCGTTTCCCCCACCCTTGCATTCCAGCGCTGCTCCATTCTCACCCTATTTCACCCTTATCGACTCTCAAGACCTCTTTAAGAGCTGCCCAAAACACACTCCCTCCCCCTCCCCTCTGCACCCACCCGACCCACTGCCAACCACTGCCCCCCTCGCACTCCCTCTCACTTTCCTGCTCTCTGCCCCTACACCCTCTGCACACTCTGCCCCTCCCCCTCTTCGCTCCTTGGTCATCACCACACACTCTGCTCCCTCCCCGTATCCTCCACTCTGCTTCCCCTCCCTCTCTCCTCTCTTTGCTCCTCTCTCTTTCTGCTCCTCCTCCCTCTCTCTCACTCCCACTAATCTCTATCCTCTCTCTACCTCCCTAAACCCCCTCTCTTCCTCTCTCTCTCTCTCTCTCCCTCTCTCTCCTGCTATGTTCTCAACTTACTCTTCATAATAACCCAGCTTACCAGACTGACTACCAGTCTAAGGATGTGATGACATTATATAAGTAGTCTATTCGCAGTTTCTTCACACTTTTTTAATCAAACCTTTTGAAAAATCACCCCATGTATGACATTCTTGGTTGTCTCCTAAAATATATCATGTTTCACAAACATTTTATTCTTGTGTTAACGTAAAAACACCTAAGCTTTGTTTGCATAGGGTGGAGAAATATCCTAGAAGTAGAACTTCAGCAGGGCTTCAGAAAAGTTGGAAGTAACCGCAAATGGACTATATGCCGATGACACCAGCATACTGATACGGTCAAATTTACTAATTGAACTAGAAGAAAAAAGTACAGTGTCTAAACTAAAGAACTGGTTCTCATTTAATAAATGAGCAGTAAATCTTGATAGTCTAAAACAAATTGTATAAAGTTTATTGCAAGAAATAAATTAAATTCTGAAATCAAAGTAAAATACTATGGAATTATGTTAAGAACATTAAAACAATAAGATTTCTGGGGTTGCTTATTGATAATGAACTAAAGCGGAAAGATCACATAAAAATATTTAAAAAACTTTGTGCTGCTTGCTTTTTGCTTAGACACTCAAAAGACGCTCTTAAATTAGTCTTCTTTGCAAATCTCTACTCAGTAATGACTTATGGGATAACTTTTTTTTGGGAAACTCAACTGATTCTGAAAATATTTTTATCATGCAAAAAAAAAAAACTGTTAGAATATTGTGTAATGAAAGGTATAGAGACTCTTGAAGACAGCTGTTTAAAGATGAGAGAATTATGAATCTCTGTCTTATGCAGCAAATTATATAGAATGTTTCAGTTCAAACAGTGATGTACATAAATACTCAGCGAGATCCAATAGCAACATGCATGTCCCACCTGCAACATTATCACTTTTTTTCAAAATGCTATACTGAGTGACTTATGTTTTGTTTATAACATTTAATGTATTTGTTTATGTTTTCTCCTACAAGTATTTAATAATTTATTTTGGTAACACTCTCCTAGGTTAATTAGTATTTGGTACCTTCCTTATGTTTTGTTTAGGAAGCTTGTGACATCTATGCAGTTTTCATGTGTAGCTGTCCTAAGCATTTCTAAAGACATTTTTTTTTCTACCTTGCTGGCCTATTCAAACAACTTTGTGACTGGACTGCTATCAGTTTTCATTGACATTGGAACCATTCTTATCTGTGATGTACAACATAGAAATTTCCGGATTCTGTTTATTCAAAAAAAAGGGATATCATTTCTTGGATTCACAGTCATGTCGGCCCAGCATTAGTTAGGACGATGATTACAAATGTTATTTTAAACTGAACCAGAGTGGATCCTAATGTATTGTTTCAAGTTTGAGTTACCGGTAAAGTTGTTCTCAGTGTGGGCTGGCAAGAAGCCCTAAACGCTGGAAGATGTTTGATTTTGGAATGTTTCAACTCGGGTGTCGGCAGACTCCGATGAAGACGGCCAGTTTACGGTGATCGCCATCTCCCGCAGTAAGGCTGCTGAATTACGCCCGTGCAGTCTCGTGTAGATACCTTTTCAACCAACTTCAAGTAGGCTACGTGTGTCAAATTGTTTAAAGCAATTCTGCCGTTAAATTATTGTTTAAAGCCTACCCAGAAGCCTTTTGTACCCTTTGTTTATTCATGCTAACCGCAGTAGCCAGCCATCATTAACAAAGTTCGCTGACTTGCAAAATTTTCATAAATTCAGAGTTACAATTGGTTGAAATTCTGGACTAAAATACTAAACTGCATAATGAACCTGGTAATTAAGGGAAATATTTTGTCCAAAGGAGGAAGTTAAATTAGTAGAATTCAGTTAAAATATGTAACTTAGCTTGATAATTTATAGTTACATTCAGACAGTCGTAGCTTTTCATACTAGACTTGTCATGCATTCTGGTGGCAGTAGCATGAACTACAAGAAAACAAGCATACGTATGCTGTATGGAGACAATGGGTGACAATAGCATGCGTCCGGTGAGTCAAGAGAGTTCATTGCTGCTTCAAGAAGTGTTAGAGTTGTTCAGTTAAATAGTGACAATGGCGGAGTACAGTTAGGTGAGTGCTGCTCCTAGCTGCATATTACCTGTCTAAAAAATGTCAGTAGCAACAATGGTATCTGACAGCGTTGTACCAGAGGGCAATGTTATCAGTTTGGTGTGTGTAGTGCCAGCAGTGTTACATTTTTTCCTTCCCTCCAGCGGCGAGCGTTTGGGAGAGCCCTCCCCTACACTGCTTCCCCTACGTTCCCTTCCTCAAAGCTACACCAAGATTATTTAGTCATTTGAATTTTACTATACAACTCTTTCTGAAATTACCAAATAAATCAGGGAGATAAATGAACAGTGTCTTAGTGGTGAAACATGAGAAAACAGTACTGGTAGGCTCTGATAAATCTTAATAATTACTGTAGGGGTTTTAGAGAGTGGGATTTGCATATAGGACGAAAAATGTGTGAAACTGAGTAGAGTAAAACATGTTGGCTTATAGGAGAATGCATTTCTTGTAAGCAGCAGTACAGGAAAAAATCAAAACTGAAATGTATTTATTATTAACCTATTCACTGTGCACGTAAAATGTTTTACTTACCAAGATCCAATAAACTTAAACAATAACAACCTTGATTATTTGTCATTTTTGTCTTATTAAACAATATTGTCTCACCACACCAAGCGGACTCTCATTTGGGAGGACCTGGGTTTGCATCTAGGTCCGGATATCCTGATTTTTTNTTGTCTCACCACACCAAGCGGACTCTCATTTGGGAGGACCTGGGTTTGCATCTAGGTCCGGATATCCTGATTTTTTGTTTTCCATGGTTTTTTTAAATCACTCCTGGTTAATGCTGCAATGGTTTCTTGTTACAGGCCATGGCCGATTCCTTCCCCGTTCCTGCTTCCCTTAGTAACTTGCTCCGTCTCTAATGGCCTCGCTGTCGAGGAGACCTTACTTACCTTGTGTCACCTCAAAAAGCTGAGGCTGGTGGATCCAAGAATCTAATTAGCTAGGCGTGGCGATAGTTGATGATTAGGTAGAATGTGTGAGCTGAAAACTGTCATCTGTGAGAATGGGGCTCGTATCTGCAGCTCAAAGGAGTAGTATCACTTCTTATTGAATTTGCCTGAAATGTAAGGAAATATTTAATCGTTACTATGTCTTATACTTAGAAATTTTATTTATTGTTTATAATTAATGTAAGTTATTAACAAAGGAATTTAAAAAGATAATTTTGAAATTCAGTTCTGTTTAAACTATGAATCATTTATTTATCCTCCACTTTTATTTTGTAGACAAATTTNTTGTCTCACCACACCAAGCGGACTCTCATTTGGGAGGACCTGGGTTTGCATCTAGGTCCGGATATCCTGATTTTTGGTTTTCCATGGTTTCCTTAAATCACTCCTGGTTAATGCTGGGATGGTTTCTTATTACAGGCCATGGCCGATTCCTTCCCCGTTCCTGCTTCCCTTAGTAACTTGCTCCGTCTCTAATGGCCTCGCTGTCGAGGAGACCTTACTTACCTTGTGTCACCTCAAAAAGCTGAGGCTGGTGGATTCNCGTCTCTAATGGCCTCGCTGTCGAGGAGACCTTACTTACCTTGTGTCACCTCAAAAAGCTGAGGCTGGTGGATTCAAGAATCTAATTAGCTAGGCGTGGCGATAGTTGATGATTAGGTAGAATGTGTGAGCTGAAAACTGTCATCTGTGAGAATGGGGCTCGTATCTGCAGCTCAAAGGAGTAGTATCACTTCTTATTGAATTTGCCTGAAATGTAAGGAAATATTTAATCGTTACTGTGTCTTATACTTAGAAATTTTATTTATTGTTTATAGTGAATATAAGCTATTAACAAAGGAATTTAAAATGATAATTTTGAAATTCAGTTCTGTTTAAACTATGAATCATTTATTTATCCTCCACTTTTATTTTGTAGACAAATTTNGATAATTTTGAAATTCAGTTCTGTTTAAACTATGAATCATTTATTTATCCTCCACTTTTATTTTGTAGACAAATTTTAAAAATATTTAAATAATGTAATAATTTTATTTATTTTGTCAATGTCATTTTAAAAGTAAATTATGTTAAGTCTTCCATTTTTCTGTAATGTTTTAAGCATACAAGTTTGAAATGTAAGTTTAACTTGTGCTGTAATCATAAGTCCATTACACTTTAAGAATTTCTTTTCTCTGTTTCTGATATAATTTTGCTACAGGTTTGTTACTTTTTTGCTATGTTATTTACATTTTAAACATTTAGTCCTTATCCATTTTTTTATTTTCTCGGCTGGGTTCTTGTTGCAGTTCAGCATAAAGTTAGGGCTATTTGAGTTAATTAGTTGTGGTGATGCTGCACCATCATAATTTATATATTTTTGGCAGAAATAGACAGCGATGGGCAGGTAACAAGAGACCCTGAAACAATGTAAATTTTAGCTGTTTTGGTATTTTCAAAGCAAGCATTGATGGTATGGCAAGGGACATGTGAGCCGTTTTGTTAAAACATTTAGTATCTTAAAAAAATTTGGTGAATTTTTTTNTGATGGTATGGCAAGGGACATGTGAGCCGTTTTGTTAAAACATTTAGTATCTTAAAAAAATTTGGTGAATTTTTTATTTTATTTTAGGTGGTGAATTTTTAATTTAACAAACAGAAGCAAATGAAATATATATAAATATAAATAAATTAAATGCACCCAGCAAAAATTTTAACTTCAGTTCGAACAAAGTTTTGCACCTTTATAAAATTTCGTAAAAAAAAGTGAAACAAGTATTTTATCCAATTTTGAAGAATAATAAATTCCTTNTGATGGTATGGCAAGGGACATGTGAGCCGTTTTGTTAAAACATTTAGTATCTTAAAAAAATTTGGTGAATTTTTTTTTTATTTTAGGTGGTGAATTTTTAATTTAACAAACAGAAGCAAATGAAATATATATTAATATAAATAAATTAAATGCACCCAGCAAAAATTTTAACTTCAGGTCGAACAAAGCTTTGCACCTTTATAAAATTTCGTAAAAAAAAGTGAAACAAGTATTTTATCCAATTTTGAAGAATAATAAATTCCTTATAAAGATTTTAATTACATTTCTTAATGGCAGCATTTCTTCAAATCGCAACTCTATAAAGCATGTATCCAACAAATTCTTATTTTGTATTTTTCTTTTCCAGTTAATAAATTTGACTGAAATTGTTTATATAAGTTATTCTTTGGTGTATGGCTAGAAATATTAATTTTTGTCATGTTAGCATCATGCTAAAGTGTGTGGAAAGTTGTGTTCTAGTCTGCCAAAATTGCTGTTTGATGTAGTGAATAAAAATGGTCCTTTGCATGTTTTTTTTTACTATTATATAATATTGGGTTGATTTGGTGCATAATCACAGCCCTGACACATGCTCAAACACATACGACACCAGAATAAAATATTTAATGCTCTAGTTAAAGAAATATTTTATGGTAGACCTACAAAACACACATACATACAATAGACTACATAGAATGACATACAGTGTTAAATAATAGACAAGAAACAAACATACCAAGTTGTAAATAAAATAAATATATTGGGGCAGAAATTTATAAAATTCTTGAGTGTTTTTATGGAAGTTGTTATAACCAAATTGGTGGAATCTTCCAAAAATTTTGGGGGCCTGTTCTTGAATCCTTGATTGCCCTTGTAGGAATTATTTACGTAAATGTATCAGTTTTAACCAAAGATTGAGTTTAACATGGTCTAAAAATTAATTTTATTATAAGAATTTTAATGATTGAAAATGTAAGTTGGGTGTAGTGTACCTCAATACTCAAAGGTTTTGTTTATATGTGTGACATAGTTAATGACATTTAGGACATAGTATGAGTAGTTGAGTAGGTTGGTAGTAATGAAAAAAAAAGGAATGAGTGGGAGTAATCCGAATCAGCCCTAATTGTGTCAGAAATGAATAAAAAAAAAAGNGTAATGAAAAAAAAAGGAATGAGTGGGAGTAATCCGAATCAGCCCTAATTGTGTCAGAAATGAATAAAAAAAAAAGAAGAAGAAATATTTTATTGCTTTACTCTGGTGTGGTATTGAAGTGATAGATTTTCAGTTGGGTACAATGTGTTGAATGTGGCAGAGACTGGATTCTGTTTGGTGGGTTAGAGTCTGTGACCAAGGGATTGCAGTCAGCTGCAAATTGTGGTGTTTTTATTTGTTGAACAAATTGTTACAGGTAAAATTAATAGTTTCAATTATTACATGCATTCTTTGCAAATAATAGTGCCAGCACTTTTTCAACTTTTGTGAAATACTTAGTGAAATATTTGTATGCTCTGAAGTTTCATATGTATAAGCTCCTGTATTATTTTTTAAATAATTTTTGCAGTGTACATTGATGTATATGGATGCCAGATGAACGTGAACGATGCAGAAGTTGCATGGTCCATCCTGAAAGGTGCAGGATATTCAAAAACAAATACACTTGAAGAAGCAGATGTTGTTCTTGTCATGACGTGTGCTATTCGAGAGGGGGCGGAGAGTAAAGTGTGGAATAAGCTGGATTATCTGAAAGGCCTTAAAAATAAGCGAGCTCAGAGAAAGAATGCCCCAAAAATGAAGATTGGTCTCTTAGGTAAGTCAAGGGGTATGTTACGTTTGTTACACTAATAGTTTATGTGGCTACGGTGTTACTTGCCACAACATTGCGCAAGTNAAAATGAAGATTGGCCTCTTAGGTAAGTCAAGGGGTATGTTACGTTTGTTACACTAATAGTTTATGTGGCTACGGTGTTACTTGCCACAACATTGCGCAAGTATATTGTTTCTTTAAATATGTCTATTACTGGCTGACTATAAACATGTGTAAAATTAAATTCTTTGACTTCTCCAAATCCCACTCATTCCATCACAGTTATTTTAATGACCTTTACCCGACACACTAAAACTTGTTTAATTTCTACAAAAAGGTAATTTTCCCTTGCAGAACACAGGCTGCCCGATACACAATATTCTAATCCAGGGCAAAAAATTTAAATGGTGGTATCGTACATTAAGTGATTTAAATTACAGTTAGTAATTTTTCACNAATACACAATATTCTAATTCTAATCCAGGGCAAAAAATTTAAATGGTGGTATCGTACATTAAGTGATTTAAATTACAGTTAGTAATTTTTCACTATGATGTTATAATTGTATTAATTTAAAAATGCTTTTCATAGAAAGGCATTTATTTAATTTAGTGTGACGTTCACAGCGAAAGAATGCTGTAGTTCAGCGTGGCTCAGATTTTCTGCTGATTCCTTTGAATTATTCAATTTTATTTGGTTTACATATGAAAAGTAAAAAAACTAATTATATTTGCAATGAAAACATTGTGCATATTCAAATTATATTCTACCAGTTCAAATATTTTTTATGTTATTTAATGTTAACAAATTTATAAATTATTTGGAATCTATTAACATTTTTGATATCAAAAGTTTGTATGCTTCCTTGAAATTTTTTTTTTTTAACTAAATATTGTAATTTCTATTAATTTTTCCATTTCTAGATTTTTTAAAAACATTTGTAAAAAATGGAAGTTATATTNGGAATCTATTAACATTTTTGATATCAAAAGTTTGTTTGCTTCCTTGAAATTTTTTTTTTTTACTAAATATTGTAATTTCTATTAATTTTTCCATTTCTAGATTTTTTAAAAACATTTGTAAAAAATGGAAGTTATATTTAAAATATTTTGGTTCAGGTTTATATGTATGTATGTGTGTGTAATGTCATCATATTATAATTTTAAATTGTATTTAATTTTTTTCTTCTGATTCATTTTCTTTTCATAGTTAACTTTTCTTAATTTTTTTGTATTGTTTTGCTAAATTATTTTACTGTCTTTGTTGCCAGTTTTAATATCTTTGGTTTAGTTTATTATTTATGTGTAATTTGTGTTTCATTACTTTTAAATTTTGTAATGATTTAAAAAAATACATTTTTTTAAATATGTGTTTTTATAGGGAAGTAGTTTTTCTTGCATATATAGTGAAGTGAAATATGTGTTTTGTAATAGCTTTTTTTGGACACCTTTACCGTATTCACATTTTATTCCAATTTTTTCTTCTGAATATGTACATTCTTGATATACGAGTTTGTGTGTATATGAGGTTAAAAAACTGCATTAGTAAAAAATTATCTTCAGTTTTTTATAGTAAAATATTTATTTTGAAATCTATTGTGACATTATTATTCTAACTTTTTTTTTTTTGGGAGTGTTCCAAGTTGGAACACTAAAGATCAAACTGTTTTGGAACTATTGGGAAGCAAACAACACCCTCTTGAAAACACAAAATTTTTAAAAAATCCTAGTTTGGGCAAAACTCCCCTAGATGCCCAGACAATCGGAAGCAGAAAAACATCTGTATCAAACAATCTCTGAGGGATAGAAGGGAAGGGCGGGAGTGGAGTGGATGGAAAGAAGAAGTATGGTAATAGGTCCTGTAGGAGGGGGTTGGCATCCACCCACCCCTCGAGGAAAGAGATGCTGTGCCCTGCGAATGTTGTGTTTCTGAGAACCAAACTTTGGTTTTCATTAATAGGATGAACTCATTTATTCATAATAACCATTTTCTTGTCAATCTATAATAAATGTAATTTAGTAAATGTTTATTAAATTATATAATTTTTTAAATTTAATTACATTTAAAGTTCATAACTTATGTATTTAAATTTTTAAACTCCTTCATCCAGTATAAATAAACCTATATATTTTGTTTACTTTATAATTCTTGTTATGTACCAATTATCAATATGTATAAATAGAAACACACTATTATACTATAATTAAGTAGGTAGGAAGGGCTTCCGTCTCATCAGTAGTGAGTTCATTAGAGATGGAGCTAGTTGCTCAAAGAAACAACTAATTGTTGGTTCTATGACATTACCAATTTACATTTAGCAAATAGTTCTTCTTATAACTACAACATACATTCAAAAAATTCCATGTTTTTAATTATAATTACTCGCCAGCCAGCAGCCCAGTCAATAGGTGACCTTTCACAGCATTCAGAACCAATCAGACCCAAGGTTTGATCTCGGAACCTCGCGCAGCCAATCAGGGAATGGGTATGCCCACATCAAAAGAACCGCCATGCCATTTCGTCCTTGTGTACTTACTTATTCTGTGGTGGTTAATGATTACCACCAAAATACTTGTATTTAAGTATTAAAGTTGTATTACCTGTATAATTAAGTTTCTTACTTATGTACTCAAATTTTAAACTCCTTCATCCAGTATAAATAAACCGTCCCAGAATTTGCCTGGGGTGATTTAAGGAAAACATGGAAAATGGATATTAAGATGGCTAGACCAGGATTTAAGCCTAAGTCATCTCAAATGTGAGTCAGAAGCTTTACCACTATGCCACCTCACTCGGTACTATAATTAACTAATCATAGAATGTGATAGTAGCTAAAAAATTTGAATGCTCTCAGTTCCTTGAATCCACCCATTTAATTTGGGTTGGCTATGCAGCAGTGATAAGGTAAATCCCTAAAATTCAGAAACAAGAACGTTAAGTTAACCATGAATACTGAAACTTGCAACTGTAGGGCTAGAGTGTTATCAGGGAAAATGGTGTGTTGTGCCTTGCAGGGTGTATGGCGGAGAGGCAGAAACAGCAACTGCTGGAGGAGGGGAATGGCGTGGACTTGGTGGCAGGGCCCGACAGCTACAAGGATCTGCCCCGTATGCTGGCCCTCACAGACAGCAACCAGACGGCCATCAACGTGCTGCTATCGCTGGATGAGACTTACGCAGACGTGATGCCCGTTCGCCTCAACCAGGACTCTGTCACAGCTTATGTGTGAGTGCTGCTGTGGTCATGTAACGAGTGCACTGGAAGGCAATCAGTTCTGTGTATAGTCGCACCCAATTTTAAGATGGACAAATCCTATAATCTGTGACCGGACACTACAAATCAAAGCTTGACGTGGAGGACTACTGAATGTAATTAAAAATTTATAACGTTTCAGTTATATCAGTATCTCCCTGTGTGGGACAAAGTTTATGAAATAATATGGGAACTGTTGAATATGGTTACAGATGTGAAATGATTAACAGGAGAAAAATAAGTTGTATTTTGAAATAAATGATAAGATGTTCCCTGTGCCTTTTACAAGTTTGATTTTTAAATATTGAATCTGACCAATTAAGTTATGGAGGAATATATGTAAATCTAAGATGGCGGGAATCTCTGCACCTTAAGTTGTGGGATATGTCAATGACTTTGCAGTTGAGCAGTGGGTTTCCTCGGGATACTCCTATTTCCTTGCCTCATAGCTGCTCCATCTCCATATTCACCTCCATGGATGCCAGAGACCTAGTTTCAAGTTGTCACATTAAACTTTAAGTGATAAGAATCCTTATTGGCTCTCATGCAAAGGCAAAATGCTCATGTGGCCAGGAAGCTGTAGTTGTTTCACACCCAACTGTCAGCATGACTCTCTCACATTATAAGCTAAAATCTGGTATCCACATGATTTGGAGTCTGCTATAATCTTTAATATCTCATCATCCTTAGCCTTTTTGTTCATAACTATGCTGTGTACAACCATAAATTTACTTTAATTTTGTTATGTGATAGACATTTATTTTTGGTCTCTCTTGAACAGAAACACTTTGTAACGAATACATAAGAGTTATAAGAAATATTTCCATTGTAAATTACACTATCCATAATGGTGCAGAGTTCTGACCAGTTAATTGCTGCTCAACAAGTGATACTGCTTGTTGCTACATGGCTACATTTGTTATAGCAGTCTTGTTCTTGTTACATACTGTGTGTATTATTTTAATGTTCCTGACAATATATCAGCCATTTTTTATCCTTCCACCACTTTTCTAAATAAATATTGCCATTTAAGTAATAAACACAGTGTATAATATTTCACTGACTCGAAAGTTAGCGTTTAAGGCTGCAATAAAATATATTTATTTACTATTATTCCAGATGAGAGGGCTTCAAAAAGTGCTCACTTTACTGCGAATAGCCTATACTATGTGGTACAGATTTATTACAGGAAACATCAATATTTCAAGCGGTATAAAAATAGGGCATTATGAGCTAGGAGGCTGGAACTGTGATACTTGAAGCCCACTTCAGCCTTCCAAATAGTTGGAAATCATCTAAAGTAAAATCTCATTATAAAATACTTTACTCTTAAGTACTATACACTTTAATGTGTATCTTATGAATTCCTGGAAGATGTGATATTAAATACCTGTTCAATATAAAAGTACTGTTACAAGACGCCAGAGGGGCGTATCTGAGTTTCGTGAGGGATGGAGGTCTTAATAAAATAAAAGAACTAGATTAGATTTTTAATTAATTTACACACTGAGTCACTGCTGAGAGGGGTCATCACATCACTTGCTCCATGGTATGGGCTCTTCTCACAAATTTGATCACGCAAATGCTTGACCGCATTCATTGAAGCCATTTGTTCTTCATCTCGCTGCCTCTTTTCCCACTGCTACTTCTGTTTATGCTGCTGCTCTTATGGGCAGTAGGCTCTCAGATGCCCCAGCTGTCCACGTGTCTAGCACCTCTGCCCTTTGGAAAAGGGGGGAGGGGGCGAAGCTCTGTAGCACATACCCTGTAAGCGATGCCCCTCAAAGCCAACTGCAACTCCTTCAGTGTCTTCTTCATGCTGTCTTCGTCGTCTTCATTCAGCTTCACTGCCCATACCGGATGTCAGGGTGCAGCCCCCTGTCTTGCTGACTCCACCTCCAGTGCTCAGGCCAGGGCATCCTTCATGGTGTGGGGTACAGCCAGACGTAACTCTTGCCGTACCTCTGTGTTGCTGATGGCATAGATGAAAAAACTGACTGTGATGATGCCACGCACCTCCTTAAAGCACACTTCCAGAGATGGGTAGGACAACCACATGATGTCTTACCATGGCTCCTGGTTGCTGGATGTGGCTTCGCATTTGGGCATGTTGCAGGTATCTGTCACCGAAACATGGCTCCAAGGCAGACACCAGTGTAGGGTACTCCAGTCGATGTTGCTCTGGCAGAGATTGTAGTACGCTCAGTGCAGGGCCTCTTAGTACAACGGCGAGGTAGTAAGTCCGCTGTTTGACCAGCCATTTGGGGGTGGTTACTATTTCAAACTGGTGTTGGTACTACTGCCAAGAATTCTGGCTATTCTAAAGGGCTGGCTTAATTCCCCTTCCCCACTCCTGAATGTGCAACACCAATACCGTAGAGCTGCCGACTATCCTCCGAGGTTGCTGTATCGGTTACGTCTTGCCCTGCTTCCCGACTTTTCTCGGCTGCTGGTGTGGGGACAGTAGAACTTCACTGCTATAGAAATTCCTGCCATTCCTTCTCTAATGCACTTTTTTTTTTANTTTTAAACTCCTTCATCCAGTATAAATAAACCGTCCCAGAATTTGCCTGGGGTGATTTAAGGAAAACATGGAAAATGGATATTAAGATGGCTAGACCAGGATTTAAGCCTAAGTCATCTCAAATGTGAGTCAGAAGCTTTACCACTATGCCACCTCACTCGGTACTATAATTAACTAATCATAGAATGTGATAGTAGCTAAAAAATTTGAATGCTCTCAGTTCCTTGAATCCACCCATTTAATTTGGGTTGGCTATGCAGCAGTGATAAGGTAAATCCCTAAAATTCAGAAACAAGAACGTTAAGTTAACCATGAATACTGAAACTTGCAACTGTAGGGCTAGAGTGTTATCAGGGAAAATGGTGTGTTGTGCCTTGCAGGGTGTATGGCGGAGAGGCAGAAACAGCAACTGCTGGAGGAGGGGAATGGCGTGGACTTGGTGGCAGGGCCCGACAGCTACAAGGATCTGCCCCGTATGCTGGCCCTCACAGACAGCAACCAGACGGCCATCAACGTGCTGCTATCGCTGGATGAGACTTACGCAGACGTGATGCCCGTTCGCCTCAACCAGGACTCTGTCACAGCTTATGTGTGAGTGCTGCTGTGGTCATGTAACGAGTGCACTGGAAGGCAATCAGTTCTGTGTATAGTCGCACCCAATTTTAAGATGGACNGCTGCTGTGGTCATGTAACGAGTGCACTGGAAGGCAATCAGTTCTGTGTATAGTCGCACCCAATTTTAAGATGGAGAAATCCTATAATCTGTGACCGGACACTACAAATCAAAGCTTGACGTGGCATGAGAGGACTACTGAATATAATTAAAAATTTATAACGTTTCAGTTATATCAGTATTTNAATTTATAACGTTTCAGTTATATCAGTATTTCCCTGTGTGGGACAAAGTTTATGAAATAATATGGGAACTGTTGAATATGGTTACAGATGTGAAATGATTAACAGGAGAAAAAGAAGTTGTATTTTGAAATAAATGATATGATGTTCCCTGTGCCTTTTACAAGTTTGGTTTTTAAATATTGAATCTGACCAATTAAGTTATGGAGGAATATATGTAAATCTAAGATAGCGGGAATCTCTGCACCTCAAGTTGTGGGATATGTCAATGTACGATATCAGCCATTTTTTATCCTTCCACCACTTTTGTAAATAAATATTGCCATTTAAGTAATAAACACAGTGTATAATATTTCACTGGACTCGAAAGTTAGCATTTAAGGCTACAATAAAATATATTTATTAACTATTATTCCAGATGAGAGGGCTTCAAAAAGTGCTCACTTTACTGCGAATAGCCTATACTATGTGGTACAGATTTATTACAGGAAACATCAATATTTCAAGCGGTATAAAAATAGGGCATTATGAGCTAGGAGGCTGGAACTGTGATACTTGAAGCCCACTTCAGCCTTCCAAATATTTGGAAATCATCTAAAGTAAAATCTCATTATAAAATACTTTACTCTTAAGTACTATACACTTTAATGTGTATCTTATGAATTCCTGGAAGATGTGATATTAAATACCTGTTCAATATAAAAGTACTGTTACAAGACGCCAGAGGGGCGTATCTGAGTTTCGTGAGGGATGGAGGTCTTAATAAAATAAAAGAACTAGATTAGATTTTTAATTAATTTACACACTGAGTCACTGCTGAGAGGGGTCATCACATCACTTGCTCCATGGTATGGGCTCTTCTCACAAATTTGATCACGCAAATGCTTGACTGCATTCATTGAAGCCATTTGTTCTTCATCTCGCTGCCTCTTTTCCCACTGCTACTTCTGTTTATGCTGCTGCTCTTATGGGCAGTAGGCTCTCAGATGCCCCAGCTGTCCACGTGTCTAGCACCTCTGCCCTTTGGAAAAGGGGGGAGGGGGCGAAGCTCTGTAGCACATACCCTGTAAGCGATGCCCCTCAAAGCCAACTGCAACTCCTTCAGTGTCTTCTTCATGCTGTCTTCGTCGTCTTCATTCAGCTTCACTGCCCATACCGGATGTCAGGGTGCAGCCCCCTGTCTTGCTGACTCCACCTCCAGTGCTCAGGCCAGGGCATCCTTCATGGTGTGGGGTACAGCCAGACGTAACTTTTGCCGTACCTCTGTGTTGCTGATGGCGTAGATGAAAAAACTGACTGTGATGATGTCACGCACCTCCTTAAAGCACACTTCCAGAGATGGGTAGGACAACCACATGATGTCTTACCATGGCTCCTGCAGTAACTCTCCTGGTTGCTGGATGTGACTTCGCAGTTGGGCATGTTGCAGGTATCTGTCACCGAAACATGGCTCCAAGGCCGACACCAGTGTAGGGTACTCCAGTCGATGTTGCTCTGGCAGAGATTGTAGTAAGCTCAGTGCAGGGCTTCTTAGTACAACGGCGAGGTAATAAGTCCGCTGTTTGACCAGTCATTTGGGGAAGGTTACTATTTAAAATTGGTTTTTGTACTACTGCCAAGAATTCTGGCTATTATAAGGGGCTGGCTTAATTCCCCTTCCCCACTCCTGAATGTGCAACACCAATACCGTAGAGCTGCCGGCTATGCTCCGAGGTTGCTGTATCGGTTACGTCTTGCACTGCTTCCCGACTTTTCTCGGCTGCTGGTGGGGGGACAGTAGAACTTCACTGCTATAGAAATTCCTGCCATTCCTTCTCTAATGCACTCATTTTTTTATTTTTTTATTTCATTCTTGACGCTGTCCATTATTTCATTTACACTTTCAATTTTCTTGTCCTCATAGTGAATTCTCGTATTCACTAATTTGCTCATGCATTCTATTTTCTTGTCTTGCTTTCTTATCTACTACCTCACTTACATTAGTTATCCAGCTTTTTACATTCTTGTTTACATTATTATTTTATTATTTACATCTTCTCTCAAGTTATTTACACTTGCGCTCACACTAACCATTTGGATACCTAACCCCTCAATTAATCCTCACATTGCTTCCAGTTCTGCAAACATTTTTCTTGTTAATATTCGCTGTGATATTACACAAAAAGTATTAATTTTGTAGCCTATGCTTTAACTACCTAATCTTTATCACTAATTAATATCCTGTATAATTTTATTTACAATTAAATGCCACCATCCGACTTCTGACACCAGTGTTACAGGAGCTAGAGGGGTGTATCCAAGTTTGTGGGGGATGGAGGTCTTAATGAAAATAATATAACTAAATTTGGTTTTTAATTTATTCACATAGCTATTATTTACAACTTTAAACTATCTATCTTTACTACTCTTGTTATTCTCAGTGAGCGCAATATTTAATGTCTATCTCAACTCTAATTTAAATCCTTCTCCAGGTCTCTATATTGGTAATAGTCACTGAATTCACACTCATTATTTACACATGTTAAGTTTGTCTATTGCCATCATTCCAGATGTCACACATGCATCCAGTTCAATAGTCCCGCCCGCTAGTCTCGCTCTCCACTACACTGATGCGTGCAATTCGCAGACTTCACTCCCGCTGGTCTCTCCTGCCGCCACCTGATGCTCTGCTGGGTCGCCGTCTTCACACACCTGTCGCATATGGTCGCACAATCCTTCAAACTCGTAACTCTCATTCTCCAAAAACTCTCTACTCTGAGACCCGTCACAGCTTAAATAGCTCGATCTGGAAGGTTCTCTGCACCCTGGGTCTCGCTGAGACAGGCAAGAGCAATGAACCAGAACATTCTTTCAGATAACCGCAGAAAGTCAATCTGCTGCAGGTCCAGAACGTGAGTTGCTATAGGCGTATCGTGGCGACACGCGGCAGCATCCCTTTGCAAATCGCTGCCAGCTTCTAAAATTACGCTTGCCTGAAATTCCTTTGCTCTCGTGAGCAGAACAGGGCAAGGAAAGTTATGAAGAGCAGCAACGTGTAATAGTACTTTCCAGTTTTAAGTATGAAATTAAAAATCAATTTGGGTATTTAAGATTCTACTGTATAATCATGGACACTTTGACAAAAAAAAAAAAAACAAAATACTAATGTAACATTTATCATGTAGTTTATGAATGCATGAATGCACATATATGCTTGTGCATATATGTGCATTCATGCACAACTAAAACCCAGATACACAAGTGTATGCTCATGTGCCTGCCTGTGCTTGTGCACCTACAAACTCATATAAGCACACAAATACCTTATATCCCAGTGAAGGACATTCTGCCTGTTTAGCAGAGCGAAGCATGTGTTCACCAGCACTACCATATATCTGTTTTTTTGGTAATGTGGCTGGTTGTTTGATGATGTAGTGGGAGTTCACATTATTGTACTGTTTGGTTATTGTGATATCCATTTGCCTTATCCATTACTTATTATCCGTGATATAGATTTGCCATTTTACACTTCAGAAAATATTCATTACGAGATGCATTTTTAAATAAATTCTCTAATAAAGGTGGTTTCCAGTGTGTCTGCCAAGTATCCCGAATTGAGATTTAAAGTGTTAGTGCAAACCCAAAAACTGAGATAAACACAGTTTACACAGAAGTGCATTTGCTATGATTCTTTGGCTTACGTAAAAGGTTGCCAATATTACAAATCACTTTGTTTACATGCAGGTATGTTGGTAACCATTTGTCTTTATGTTTACAGTAGTAGATAAGCTGAAACCATATGAGTTGTGTTATTTGAGGTCTTTTACCATGTGTCTGTTTCAGTTCAATTATGCGTGGCTGTGACAACATGTGCACATACTGCATTGTTCCTTTCACTCGTGGAAGAGAAAGATCTCGACCAATCAGCTCCATCATTAATGAAGTAAGACTGCTTTCACAGCAAGGTGTGAAGGAAGTCACGTTATTAGGTAACTGAATGTGCAAATTGTTCAAATTTCAGTTGACATATATTTATACAATTTTGTATTAAACTAGGGTGTGTAATTTATGCAATAATTTCAGTGTTGTAATCCAGTGCTATTTGCAGCTCACATTTATGTATGTGAAGCAAGAATGATTAATTATAAGTCAGTCACATCTTACTTTCAACTTCATAAAAAACTTGTTTTTAATTAAATTTCTTAATGAAAAACTGCTTTATTCCTTTATACGGTAAAGGCGATTTCACAACATCAAATTTAGTTTCAAATTATAATCAATTTTGATTGAATTAAAATTTCTTGAACAAAATGCGACATCACAACCAAAAAATTTAATGGTTATATTCCTTCAAAGAGTTTTGTTTCAGGCATGTTCTTGATTTTTTTAAATTTAATTTTTTATCCACAATCAGAACAATAATTGTTGATACTAGTCGAAGAGCTATTAAGGTTTTTGTGCAGTTTACTTGCTGCTGTATGGAAATTAAACAAACAAATCAAAGCTTTACAAGAAATGAACTTTTTTCCACTGGGAGTACACCATTACACCTCCGGAAAACTATGTTATGTATATTATTTTTTAGTTGTTTCCGGTCCATGTTTGTGTTTACTATCAAACAATTGTTTACAAAGCAGCTAAAGCATACATCATATTATGATGCTAAGTTATCTGTTATGATGAAGACTACTCTATATAATTGATTGTAAGCAGACACAGAATGCAAGCAGACCCCAATTTTGAAAACCCTTTGAAAAATAAAATAATATGACAGAATACAAGCCAAATTTTGAATGTCTCACGCGCACTCAATCGGCTAAGAGCACGTGGAGAGGTTATTGATTGGGCTGTGTTCACGGCGGGCGAGATGGAGAAGGGGAAAATTTTAACGGTGGGAGGAGTGAAACAATTTACTCCTCCCTTTCCAAACCATTAGGAACTGGGGGGGGGGAGGATGCAGCGCTGGTTGCTAGGCAACAAGTGCCCATCCTGCCAGCTGTGTAAGGGGAGGGAATGAGCTCTGCGAAGTATCACTGAAGACAGTCGAAACTTACTCAATCCAGGCCACGTATCTACACTTAGTTGCTGCTTTGTGCTCACGTTGGTGATGCCGTGTGTGTGTGGCAAACACCACTTAAAAAAAAATCTGTGATTTGAGACAAATTAATAAATAAGGCGATTAAAATTTATTCCTTTACGGTCTTCAATAATCATTCAAAACCACTGCCTCTGATTTTTCTGTACACTTAAATACCTGTCACGAGTTACACTGCGCTCGGGCTCGGTGCTTATGCATTATTTGGCAACAAAATGTGTCGAATAGGCTCTTCCAGGATATCAGTTTATTCGGAAGATGTGTGTTTATTGAAATAAATTAATATAAATCCTCCAATCTCCTCACAAGAAGCCACTGAAAATGAACTTCACGCTTCGTAATACAAGTCGCTCAATGTTCAAACCATTTTCGGTGACGAGGGGAGGTGAAGTATACACTTCTGGTGGTACAGTCAGCTTTCGATTTTGTGACCCTGGAAAAAGCATGACCCTCTCAAAGTAACAACCCCTTTCTCAGGAACCGTAAAAAATTTGGTTGGAAAAAATAGCAAATTCGAGGGAAATGGATAGAAAAATAAGTTTGTTGCATTTATTATGGCCACAAATGGTTGGGATTCTCTTCTTGAGCTCTGTAATGCAGTAAAACCTTGTTCATTTGAACTTGGTTAATTTGAAATTCTATGTAAATCCAAGTTTTTGTAAGCCCCCCCATAATAAGAATGGGATTTTACATGCGTTGGAGTTTGGTTAATTTGAAATTCTGTACAATATAATTTGAAGTAAAATTTTGTCAAAGTGTATGTAGTATTCAGATAATTGATAAACAATGCAGTGATTATATTCTTGCTCTGCAAGAAACTAAACATTACTAGTGGCTGCCTTGTGTGTACCGGCAGCCAGCCAGTGGCAGTTGTCGCTCCTCCCCCCTCTCTCAGTCTGTAGACAAAAAATACATCGTAAGAAGCAACTATGTGACATAAAACAACAATAATTCGTGAAAATACTACAGGATTTTGTACAATTCGTGAATTATACCTGAAATTTTCAAAAATCATAATTTTTAGTTTGTCCTGTGAAAATTCGCATTATTTTTTGCGTTATCGAGTTTGCTAAATTTTCATGTGTCTACTTATATCGTGCTTGTAATAGATACTGTCAGCGTACAAAATTTGGTTGAAATTGGTCAAACTGTATAGTCGTTATACCAAATAAAGATATAACGTAAAAACTTAATTATTTCATGTGGCACTATCTTCCACCAAAATGGCAGACCAACAACAATATTCACCTCTGATTTCAATGCTTACAACTTGTGCTTTCATCATACAAAATTTGGTTTAAATCGGTTGAATGGTTTCTGAGATATGGCATATCACCCTAAATATTTAAATGCCCACCATTTTGAAAGTAAGTGCTCGGCATGGTCGAAAAAAAGTCAGATGTCCTTACTTAGTACTATATGTGTACAGAGTTTGGTGAAATTTGGATGATGCGTTCAAAAATTGAAAGGAGGGGACACGCGCATGCGCATACGGNAGAGAGAGAGAGAGAGAGAGAGAGAGAGAGNACAGAGAGAGAGAGAGACAAGAAAGTGATCTCACAAGCCTTTCTTTCCTTCGGAAAGTATGCTAAAAACTAGTTTGTTTCTGAAACAGTAGCAGAAGATTATAGCTGTATTTTTACCATCAGAATTAAGAGATATTGTGGTACTTGGTGATGTTAGGGCAGAACGTGAACAGTTACCGGGACATGTCGGCTGTGGACCACTACGGAGGCTTACCACCAGATGAGGAGACTCGTCTAGCAAGGGGATTCAGCACAGTGTACAGACACAAGAAGGGTGGCGTGAGGTTTGCAGATCTACTTGACCACGTGTCCCGCGTGGACTCGGAGATGAGGATCAGGTTCACTTCTCCCCACCCCAAGGACTTCCCAGATGAGGTGCGTTCATGTCACATTTTTCTCGTTGTTGTTTTGTTTGTAAATAGAATCAGAAAGGCAGAGTTAAATGTCTATACTGCAATACAATATACTAAAGACGAATGGATTTGCGTTTCTGCCCAAATATTTGTTATGATTGGTGGAAATGGTTGCAGCAGTGGAGTGGAAATATGAAATGTGGCAGAGTAGTTATGTTTAAGCCAGGTCTGTGTGGGTTTGGTGATTTATTGGTGGGCCAATTTCCAGCGTCGCAGTTCTGTACTATTAGAAGGTGGTAGGGTCCTCACCACTCTGGTTGTGTAACAGGAGTCAAAGTTCTGGTAGTGAGAAGCTGCATGTGCTGCAACTAACTTCTGCTATAAAATGTATTTACCGTAGCTATTGCTTGTTTGGCGTATGCTCTGAGTGCGTCACGACTTTCCACGTGAAGAAGTTGGCCTAGCCTACAAAATGTCGCAATCACACTTTTGCGTGGAAGATGTGTATGTCCGATGTGTGTGTGTGCGTGTGTGTATGTGCATGTATGCATGCACATGCATGTGGGTATATATTTATATATCTCCCCACGAGTACTGCCTTGTGAGTACTTGTGTTTTCTGTCTCCTTTTTAAAATGTAATTGGTAGCACAGCGACCTCTTCCTGCAATGTCTCTTGTATTAAAAATAACTGTTGAACTACTGAAGTACGGCATTCTGCCGCAAGAATGCACTGAATTCGTAATTTGTTTTTAGTCCTTCAGTTGGCAGCTTCGACATTATCAAAGTATGGCAACATGGTGTGTTATGTGGGTCTGTAAATGTGTAATTTTGGCAGTGTTTGCAAACACTTTTAATGCAGAAGTACAAAGTCATCACAATTTTTGTATTTCTTTTTTTGATTGTGTGAATAGATTTTGAAATTATATTTATCAGACAGGTAACGTGGATTTAAATTTCCAGAACCAACAGCAAACATTTTCAGTACTTAAGTACAGGTTGACCATAGGTACATGCAAATATTCCATATGCCAAAATGATAATGAAAAATCAGAACTTTGTTTTTCTGTTTTGTAAGAAAACTGGTTGGCCTAAAGTTGTAATGAAACAAAAACTTTTGAGTTTGACAATTATTGAAGAGCTATCGAATGTTCATTTGTTTAAGCATTCACTTGTTAGTTTTTGTTAATATTTCTAAAATAATATCTAAAACTAAACTTAAAATGTTTCCAACTTTTTAAAGGCATTTATTTTCATTAAACAGCCCAAGTCATGCAACTTATTTTTGTGTGTGCATAACACAAATATTTTTGAAGTTTTTTTATGCTATCTATACAACACAAGTTTAATTTTATATTGTAAAGGTTTTTTCAATTTGTTTAACAATAAATTTAAAAATTTTTGTTAAAATTGTAAGATTTCTCATTAAATTTTCATTTTAGTTTTGGTAAACAAATAGTCACATTCACCCAACCCCAGTTGACCCTTACTAAATTTGTTAACACCCAAATCTTAAGACAAATTGTGAACTTTTGATTTAATTTTGGGGACCTTGTCTTGCATTCAGGTAAAAACTGTAGATGGAAATATTGTTTTTCTGATTTTTGAATTTATATAACACCAGGTGTCAGCTAGAGACACAAGTAATAAACTGCCATCATATTTTCAGTTTTTATGATATCCTTAAGGTTTCACAATTCACATATATTTCTGTACATATTTACTAAGCTCACAGGCTAACAAAGCACTTGATAGTGGTTTCACGAAATTCCACAAAGGTTCATCTACTCTGAACAGTTCAGAAGTTTTAAATATCAAATGCTCAACCACCAGATGGTACCACAACCGGGACACTTTTAAGTGATAGTGTCCACCCACCTCTTGTACTAAAGAAGTTGGGGATGGTTGTGTTATAGTTGCTAAGTGGGAGAAATGGTGCATTACACATGCCAGCCAAAGTGTTGTCTCTCAACAGATCTTATGGTTATCTTTAAAAAAGTTAACAGTATGTATTTTATAATTAGCAACATATAGGGCTGGACCAGAAAGTGTGACTTTCTTTGGTTTTTATGTATATTTTGTGTAGTTCGCTGTGTATTATTGTTGGCATAGAATTTTACTACTAGTCCTTTATGTAAATGTTATTGAGCACAAAAAGTGCTTTTGATTTCAGTTTAATTCTCAAGCTTATCCTTCTTGTGCGGGGCCACGGTGGTGTAGTGGTTAGACTGCTCGCCTCCCACCACTGCGAACCGGGTTCAATCCCCAGCCTGTTCACTCCGGATTTTTGCAAGTGAGAATCGTGCCGGACGATGCCGTTGGTCGGTGGGTTTTCTCTGGGATCTCCAGTTTCCCCTGTCCCTTCATTCCGATGCTGCTCCATACCCACCTCACTTCACCCTCATAGGCTCTCAAGATATTGCTTTTAAGAACCGCCCAAATCTCTTCACTCACTCACCCTTCTTGTATATTGGAGTTCATTTAAATCTTATTTTACTGATCAGTGGACACATACGTTAAACATTTATGTAAGTGCTAAAATAAAATTTCTTTAAAATTGTGTGTCCAAGTAATTTGTGGAGGAATTTATTTTTCCTTCGACTAAAGTAAAAATGTGAGGGTCATCTTTATTTTCAAGGTTTTGCTATATTTGGGTAAACATGATTTCTATGTTCAGCTACAGCTGGTGTTACCAATGTTTTCAGATTTACCATAAGATACACTTCTAATGATTCTACACATGGCATTTGACCCCAATGAAATGATTAACAAAAAATTATGTAAAATGGGTTTTTAAATAATGACTGCAATATGCAAAAATATAGTATTATACATCAGTCATTTTCTGTGAACATGTACAACAAAATATGTTTTATGTATTTGCAGCTATATTCATAATTTAGTATGATTTGAATTTCTGATTTAATCGGCTTTAAAAAAAACAACACCAATACACACTGAAAGGAACGATACTGTACACATCTCTGCAAGCGCTACTTCCACGAACACGATTGTTGACAAATGCCACCTGTTGCCATCAATTGTAACTATTTTGTTGGCCATTAGGTTATAGCAGCAGAGTAAATGTACTCATAGTTGCAGAAGTGGTAAATTACTTACAATGTGTTTGTTAATATTCAGTTTATGTATTTTTGAATAAGTGTGAAATTGAGATATTTCTCGAACTGTGTCCATACGTCATAAATTTTTCAACCCCTTGATACAGGAGATCCTGTACAATGCGGGACAGTTGGCAACCCTAGTGACAGTCGCGGTGCAGTCAGATGTAGCTGTGACCATATTAGGCTTGTAAAAAGAAGGTAGCAAAGGGAATGAATGCCAGGAACATAGCTTCAATTGGGGAGGAAGAAGGAGTGTTAACCCAGGAAAACACGTGTTCTATTGTAATATAGAGAATTGATTCACAGTAAAATTTTCATAATTTTACAATCTTACAGGAGCTTCACAATAAATGAAAATGTTAAATACGGTGTGTTTTGGAAGCCTGTCTCGAAAACTGCCTAGATGCTAAAGATTTTTTCAAAAAGCTTGACAGGACAGTTATGATACTGGCATTTACTACCTTGTTTACAGAGGAATGTCATTGCCAAATATGTGCTTGTGTTTACTTAGTTGAAACTGGAACATAGCCTTCAGAATAAGAGTGGGTGTGAAATGAAATGGAAATGTATCTTTTTCTTTCCTGAGAGCTTGAAGTGACTATAACTGGTTCATAGCTAATCGAGCAATGTGTTAATAAGCCTTTGGAGAGTATCCCTGTCAAATACTGCTGCTTGGAGCAGACAGATGCAGGATCTTTGTAGACAGGGTTGGCGGAACCAGTGGGTCAGGGGGGTCATATGACCCCCCAATATTGCTGTAAGGGTCAGATTTTTAGAAGAAATAATAAACCCGCCTAAAACTATGACTTTTGTTGTTAAATTAATATGTAAAGACAAATTTAAGTATTAATTTAAAATGTGATTTCTTTAAAATTTTAAATGCTTCTAGTAGAATGGTGCAATATTTCTAGTATTTATATGATCTTATATTTGTTAATAAACTATATCAGTTATCACATTAAAATAAAAAGTTTTCAGCAAGCCTTAATATGAAATACGTTAGTAAGAATTTTTCTGTGAAACTGTGATATTTCCTAGTGTTAATTAAATTAAAAACACATGTAAAAACTCAGAATGGTTTTTTTTTTTAAATTTCGACTCTTGACCCTTTAATGACAAACTGCTTCTGCCACCCCTGTTTGTAGGCATAGAGGGAATACGCAGTAAAATGTACATGCCAGCTGCTCAGTAACCAATTCTCAAGAATTTTGCCAGTAATTGCCCTAGACTTGCCAAAACCATATGCTAAAAATCGTAGTTTGAACACATCTTTACGTAAATACTTCTTTGGAATCTTATATTACTCTTATTTTGACTTAGTTTTTATGTTTAAAAAAATATGTGTTCAACATTTTTATATTAATAAAAACACATCTGTTGGAAAATGAAATTTTAAAATAGGTAATGTTGCTGTTTGATACCCTCTTACATATTTAACAGTATGTGTGGCTGGCAGATTGCGAGCCAGTGTTGGGGGTGTGCACAAGATAAAAATTTGTTTGTCAGCTGATTTGCAGTTAATTGAGCATTTTTGAATTCCTGCTTAAGCTGGTTCCGCAATATTGTGATGCATTGCAATGAGCTGTAGCTAACCAGGATGAAGCAGCGTTATGTCTCAGTGCATCAGCGATGAGTGCATTGCACAAAATTCCGGCCCTGCGATTGTTTGCGACAGTCGGTGATAGCCAATGGTGGAAAAGAAGAAGTGTTTGTTTACGAGGAGAATAAGAACAAATATTTGTTTAAATTTTAAAGACAAGCTCGTTTACGCCCACGTCTTTGTAGTTATCTTTTTATTGTTGCTGCTTTGATGTAAAAAATAAAAAAATAAGGCTTCCTATACATATTGGCAATGTCATATAAATTGTCTATTAACAACAGGTGAAGGAGAATTATTTTATACTTTATCATCTTATATGTCCCTCGTAATCATTGTGTGTTGCTTCGTAGTTTTCATAACACATCGTGTTCATACATCCTGGTTTGTTTATCTTCTACCCACTTAAATCACACAGTATCAATGTTTTTCATGGGTCTTTTGTTACATTTGTGAGGCCTAAAAATGTAATTTTAACCCTTGAAATACATAGCAGCACTATCTCAGATGGCGTGCATTACAGACAGACTGTTGCATATTTGTTAAACAGTAAGTATTGCTCATCGTCACCCATTGCGTCGTCACGCATCGCATCCCAATGAGTCGCTGTATTGGGGAACCAGCTTTAGGATCTACTTTCTGTCTATTTTGTATTATTCCACCACATGCAAAATTACTCTATTTTTCAAACTAATGTATCAATCAAATAAACTTTTTTATTGGTTAGGAACTCAGATGAGTTTGTACTATTCCAGTTCTTATTATTATGTATGAGTATAAAGTGAATAGAAGTCAAAAGATATAATTCCAGTACTCAGAAAAATTAACATTACGCTTTCATTTAAACATTTTGATATTGAATTTATTTTGTATATTGCTGTCAACTTTACTGGATGCGTTCCCATTGGTGTGTCTGTAAAACTATTAGTATAGTTACATGCACGGAACGTTTTCAAAAGTTTATTCCAAAAGTGCAGTAAAACTGTGAACCAGATTTCCTTTATCTTTAGTGTGTGGGCAATGTGGGGGCTTTGTAGGTGCTGGATCTGGTGAGGGAGCGGCCCAACATCTGCTGCAGCTTCCATCTGCCCGCACAGAGTGGCTCCAGTGCAGTTCTGGAGCGCATGAGGCGCGGCTACTCTCGCGAGGCTTACCTCCAGCTGGTGGAGCGTGTGCGCCACCACGTGCCGGGTGTAACCCTCTCCAGCGACTTCATCTGTGGTTTCTGCGGAGAGACAGACAGTGAATTTGAGGAGACGCTGTCACTGATCCGCGATGTCCGCTACAACTGTGCCTACCTCTTCCCCTACAGCATGCGCGAGGTCTGTCTGACGCCATGTTCAAGTTACAGCTTAAAATAAAGATGTGGATGTGTAGGGAACAAAGCTGTGGGTTTTATGTGAAAATGTTTGTGTTAGCAGGTAATACCTATTTTCTTTGGGATGTGGGAATTAAATGAAAGTAATGTAATGGATACTTGACTTTATAGCTTAAATTAACAGATCTATACAAGTTTTTTCATTTGGCACCAAAATTAGGGAACTAACACATCAGTGTTGTATACTGCTCGAAAAATTTTTGCCCCCACCCAAAATTGCTGCCAGTCGCCATGGACCCCTGCCTGAGCTTCATGCATTATGTTACAGTATTGTAATGGATCACTTGGAAATGTTACATTGCTGTTTCCGTTCTGGTAGATGTATTCACTTCAAAAAATTTTCTTAAGATGTGCAGTAAAACCTTTGTATTATAAAACTGAAGGGACTGGATTTTTGTGTGTTTGTTAAAGAGGAAATTTTTATACAGAGGTGCTTACAATGTCTTTCTTTTCTCTTGTGAAGAGAATTTTGAATCTGTAGCTGCTGAAATTGAATTGCTATCGTTCTTTTGTAAATGATTTCTGCAAGAAAGATATTTGAAAAATCGATTTTTTTTTTTTAGCATATGTACAGTAAACCCTTTTAGCCACTATTAAAGAAAATCACCATTTTCATCAAAATAAATTTAATTTAATTAACCAATCTCAATCATTGAAATCTGTTATGATTTCAAAAAATACTTTGTAGGCCTACATAGGAACTGAGACAATTATAACAGCTTCAATGGTATTAAAAATAACATGATGGCCCTTGTGTGTATACCTATATCTGTGTGCATGCATGCGCGTGTGTGTATGCATGCGCGTATGTGCATGCATGCATGCGTGTATGTGCATGCGTCCACATAATTTTTTTATTATAAAGATGTTCATTATAGAGGATTCTGGTACATAGAATGTAAATGTATCAAGTGTTACTTCAGGAACATTGGAGCCAATGTTTGCCAAATGCTTGCAGGGATTTAAGTCTCAGGAGAGAAGATCTACGTCCTTTTAACACTTGCCTATTTGACGGTCCTATGCATACCCATTCAGCCTCATGGCCATGCTCTTGTTCGCCATAATGTCCTGGATAACACACTTGAATAATGAGTAGGCCAAAAAGGTGCTAATTGGAGTCTTTTACAATTTGACTCATAATTTGAACCCCGTGTTGGTACCCATGTGTCTTTTGAAGTCCAATATAATTGGTACGCACTGTAATCTTTGTCTTTTTTTTTGTAGCATAAAACCAAATACAAAACAATTGTAGATAATTTTTTTTCTAATAGTTTGTGAGCTGTTAATGGTGTTTGAATAACTTCTAATTTATATTCACATACTGGACAGTCTAAATGGCTTCCCCATCCTGCTTGTATATATTGGAGCAGTGTGTCCAGCGGAACCACCTCAATGTTATCTGCTCTACTGTTGTCCCTTCAGGCCTGATGTAAGGAGAAGTATAAAGGAAGCTGTGTAGCTGGGACTTGGCAGTTATGTTCTCTGCTGTCATCTGGCATGGGACGTAGTTTTTCTTTTCATCTGACATGAATTTTGCACACAATTTTTTTCAATCTCTGTAATAATAAATTAAAACAGTTGAAAATTAACTTTAGTGTTTTATTGCATAATAGTCATGCAATAACTTTTAAATTCACAAAATAATAATAAAAAAATGTAATGCCTAAAATTTATTTAGACTTTTGGCTGTATCAGAACATAAGAAGGCACCCTACATCATACATCATCCATAACTAATCTGGTGGAACGGTTATCTCCGGTCAGTCGCCCCTTACACAAAGCAGGAGGAGACAACTTGGAGCAATTTGTTTGTACCATGTCTAGTTGTAATATAAAGTAGCAGATTGTGACTAATATTTTCCCCCTCCTAAAGAATTGTTTTGTTCTCATTTTATTTGGGAAGTTAGTACGGTTTGAGTGCAAATGGGACTCTGTGTGGAGGTTATAAGCCTCGCACAAGGCAGGCTGGGAGGATGACACCACGGTGGTTGCTAGGCAACCACTTCCCCTCTTGCCGGGCATGTAGGTAAGGGGAGAAAGCAATATCACGCTTGGCTATGATAAGTCACAATTGAACGTGCCCAAAGGTAGCAGATATCTACCTCCCACGTGCTGCCTGAGAAAGGGAGGACTTGAGGAGACAGCGCTGGTTGTTAAGCAACCACTTTTCCTCGTGTCAGGCATGTAAGGGGAAGAAGCATGGTTGCATCTAGCAACAACTCAACAAACTAAAGGACAGGAGAACGCTATGAATGCCACGCTTGTCACATATTTCACTCATGGGTATTGGATGTTTGCATAAACAATTTNAGGCAACCACTTCCCCTCTTGCCGGGCATGTAGGTAAGGGGAGAAAGCAATATCACGCTTGGCTATGATAAGTCAGAATTGAACGTGCCCAAAGGTAGCAGATATCTACCTCCCACGTGCTGCCTGAGAAAGGGAGGACTTGAGGAGACAGCGCTGGTTGTTAAGCAACCACTTTTCCTCGTGTCAGGCATGTAAGGGGAAGAAGCATGGTTGCATCTAGCAACAACTCAACAAACTAATGGACAGGAGAACGCTATGAATGCCACGCTTGTCACATATTTCACTCATGGGTATTGGATGTTTGCATAAACAATTTNGGACAGGAGAACGCTATGAATGCCACGCTTGTCACATATTTCACTCATGGGTATTGGATGTTTGCATAAACAATTTGATCATCTATGCTGTGTACAAGAAATGGATGTTGTTAGGTGCCAACCGAAAATATGCTCAATGTTGCATTGAAAATAGATGCTGTAGATGTTTCACATAAGGGTCAAATCTGTAAGTTGCAATAAAAAATATTACAAAGTGCGCAATGATTATCTGAGAAAAAATTACATTATTTTGAACATACAACAACATACAACACTGTCGTTTGTCCAGAATAATAGTTGATTGAATCTTTCACCCCCATTGCAAGAACTATTCATTGTTATTTCACAGTCTCCCAGTAAACGAGTCATCAGAGTTATCAAAGCCATACTGTTTTGTCCACTGGCTCATTTCACTAAGTTCTGACTTTTTCATATTCTATGTGCACCTCCTCAAAACCTCTCCAACCACCCCTATGTGCCACAGCTCACTGAATTCTGTCATTTCCTGTGCCACATGATGCTAAAGGCCAGTGTTACAAGAGAACCAATGATAGAGCCTGTCCTCAGTGTTAGTGCTGCATAGCTATGTCTGGATGCAGAATGGTAACCGCTGGAGAAAGTTGATGGCTTTACAAACTTTGGGACTCTGGCTTCCTGTTCATATTAGACTGCAGACCTTGTACACACCACCCAAGGAATAATACACAATCATTTATTACATACACTTAACAAGTACTGCATTTCTGCATTTACTGTTTGTGTAAATTGTAATTTTATTGAATATATTGAATAGTGTTACAGTCACTTTTTACATCCCTGATATTTTTTTGCCTGTATTTTACATGTGTGTATTTCCTTCGGTCCTGCGTAATACACACACAGCATACATTTTTTTTTTTTTTGTTAAAAATTTTCCAGCATTAAAAAAAAAAATACTGCTTCATTGAGGAATGCAGAGTATGATATAATAACATATGATAAGATATGAGAATAACTTGCCAGTCATTGAGATGTGACTTACTGGTTGTTTACCAAACTCTCACTTGAGCTGTATATCTAGTCTTCCACTCTTTGTTGTCAACATACTGCTCCTTTTCACCTGGCTAAGTACCATTTATACCCCATCCAGCCAGCTGTAGGAAAACCACCCTTTCTGTAATGTGCCCATCTGCTCTCAACTAATCTGCACATTCATACTTCTATTTATTTTTATATTGCTTAGAAATTAGGGGTTGATGCACATACATTGCCAGCTTACAGTGTCATAAATGTATACCGTCATTGTCTGATAGTTACGTTGGAATTTTATGTGCTGCTTTTGAATTTCATGTTATTACTGTCGATTGAAGATAGAAATTAAATTGTTCACAGAAAACTACTGCTCATCGACGATTCGCAGATGATGTACCGCTTGAGGTAAAGAAACAGCGCCTTATACAAATGACTGCTTTGTACAGACAAGAGGTTGAGAAGTTGAACAGATCCAAAATTGGCTCTCTGGAGTTAGTTCTGGTTGAAGGGGTAAGTAATCAGTGTCATTAATTCTTTTGATCAAATTTTCATTAAATTCCAGTAAACAATTCTGACCATCACTTAATACTAAGGCAAAAATATTAACCTCAAATATTTTGTTTGTATAAGTACATTCCTAAATTTTTTTTAAAGCTATTAAAAATAAATGGATAAAAAACAGTTGTATATTCAGATAATGTTACATTTAGTGATCTTATTGTTTAGTGTCTTTATGGTTGTTTATGTTCACATTGAAGTCGCTGATCTCCAGCTGGTTCTCGTGAAATTGTAACTTGTATTAAAATATACTGGATCATCATATATGCATTTCATTGTATTAAAAAAAAGCAATAGATATTCTGCAAGCATGTTATTTTTCTTGAAAGAGAATGCTGTTTATATAGTGCAGCATTAGGCTAGTCCTATGACCACGCATTCATCATATACCTTCATTTTGCATAACTTAACATCACATGGTTATTAGACATATTTTTAGCATTTANGACCACGCATTCATCATATACCTTCATTTTGCATAACTTAACATCACATGGTTATTAGACATATTTTTAGCATTTAATTTTTCTGGAGTCTGAAAACTTCAGTCTTTGTGTTTACATGACATAAATTGGAGAGTAATATAAATTTTCATATTATGTTTTATTGGGTAGTACAGGTCTGCCATTTTTATGTATTTCATCTGTTTTTATAGATTTTTATATTATCAAATGGTTTATGTAATGGAATTGAAGGAAATATAGATTTTCTCTTTCATGGCTGTACGTATGTGTTTACAAACAAAAGGGTTGGATTCATAGATACGCACATAATATGGATGCTAGCATCATAATTTTAAACGTATAGTTAACACCCAAGTGTCAGTAAACCAAACTACAATAGTGATTTGTGTCAACGGTACTGAAAAAGTATTAAAACTTTGGGATGTGCTGAAAATGTTGAAATGTTACTCTAATAATAGGCAAGTTGGACTAATAACAAAAAAATTAAAAATATTCCACATTTGTGTTTTACAATAATGCAAATTATTACTAAAATCAGCTATGTGAAATTATACTTGATTTATATCTATTCACATACATAAAAAAATGTACATTCATACACGCAAAAAAGTAGTAATTAATCAGGTGAATATGTGTTGCAATTTTCAAAAATGAATTAAATCATTAACCTTCAATCTTCCAACAACAGCCGTGAAAATGTATTGAATGTCCACTTTACACTAAAACACGAACACAAAGCTGACAGCTGTATTTTTCTCTGCTGTGCTCGCCAATCTTGCTACATTTGAGAACTAATAAAATATGAAAGTTGTGAACACAAACTGCATTGCAACTGNGACCACGCATTCATCATATACCTTCATTTTGCATAACTTAACATCACATGGTTATTAGACATATTTTTAGCATTTCATTTTTCTGGAGTCTGAAAACTTCAGTCTTTGTGTTTACATGACATAAATTGGAGAGTAATATAAACTTTCATATTATGTTTTATTGGGTAGTACAGGTCTGCCATTTTTATGTATTTCATCTGTTTTTATAGATTTTTATATNTTTCATATTATGTTTTATTGGGTAGTACAGGTCTGCCATTTTTATGTATTTCATCTGTTTTTATAGATTTTTATATTATCAAATGGTTTATGTAATGGAATTGAAGGAAATATAGATTTTCTCTTTCATGGCTGTACGTATGTGTTTACAAACAAAAGGGTTGGATTCATAGATACGCACATAATATGGATGCTAGCATCATAATTTTAAACGTATAGTTAACACCCAAGTGTCAGTAAACCAAACTACAATAGTGATTTGTGTCAACGGTACTGAAAAAGTATTAAAACTTTGGGATGTGCTGAAAATGTTGAAATGTTACTCTAATAATAGGCAAGTTGGACTAATAACAAAAAAATTAAAAATATTCCACATTTGTGTTTTACAATAATGTAAATTATTACTAAAATCAGCTATGTGAAATTATACTTGATTTATATCTATTCACATACATAAAAAAATCGACATTCATACACGCAAAAAAGTAGTAATTAATCAGGTGAATATGTGTTGCAATTTTCAAAAATGAATTAAATCATTAACCTTCAATCTTCCAACAACAGCCGTGAAAATGTATTGAATGTCCACTTTACACTAAAACCCGAACACATAGCTGACAGCTGTATTTTTCTCAGCTGTGCTCGCCAATCTTGCTACATTTGAGAACTAATAAAATATGAAAGTTGTGAACACAAACTGCATTGCAACTGNGCTGTGCTCGCCAATCTTGCTACATTTGAGAACTAATAAAATATGAAAGTTGTGAACACAAACTGCATTGCAACTGGCATTTATCTATGAGTAAATTTTTGAACAATGAATCGTGAAATAGATCATATGACACTTTAATAAACAGTGAAGTACGGAATGTGTATTGTCGAATACTGCAGCGTTCAGGTGGTGTAGATTTATAGTCAATGAGTGTTTTGATAAATGCAACCTAAAAATAACACACGCAACACTCGCAAAAAAAGTACACAGTGTACGAATGCTGCAGTAATATTTTGATTTTTATTTATTTTGACTCCAAATGTTCTGCTATTTAACTGATTATGTAATCTTGGTGATCCTCAATTATGGATTTACTGTAAACGATTCGTAATACCAACAAGAAGCTTTATTACTGCCCGGAATGTGCGTTCATTCTCCTGAGTTGTGTTGCGTCCCTGTTGTAGTGACACTTTAAAATTACGAAAGTCACTGAAATTTATAGGAAAATAAAGAAATTAATACTCGTAGTAACATTTTGTTGTGTAAAATACAGTATAGGTTATTCACTGTAAAGTGAGCAATTTTGAAAGCCATCTCATTTGTAATAATAGTCAATAAATATATTTTTTTTANAGGTTATTCACTGTAAAGTGAGCAATTTTGAAAGCCATCTCATTTGTAATAATAGTCAATAAATATATTTTTTTTTAGCCTTAGATATTAACTTTTGAGTGTAGTGGAATCTACACACTGTGTTTGTTACTTACATGGCAATATTTATGTAACAAGAAGTTACTAATATAACTAATAAGCCTACTTTCTTCAATATGGGTGCAATTAATTTTTAAATAAGTTCTTAAAACTGAGTTGGTAAGTAGACTTCTTTTTGAAAGCAATAACATTAGAAATGAAACCAGAAATATATGCAACATTAGTGAGACAATTATAAANAGGTTATTCACTGTAAAGTGAGCAATTTTGAAAGCCATCTCATTTGTAATAATAGTCAATAAATATATTTTTTTTAGCCTTAGATATTAACTTTTGAGTGTAGTGGAATCTACACACTGTGTTTGTTACTTACATGGCAATATTTATGTAACAAGAAGTTACTAATATAACTAATAAGCCTACTTTCCTCAACATGGGTGCAATTAATTTTTAAATAAGTTCTTAAAACTGAGTTGGTATGNATTAATTTTTAAATAAGTTCTTAAAACTGAGTTGGTATGTAGACTTCTTTTTGAAAGCAATAACATTAGAAATGAAACCAGAAATATATGCAACATTAGTGAGACAATTATAAATACACACGTGCTGTACCCGGGGCTTCAACCAGAAAACCTCGTATAATAAACTAGCATGCAATGCACTGCATTATGGAGATCAGATTCAGAGCATCAACTTCGGATTTAATCAGTCTAATGTTTATAATTATAAGGTTTACTAACCTGAAATATTTAGAAGGCAGTCATAAGTAACTGATCTACTTAAAACATGGAAGTTTACATGGCCTACTGTAGCGCTACTTGTGTGAAGAATTTGGTAGAAATTGTTTGTTCGGTCCCTGAGATATGCCATAAAAATATTTTATTTACTTATTTAATGCTATCATACAAAACTTCCAAAAAAAATTGGCTCTTTATACAATGTTTTTAATGTATAATGTCTACATACAAAATTTGGTTGAATTTGGCTAAATTATTTAATATAGGTGGCAAACTTACCTAAATTATTTATGATGCTGCCATTTTAAACATTGTTGTCTGACCCATTTAAATCATGGAAGTTTGCGTGGACTTCTGTAGTAGTACTCAATTTTGTACACATTAGTTGAAATGCTCCAGTGTAACATTTCGTAGGAATCGTTTGAGTGGTCCTCGAGATATGGCATAAAACCTCCATAATTTTTATATGGCGATCTTCATAAATGGACGACAAAAAAAGTAATGTAGTAGCACATTTGATGATTGAATATTGCCAATTTACAAAGCTAAATTAAAATAGATTATATAACTTTGTAGGTGTAGCACACAAAACTAAAATGATTTTATAGCCGACATTATGAAAATATGTGTGTCATACTTAGAAAATACATATATTAATATGGCCTACCATAATACAACGTCTTCGCCAAATTTTGTAAGAATGGGTTGATTGTTTCCCGTGACATGAGATAAAAACTTTATTTTTTATTGGTGGGGCTATCATACAAAATGGCAGAAAAATGAGCCTCTGCATAGACATATTTGATGGTTGTAATAGGCACTGCCAGCATACAAACTTAAGTTTGAATTTATTTGGTTGATAAAATATACTGAGCTAAAATATTTATATAGCCACCATTTTGAAAATAAGTGCCTGATCTACTTAAANTGGGTTGATTGTTTCCCGTGACATGAGATAAAAACTTTATTTTTTATTGGTGGGGCTATCATACAAAATGGCAGAGAAATGAGCCTCTGCATAGACATATTTGATGGTTGTAATAGGCACTGCCAGCATACAAACTTAAGTTTGAATTTGTTTGGTTGATAAAATATACTGAGCTAAAATATTTATATAGCCACCATTTTGAAAATAAGTGCCTGATCTACTTAAANTTTGGTTGATAAAATATACTGAGCTAAAATATTTATATAGCCACCATTTTGAAAATAAGTGCCTGATCTACTTAAAACATGCCAGTTTACACCACCTATTGCAGTACTATTTGTTTGCCAAATTTGGTAGAAATCTGTAAGTTGTTTCCAGAGATATGACAAAAACTTTATTTATTCGCATGTCGCTATCTTACAAAATGGAGGACAAAAGATGCTCTCTAGATACAGTTGATATTTGTAATACGTACTGCCAGCATACAAAGTTAACTTTGAATTGATCACATGGTTTTGATGATATAGCATTCTGAGCTATAAATGGCTATATGGCCGCCATTTTGAAAATAAGAGTCTCACATGCTTATAACATACCACTTAATATCATCTGCCTCAGTATTACTTGTTTGCCAAATTTGATAAGAATCCTTCAATTGTTTCCTGAGATATGATATAAAAACTTCATTTATTTGAATGGTGCTATCTTACAAAATTGCAGAGAAAATATGCTACATGTATAGAGTGTTGATAGACGTTATATCTACTGCCAAAATACAAAGTTAAAATTGAATTGATTTCATAATTTCGACGATACAGGATTGTAAGCTTAAATAGCTATATCGCCGCCATTTTTAAAATAAGTGTCTGGCATGCTTAAAACATGTCACTTAACATCATCTTCATCTGTAATAGATGTTTGCCAAATTTGATAAAAATCTATGAATTTTTTAACAAGATATAACATAATAACTTTATTTAATCGTATGGTGCTATATTCCAAAATGGCTTGACAAAAATGGNTTTTTTAACAAGATATAACATAATAACTTTATTTAATCGTATGGTGCTATATTCCAAAATGGCTTGACAAAAATGGCTATGTTTTGATATGTATGATGCTCCTAACAGATACTTTCAGTATAGAAAAATAGGTAGAAATTGTTTCAATGGTATGGCAGATATNATATGTATGATGCTCCTAACAGATACTTTCAGTATAGAAAAATAGGTAGAAATTGTTTCAATGGTATGGCAGATATACTAAATAAACTTAAAAAGTTGTATGACCGCCATTTTGAAAGTAAGTATATAGTTAAGTTTAATCATTTCAGTTTATTTGACCTATCATAGTATTACTTGCCTGCCAAATTTGGTGAGAATTGGTTTAATAGTTTTCGAGATATAACAAAAAATAATTATTTCTTTATTTGTTGCTATTTTTCAAAATGGCGGACCAACATCTATTTCAAAATTTAATGCTTACACGATGCTGTANTTTCTTTATTTGTTGCTATTTTTCAAAATGGCGGACCAACATCTATTTCAAAATTTAATGCTTACACGATGCTGTGCCAGCAAACAAAAATAGGTTGAATGGTTCCGGAAATATGATACATCACCCCAAATATTAAAATGGCCGCCATTTGGAAAGTAAGTGCCTGACGTTGAAAAATATAAAAGTCAGGTGTCCTTAACTAAGTACTGTATGTGTACCAAGTTTGGTGAAATTCGGTCCGCTCGCACACACACGCGCCCACATACACACAGCCATGAAAGTGATCTCATTATCCTTTCTTTCCTCCCGGAAGTAGGCTAAAAAGGTGGTTTAAAGGATAGAAGAATGGCTGGAATAAAAAAGTAACTACGACCTCAAAAGAGCTCACTTTATCCCTCAAAAGAGCTCACTTTATCGTGAGCAGCCTAAATGAATAAATACAGTGTGCGTAGCAAACAGAGAATTGCTGTGTGTGTACCCTTTATAATCTGTCGTATGTGCAAAGGTTGTGATTCCACTACATTATTTCAAAGCTTCCACATTGTAATGTTTTGTGAGCTAAGACTCAAATGGAGTTTGCTATAAACATTAGCTCGAACTAGCTCAGTTTGAAAGCAAGGTACTCTGAATTGAAAAAAAGTTTGTTGATAGAAAGAGAACTAAAAGTAAATTAATAAATGATGAGGCGGTAAATTGTTTACTGAAAATTTATTGCAGTTTCTTGTACAATATTGGAGTTCAAAAAATATTTATCACTCGTGGCAGTAAAAACAAGAAAAAGACAGAATCGCTGCCTGTTAATGTTCACTTGAAAAACTTCTCACTTCGGGAATAATTAAACTAAGAAGACGGGAGAGAATCACTACTTTCTGGCCTGGCGCCCTAACGACTCCTCACACCGACAGAAATAAATTTAGTAGATGTAAAAATGTCCTAAATATAAAAGAAAGTTAAAGTCACGGGCGTTGCTGGTGTGAGTGACGATGGTTATTCGCTGTTCTTCTCTGGACGAGCGCCTCTCGGCTTCTGTTACTTCGGTTTGACATGGGTTGTGCCTGCTCTATACATTGATTGAAAGTTTCATCATCTGAACATGGCCCAATTGGGGCATTGCGTGGTGCGTTAATGTCTAAAAATAGCACACAAACTCAGACCTGACTCTGGAAATATAGTATTGCATTCATGTGGCTGGTCCCGTCAGCCAAATGTGACCAACTGCACTTTCCTTATTTCATCATGTATTGCAACACGACGGTTACGTGTCAAGCTTACTAATCCAATGAAAAAGTGCCATGTCATCGTATGAAGTCTGCTACGACTGTTGAATGACTCAAATTAAATAATGCATTTGGGAAAACAAAAATATATAAAATACAAACAAATTATTATTGCCACGATATTCTAAATACTGAATTAGTTACTATCCTTTACAAAATATAGAAAAATTAAATATTTCCTGAATATATCAATTACTATATACTGCAACATTGCAATTCGTGCAAAGTTGATGCTAGTAATTCAATGGAAGTTGTTGCGATGAACAAAAGAATTCACTACTCAACTCTACATGAATAGTGAAGTGTGAACATTAGGTACGTCAGTGACTTCATAAGCAGTTATTATAATTACTTGAATTTTAAACATAATAATGTTGTGCAGTTATAAAAACAAATTTTGTTAATTTCAATGTGATTTAGAACACTGCTATCAAAATGGCAATTATATTCTGAAGCTAGGCAAAGGTCTATTCTGGAAAATAATTTCCTACAAAACTTTACTGGTATTTTTGTCACAAAAAACAAAGAAAACGTGACTTTTTTTTTTGTTGAGAATTGGGTGCTCACAGAATCCCCANATGACTTTTTTTTTTGAGAATTGGGTGCTCACAGCATCCCCAATTCACAAAAACAAACATATTGTGTGTACGAGTAACTGCATGTTTATTGCATATGTAAGGTAGTGTTCTTGCATAATTTGTAAATTATNAGGCAAAGGTCTATTCTGGAAAATAATTTCCTACAAAACTTTACTGGTATTTTTGTCACAAAAAACAAAGAAAACGTGACTTTTTTTTTTTTTGAGAATTGGGTGCTCACAGAATCCCCAATTCACAAAAAAAAACATATTGTGTGTACGAGTAACTGCATGTTTATTGCATATGTAAGGTAGTGTTCTTGCATAATTTGTAAATTATNAAACATATTGTGTGTACGAGTAACTGCATGTTTATTGCATATGTAAGGTAGTGTTCTTGCATAATTTGTAAATTATAGGAAGTTCTCTTGTTTTACTGCCTGCGGGTGATATAAGTTTGACTGTTTTATTGTAACAAAGTGGAGTGAAGTTGTCACACTTTAAATGTTCAATATTTTGTGTGTAGAATGCTATTTTAATGGTTAAGTTTTGGTCAACATGTGGACATTTCCTAAGCAGGAAAGGTTAAGGTAAATGTAAAAACGTCAAAGTTCAGGAAACATAATTATAATATGGGAGAGTTGCATTTTATTTTGATGCACAACCTGGGTCGGTATGGATGGCAAGTCTCTCCCTCCGGAGCCTGGAAGCAATTGTTCCATACACGGGATACTGTAATGTAATTGCTGGGGCCCTTTCCTGGTAACTCATTAACTCGCCCCTCTGCCCTTGGAGGTGCCGAAATAGCAGCGGGGCGAGTAGTGGTGCAGGTAGGGGTGAATACGGTTGCAGTACGGACAGGCTTAGCTGAGCAAACACCCGGGGAATGTGAGTTAACTTTTAGCTGCTGTAGTTGGTGTAAGCCTGATGGGATATGGGTGGTGCTTAGGCAGGGTTGGTGGTAAGTGTGATTCTGGCCTCGTCGCTGTGAAATGGCCTACTACTAAATTATTTCCGCCAGTGTGAGGGGTCATTCAGGGTGCCAGGAGAGTGTTTGTCTTCTCTCCCGTCTTCGTAAATATAATATCATTGTGAAGCAAGTGTTTTTGACTGGAGAATAATCAATACTGAGATTCTTTTCTCATTCCTGCTTGTTTGTTGTGAAGTATTTTTTTGTTCCGCTGCTGGAACTGAACGGCATAGTATAATAAAATAATGCTTGGTAAAACCTCATGCCGCTTGTTTTTTTTAAAACATTTTGGGAGACACTGGGAAGTTAAGTTCATGCCACTTGGATGTTATTTTTTTAGAAGATGTCTCTCTCTATTAAAATAAATTTATATTTAATTTTGAAAAAGTAAAGTTTTTACACTAAGAGATGATTGATAATGAACTTCATGCAAAACATTACATTAACATAAAGGGGTTGGGGGTGGACTAAAATTGGTCAAAAAATTTCCCAAGAATTTATAATGACCGTGCCTCCATAAAGACCTTATTTCTGGAAACCATGAGGGGTAGTTTTAGAAATGTTCTACTAAACTTTTCTAACCATTTTTTTTTTTTTGTGTTTTTGTGTGTGGGTGTCATACGCATGCATGCCGACAGGCACACACACGTGCATGCACTTGAGCACACACACATGCGTGCATGTTTTTAATGAGTTCTGTGCATTGTTGTAGAGTTTGGTGTAGTGGTCCATTCTACGTTAGGATCTTAACATTTTAATAGTGCTGTAAGAAAACTTCCACCAAAGTATCGTGAAAGCCTTACTAGTAACTTAAGTAACCAATATAATTTCCATCATTTCGATACTGTTATTGTTACTTCTGCAGCTAAGCAAGAGATCACACCGGCACATGGCTGGACGTAATGATGGCAACACCAAAGTGATATTCCCAGAAACTGAGATCCCTGAATCTTCAATATCAGAAGCTACAAAGACTATCAAGCCTGGAGATTATGTAGTTGTAATGGTAAGTTTATTAATAATTGTATAAATTTGAGTGTTGCCAACTTAGCATCAGTGATCAGTAATTCCACAGTGCAAAATTCTGAATTCCAATGAGTTCATAAAAATAAAACAAGTCTTTCTACAAGCATAATTGCGGTGACTGTAACAAATAGTAAATTTCTGTGCTGGGAAATTTTCTAGAGAAAATATGATTGAGTTTTCCCACCTTCCCTTCAGCTTCACGTACAAGAATATACTACCGCAAATATAACAATAAATATGATATGGTCGGAGTAGGCAGCTAGGCTACTGTTTACGTTATAGAAAGTAGACAGAATGCACAAGTACTCACAGGGCAGTACTCGTGAATATGCACACACACACATTCATGCATGCACACGCACAGCAAACCGTGAGCCTAGCGGCCAGGAGGTGAACTAGGGCGAGGTGGGAAATTTGTAATATAGCGGAGGGCTTACATGAGGTTTAAGCCAGGTGTGTCTCTGATTTTTTATAACAAATTAAAACTTTGTGGCACCCATTTGTAAACGTTTTTTCGAGGACAAGGGGAGCTCCAGTATGCTCTTCTAGGGAATTAGTAATAATAATAATAATAAATACTTCTGCCTATTCAAGCAAATTTACATTTTAATAACAACTCTTATGATTTTCCGANTAATAATAATAATAATAAATACTTCTGCCTATTCAAGCAAATTTACATTTTAATAACAACTCTTATGATTTTCCGACAATAAGCTATCAAAAATGGACTTTGCGTTTCGCAAAACTTATGTGCCGCAAAACTCTATTTCAAGGAACTGTGAGGGGTAATATTAGTAGTGTTATACTGTATACATATACTGACGTGTAATGTGGATTAGAATGGTGGCGACATCACTGTCACACAAGGGTTCTATTGTACCGGACAGAGGCACTGGCTGATTTACTGTGGGGAAGTTAGGTTGGATTGCCACTTATTGGTCACCCTGCTGAGATATGGGTTGGGGCGAGTAGCCCTATGGCCTGGCACAAAGTCAGGTGTGGTGAGAACAGCTCTATGCACGNGCTGAGATATGGGTTGGGGCGAGTAGCCCTATGGCCTGGCACAAAGTCAGGTGTGGTGAGAACAGCTCTATGCACATGAGAACAGCTCTATGCACGTGAGAATAGCTCTATGCACTGGTGGTGTGGACAATGGCACATTCTTACTTGCAGTGNCACCCGGGGAATGTGAGTTAACTTTTAGCTGCTGTAGTTGGTGTAAGCCTGATGGGATATGGGTGGTGCTTAGGCGGGGTTAGTGGCAAGCGTGATTCTGGCCTCGTCACTGTGAAATGGCCTACTACTAAATTATTTCCGCCAGTGTGAGGGGTCATTCAGGGTGCCAGGAGAGTGTTTGTTTTCTCTCCCGTCTTCGTAAATATCATTGTGAAGCAAGTGTTTTTGACTGGAGGATAATCAATACTGAGATTCTTTTCTCATTCCTGCTTGTTTGTTGTGAAGTATTTTTTTGTTCCGCTGCTGGAACTGAACGGCATAGTATAATAAAATAATGCTTGGTAAAACCTTATGCCGCTTGTTTTTTTTAACATTTTAGGAGACACTGGGAAGTTAAGTTCATGCCACTTGGATGTTATTATTTTTAAAAGATGTGTGTCTCTACTAAAATTAATTTATATTTAATTTTGAAGAAGTAAAATTTTTGCACTAGAGATGATTGATAATGGACTTCATGCAAAAATGACGAATTTTGACATAAAGGGGTTGGGGGTGGACTAAAATTGGTCAAAAAATTTCCCAAGAATTTATAATGACCGTCCCTCCATAAAGACCTTATTTCTGGAGACCATGAGAGGTAGTTTTAGAGATGTTCTACTAAACTTTTCTGACTATTTTTTTGTGTGTGTGTGTGCGTGTGTTTGTTATACGCATGCATGTCCACAGGCATGCATGCACGTGAGCACACACACATGCGTTCATGTTTTAGTGAGTTCTGTACATTGTTGTACAGTTTGGTGCAGTGGTCTATTCAAAGCCGAATTGCTTCTACGTTAGGATCTTAAACTGTTAATAATGCTGTAAGATAACTTCCACCAAAGTCTTGTGAAAGTCTTACAAGTAACTTAAGTAACCAATATAATTTCCATCATATCGATACTGTTTATGTTACTTCTGCAGCTAAGCAAGAGATCACACCGGCACATGGCTGGACGTAATGATGGCAACACCAAAGTGATATTNTGTTACTTCTGCAGCTAAGCAAGAGATCACACCGGCACATGGCTGGACGTAATGATGGCAACACCAAAGTGATATTCCCAGAAACTGAGATCCCTGAATCTTCAATATCAGAAGCTACAAAGACTATCAAGCCTGGAGATTATGTAGTTGTAATGGTAAGTTTATTAATAATTGTATNTCAATATCAGAAGCTACAAAGACTATCAAGCCTGGAGATTATGTAGTTGTAATGGTAAGTTTATTAATAATTGTATCAATTTGAGTGTTACCAACTTAGCATCAGTGATCAGTAATTCCACGGTGCAAAATTGTGAATTCCAATGAGTTCATAAAATAAAACAAGTCTTTCTACAAGCATAATTGCGGTGACAGTAACAAATAGTAAATTTCTGTACTGGGAAATTTTCTAGATAAAATATGATTGAGTTTTCCCACCTTCCCTTCAGCTTCACGTACAAGAATATACTACCGTAAATATAACAATAAATATGATATGGTGGGAGTAGGCAGCTAGGCTACTGTTTACGTTATAGAAAGTAGACAGAATGCACAAGTACTCACAGGGCAGTACTTGTGAATATGCACACACACACATTCATGCATGCACACGCACAGCAAACCGTGAGCCTAGCGGCCAGGAGGTGAACTAGGGCGAGGTGGGAAATTTGTAATATAGCGGAGGGCTTACATGAGGTTTAAGCCAGGTGTCTCTCTGATTTTTTATAACAAATTAAAACTTCGTGGCACCCATTTGTAAACGTTTTTTGAGGACAAGGGGAGCTCCAGTATGCTCTTCTAGGGAATTAGTAATAATAATAATAATAATAATAAATACTTCTGCCTATTCAAGCAAATTTACATTTTAATAACAACTCTTATGATTTTCCGACAATAAGCTATCAAAAATGGACTTCGCGTTTCGCAAAACTTATGTGCCGCAAAACTCTATTTCAAGGAACTGTGAGGGGTAATATTAGTAGTGTTATACTGTATACATATACTGACGTGTAATGTGGATTAGAATGGTGGCGACATCACTGTCACACAAGGGTTCTATTGTACCGGACAGAGGCACTGGCTGATTTACTGTGGGGAAGTTAGGTTGGATTGCCACTTATTGGTCACCCTGCTGAGATATGGGTTGGGGCGAGTAGCCCTATGGCCTGGCACAAAGTCAGGTGTGGTGAGAACAGCTCTATGCACGTGAGAATAGCTCTATGCACTGGTGGTGTGGACAATGGCACATTCTTACTTGCAGTGGGCGTAGCCTGGGGGTAGATCCTGGCCTCTGCTGCTGCTGGCTGGAACTGGTGCCCTGTCCTGGAACGGCAGTGGTGATGCGGCTGGCGGGGCTGGTTGGCTCCTGCGGTGGGCTGCTGCTTCTCGTAGTTCTGAAGTACGGGTTGGCGATGCCCGGTGGTACTGGAAGACCCAGTCGTATGCGCACTACGAGTGGGTGCGGCTCGCATGCAATCTTGTGGGTTGGCTGGAGGAGGAGGCTAGGGGGAACTGGGAGGTGAGGTCTCTGCAGTTGTCGGGCGGCGTGAGCAGACGGCACTGGGTTACAGAACAATTGGCTAGGTTCAGAGGCAGTAGCTGCCCTCTTAGCTCTCCACCTTGCACCTCTTCTATGGGTGAAGGGCATACGTGGAGGTACTACAGTCTACTACACTAAGGAAGAGTAGGCGACAAGTTCCCTAGCTATGAGTGCAGCCAGTCGGGGCTAGGCTAACCCGAATCAAACCTGTCACTCCGACCAGCTATGATAATGCGGTGGATGGAGCAGTGGGTTGTTCTTGATGACTAGTGGTCGGGGCTCTGCCGTACGTGCGCACCAGGTACCTTTGCGTACCTGGTCCACAGTATGGGTGGCCGTCTAATGGGTATGTATTGTGACGTATGTGCGCCTGGTTAAGGGAGCCCTCAGTTTAATCCTCACTGGCGTGAGTTGGATGCTTCTTGGGTTGACGTTAGAAAGTGGGTCAGTGTTACGGCTTGTCGTTTGTTTCGGCGGAGTATAAAGCGCTCCTTCTATGGGCTGAGGTTCTTTAAGTTTGGGTATTGGCTGGTTATGACGAAGTCTGGGTCTTTGCTTCTGGAAGATTGGTCCCCAGGTTCTGCTGTAGCTTTCGGCTCGGTGGATGTCTCCCTACTTTCAGCTGTAGGAGGCGAATGCGTTCTGCCGGACTCTGTGGTGGGGTCGGAGAAGGGGTTGAGACATTTCGGTTACGTCCCCATCTGATTTTCAGGCGTTCGTGATCTCCGACACAAATGTGGTGCCGCCCGCAATCTATCACGTACTGCTGCTGTTGCAGCCAGGGCTGCCCCAAGATCACTTCTACCTGTGGTGCCACTAGGAACTCCACCGCGGTGACTTTATTTCCTGTCCAGATCACAAGCCTCATTTTTTCTTCTACCTGAAGGTAGCGGTCTGACTGGGCCAGCTGGACCCTTTGGTCGGTGGGTGTCAGGTGGGCTCGTTGGTTTGGTGTGAGGAGGTTGCTCCTTATAAAATTGCCAGTGGCAACTGTAACTAATATTACGACGGCCGTTCACTGGTTGATCCCAATTGCTATGCGTGGTGTGTCCGGCAAGTAGGGCTCATGGGCCTGCATCTGGAAGGAGACGTCGGGCGCTCCCACTTCCCTCGTTGCGGAGCGCTCTTGTCTCTCTCCTTGTCGGCAGTCTTTGTGGAAATGCCTCCCCAGGCAAAACCATCACTTAGAGAGTGTCTGAGATGGGGAGGGGGAGAGGGAGGGTTCCCTTTTGACTTGGACGGCTTAACTGCTTCCTGGGTTTTACTGCTACCCTCCTTGTCTAATACTGCCTGCGCCTTGAAATTCCGCTCTGTCTCGCGAGCCCTCTGCACTAATTCAGCGACAGATTGTGGTTGGGAANTCCAGATCACAAGCCTCATTTTTTCTTCTACCTGAAGGTAGCGGTCTGACTGGGCCAGCTGGACCCTTTGGTCGGTGGGTGTCAGGTGGGCTCGTTGGTTTGGTGTGAGGAGGTTGCTCCTTATAAAATTGCCAGTGGCAACTGTAACTAATATTACGACGGCCGTTCACTGGTTGATCCCAATTGCTATGCGTGGTGTGTCCGGCAAGTAGGGCTCATGGGCCTGCATCTGGAAGGAGACGTCGGGCGCTCCCACTTCCCTCGTTGCGGAGCGCTCTTGTCTCTCTCCTTGTCGGCAGTCTTTGTGGAAATGCCTCCCCAGGCAAAACCATCACTTAGAGAGTGTCTGAGATGGGGAGGGGGAGAGGGAGGGGGAGGGTTCCCTTTTGACTTGGACGGCTTAACTGCTTCCTGGGTTTTACTGCTACCCTCCTTGTCTAATACTGCCTGCGCCTTGAAATTCCGCTCTGTCTCGCGAGCCCTCTGCACTAATTCAGCGACAGATTGTGGTTGGGAAAGTTGGAGTAGATTACGCAATCTCGGGAGCAGCATGCACGTAATATTTTGGACACAACTTTCCTCGTTCCATTTGGGGAAAATCCAGCAGTACATCTTCACTTTTCTGTTTATAAAAATTTCAGCCTCTTCCTCGGTGGCCTGGGATCGGCTGTGGAATTCCGTGGTGAGGTGCGCCATCACTTCCTCACGTGAGAACTGGATGGCAAGGCGTGAATAAAGTTGCCCCTATTCTGTAATAAACTCCCCAAACTTATTCTACCAGTCTAACGCTTTTCTTTTTTTTTTGGGTTTTGACAACCCATTGTTTGGTTAGTATCCTGTTCTCACTAAACTCTCTCTTTCACACTCCTGCGTAAAGGCTACCAGGTCCTCTTGGCGTCTTCCCACGAATTCCGGTATTTGGGGATCGTCGTTACCGGGCGGACGTCATTCTGTGGGGAGTGCCTTAATTATTCTGTCTGTATCCTGCCGTTCGCTTACACACCTCACACCTATATACTAAGTCAGGTCTGGCGACCCTCTCATCCGGCCAGCCAATACACACGTGGTGAAATGTTTGCGCTCAAATAATTAAACTCGCTGTGTTTACGCCCTGTCCTGTGCAAGTAAGCCAGCTGCAATAGGCAGTCTGGCAGGTCCAACATTCATCACAATGGTATTCCAACCCGTCAGTGTAATGGAACTCATCATTCCACCCTAAGCACAGGTAGTGGAATCTATTCTGGCAGTGTGCACAACTAATGAAATTTACCCCGGTTCCATTGCATACGGGTATGTTGCATCTTTCGGTTCAGGTTTCAATGGCCTCTTCCATTGTGGTGGCGGCTTCGCCATGTTCGGCAGCGCTTAGGTTCGATTCGGACATGTCTCTGCTAGTAAAATTGAGTGCCACAGGGTGTTAACAGACTCTCCGAAGTCTGTGTGGTTATTGGTTGACTCCCTGCTAGATTACCTGGGTTCTCGGGGTCAGGCCAACCAGAATCAGTCCTGTCACCCCACCCAGTGAAGATAACGCAGCAGTGGATGTAGTGGGTTGGCTGATCTGGATGTCCAGCCGCTTCATGTACGTACGAACCAAGTACCTTTGTGTACCTGGTCCACAGTATGGGTGGTCGTCTAATGGGTATGTATTGCGACGTACATGCGCCCGGTTAAGGGAGCCCGCAGTCCTACACTGGTTTCAGTAAAGAGTATTCAAGACGTAGTCTCCTGCTTTTCCTTAGTACATTTGCCTTCTACATGGATGAAAGTCGCAATCACCCTAGAATAAGTACTTGGGGTTAGGTAAGATCACGTGTTTATTCCCAGAGGAGTAGACATGGTGGCGCATACTAACTCCTAGCTATCAATGAACTGTAACAGAAGTAAGCTATGGTAAACCAGGTGGAGGGGACCTGGGGCTAAACTAAACAAGAGTAGAAAAATGCTAGGTAACTATGATAACTGACCCTAACTAATCTATGCTGTTCTCCAGAAGGGTCACTGGGTTCACTACCAAGCGGTAGGAGTGTAAGGGTGGTCAAAGACTTCTTCTGGGGTCGCTGGCGCTGGGCGAAGGTCTGGAAGGTAGCTGTGGTCCTTCGTGAGGAAGGCGATGGGCAGAGAGCTCAAGCATACAAGGTGGTAGAGTGAACTGTTGAGTATCAACTGGCGTTTTGGAGCTGTGCGCTCGCGTATATAGATGGCCGACTGCGGGTCCTTCGGCTGGTCGGGTATCTTCAAGATAGAGTTCCTCCCTTAGTGGTGCNGTAAGGGTGGTCAAAGACTTCTTCTGGGGTCGCTGGCGCTGGGCGAAGGTCTGGAAGGTAGCTGTGGTCCTTCGTAAGGAAGGCGATGGGCAGAGAGCTCAAGCATACAAGGTGGTAGAGTGAACTGTGGAGTATCAACTGGCGTTTTGGAGCTGTGCGCTTGNCCTTCGTAAGGAAGGCGATGGGCAGAGAGCTCAAGCATACAAGGTGGTAGAGTGAACTGTGGAGTATCAACTGGCGTTTTGGAGCTGTGCGCTTGCGTATATAGATGGCCGACTGCGGGTCCTTCGGCTGGTCGGGTATCTTCAAGATAGAGTTCCTCCCTTAGTGGTGCAGGCCGCATTCTCTCGGGAGAGGCTGAAACTGCTGTTTTCCTTGTGTGCGAGTTGCGTTGCTCCCGCGAGCTTAGGGACAGCACTGGACTGTGTGGCTGGCTTCTGTCGCACGCAGGGGTGTTTACCGGTCATGTGGCGTCTGACATAGTGGCATAGATGGCTTCGGCTGCCGTGTCCTTGGGTGCCTCTTGCCTAGGGGCGTGCTGGTTGGCTCTGAAAGCAAGTCATCCTGAGTTCAAACCCAAATCGAGGTGATGTCCCGTGAAGATGAGGCGGAGTCGTAATTAATAATTATGTCAGTACACATCATGCGTCAATACTATCAAAAATATATATTTATTAATATTTTTGTTTTTTTCATTTTTTTTGTTAGTTCTTCATTACCTCCTTTTTTTTGCTAAAGAGAAGTGTCAAATAGGTTACTATTGTTAAGTGGTAAATTGGGAGTTTGTGGGACGGTTAAAACAATTTACACTAAATATTTGCATTCAAATAAGCAACCAAATCAGCAAGTTTATTCAAATTATTGACTTGTAAGTAATATTTTTTAAATTCAGTTTGAGACTTAAAAATTACTGACTGGAATGCATAATGCACAGAGAAACTTGTTTTTGTAGCATGGATGTAGTCTGCGTTTGCAAATTCAATGTGTTGAGTCCATCGAGAGATATAAAAGTATTATGTTCAATCAGTGTGACCAGCCAAAATATTGTAGCTACTATAAATATTTTAAAAGAAAGAAAAAATTTGTATATTTAAATTTAATGCTTTTAATGATTTATTTTTATTAGAAACTTTAAATTTGTAAGGTTATTGAAAAGGGATGAAAATCATACTAAAATTGGTAAAATGTATTTACAAAATTTGCTGGTATGTCAAATAATATAAAATTATATTGTTTATTTCCTTCTAGCCATTATGTGAAAATTAAGAAAACCAAACAATGCTAAAGCTGGTGCAGAATGTAGGAAGGGAAATGTTATGTTAATTGAATGGTAGAATTAGCCTATCCTTACCAAGAAAATGAAGTTGTTTACTGTTGGAGTATGTGGATACATTTCATTGGGTAAATTTATTTTGATTATCGATACAAGTGATTAAAATATTCATGTAAATGGCATTTGTTTTAATTGCAGATAAATGAAGCGGGTTCACAAGTGCTGAAAGGTATTCCTCTGTACCACACTACCTTGGGCGAGTATTACTCGCAGCATAATACTGTATTCTCTGTCAGACAGTCTGCTGGTAGGTGACGTGCAGTGTGTGTTTGAAGAGTGCAAATATGTGTAAAGAACAGTCAACTATAGGTACCCAAAAATAAATAATTAATTTTTTTAATTTTTGAATGTGTTTCATTATTTATATATTGCTCCAGTTTGAATATGTCGTAAACGGAAGCAAGTTTTGTTTTATCTTTACAATGCACAAAGGCGAGTCTACATAACGGGAAGTTACTGTAAACTAAGTAGATGATGGACAGGTGNTTTTATCTTTACAATGCACAAAGGCGAGTCTACATAACGGGAAGTTACTGTAAACTAAGTAGATGATGGACAGGTGGTTCATCACAAAACTTCCTCAGAAATAGGGGTCAATATAGTTCCACCTGCTGAACATAGTCATGTATGTGTACCTGCTATGAATCCTTTAGTGCCTACAAAGTTTGTGCCAATATCTGTCCTCCTGTATGTACTATTAATCATTTACAGTATGCGACACCATAGAAATCTCATCCGTCAAGGACTAAGAGCATGAGGAAAACTTGAACTTTGTGGAAGATTATGGAACCTTATTAAATTATTTTCTTGTCTGACGAGAATAATATTTTTAGGTATTACGAGGGAAATAAATATTGTCCAAGTTAAAAACATTTCACCTACATATTTCCTGTGTATTTCAACTTACTTTGAGGTCGGCACACTTTGACCAGCTTTAAAGACAAGCTAGACGTTAGTCGCCTACATCCATACCGCTGCAGGGACACCATGTTTTATTGGTCCATATTGTCACTTAATGCCATTCTACTTGTCAAAACGACACCAGTCTTTCCGTATTAGCCGGCTGCCAACCAGTGGAGTGCCGAGTTTACCATTTTCTAACGAAATGTTCTTTTGTATGTAACAGGATGTACATCCCATCGTGTTGATTTCCGTAACCATACAAAAATTTGTCGTTCATTCACGAAGATCGTTGTTAATGTTGTTTTAGTTCCTATTTAAAATTCTTATGAAATAGGGAATTGATAAAGTATACCCAGACCAGTTTTGTTTTTTATGTTGAATGACATAATCAAACGTGTTCCCTGAACTACACTCGAGTATAGTCCTCTAAGTGTTAAACAGATTTATACGAAACTTCAAAAATATTGAATCATCAATAGAATTTTTTATGATTTGATGAAACAAATCTTGTCTAGAAAAGTTCAATTTTTTTTTTTCCTATCAGACAGAGGAGAGTAGCAATGACAGTGCATCTGTGCCATTTTTATGTGATTGTATTTTGAAGAAAAGAGGTTGTTGATGTACTGCATTTCATATAAGTAGACTACATTTTGATAGACAATGTGACCAACCTACACATTATGTAAATAGTAGATGCGCTCATTTGTAAAGTATTGTATCAGCTAATGAGTTGTGGAATGTATGTTGTTATGTTGGTGGTGGTGATGATGATTATGGGAGAAAATAGTACTTGGAACTGAAAGTTGTAATTCAAAACTTAAATTATAGTTACATTTATGGTTTAAATTATATTTTTTAAGTAATGTACAATCTTTTTGGCTTTTAGAATTGGTTTAACAATATGTTAAGCAATTATGGCAGAACATGCAGACATGATCAGTGGAACGTTTCCAGCTTGGTGGACGCCATTCTGCATTTAATCTTTTTAGGTGCGTTTATGCGAGTACCTGGGGCGTGACACTCTTCTGACTGTGACAAGGCTAGAACAGCCTAAAGATGTTGCCCGTGGCACTTCAAGCTACCTCCCCCCTTTTTTTTCCTTTCCATAAGTGACACAATGACGAACATTTTGAGGAGTAATTTCCATGATGTACTGTAGTAACTAGTCTGCAATAGCTCAGCTATGGTATTAGTAGATTTTTATTAATGACCATATGACTATCTTACCGGAGAGAAAAAGGTTTCAGCACTGACTTTTGCAAGAAATGTTTATTTATTAATGACAGAAATTAACTACCATAAATTTTATTTATGTGATACGATTCTGTCCGCCAGAAATTGAACTGTGTACATAATGAGATTGCATTCAATACTTGATGCCCTACCTACTGGGTTCTGTGGTCGTTGGCTGGCGTTAAGGCTCTCCCCCTCCCAGATGGCTGGGTAGCTGGAGGTGCCATTTTGGCGGGGTTATTCTTATGGGCGGAGTCGGCTGGTTTTGGGACCTTGATCACTTGGTGTCAGGTGCGCTGGCTAGTGTAAGTCGGGTCGGTACACGAGTTGGTGTGTAGCTGACAACTAGGCTCATGCATCTGACCACCCTATCAGTGGCTGAGGGCCGGTTGGAGGTTGTTGGTTTCCTAGGTGGGTAGGGGAGCAGTGGTAACACAGCTCATGGCACGTGCCAGATCACGCTCTGATGAGCTGTTGTGCTGGTGATAGAACCCCTCTGCAGGGCAGCTTCCTCCTCTGTGAGCACCCAGTTTGACACTCTCCAGGCCTCTTAACCAGGGCTAGTCTCTGCTTGGCTGCTTTTTCCCCCCACTCGGCCCTGTGATGAGAGATAGGATGTACCGTAGGGATAGGCACGGCCTAAAGGAAGTAAGGTGAGGTTGTTGAATGGGGTAGGTAGGCTTAAACTACGGATCTTCAGCAAGTAACGTGGTGATTGGGACTTCGCTGGCAGTTCCCAAGCACCTGACTGATGATGTCAGCAGCAGGTTAGGTGTGTCCGCTCGTGTGTCAACTTGACAAGTGGGACTTCGATGGCTGACCTAAGTATGTACTGGAGGTGACGATAGTCCAATGAAGGAAACCGCTCTTGTGCTATTCAGGAAGACTGACTTCGCTAAGCATCACGACGAGACAGTTCTTCAGGAGGTTAAGGTTGGGAACAAGGGTTCTGGCTCGTTACTATTACTGCAAGAATGTAAGAGGTATGGTGGCGAAGCAGGAGATATCGGGAGCAAGGCTAAGAAGTAGAGTGCTGGAAGTGAAAACTCAACCAAGTTTGGATTATGTCTGTTTATTGACTTGTCAATAAACACACATAAACCAGCCTGTACCCTGGCTAGGACCTGAAGGGTCGATCCTAGGATGCCAACCAGAGTGACGCCAAGATGCGGTGGTGAGGGTTACCCCAGTCAATAGTACTCTGACTTGTGACATTAATGGCAGAGCTACTACGTAGCTAAGAAGCGCAGAAGTCTTTGATGAGCTGGCGAGCAGCGTGGCAGAAACGATGGGGCAAAGTGACATCCTGCACTGACTGATGTGAAACAGTAGCTGATTAAGTCTGACAGCCTCGCCTCGAACTGTGGGCCATGAGCTCTATATACAGGCAGTCCTGTACTTTCATACATAATGTGTTCCTGAAAATGTGTATGGAAGTTGAATCATATATTTGCGTATAATAAGAGGGGCTCCATTTCAACTTCCAAGGTTACAAAAAAAAAAAAAAATTGGTAGAAAGATAATAAATTTAATTGATTAACGTGTTATTTTTAACAAGTATTTCTTTGCAAATGACGAATAAATGTTCATGTGCAATACTTTCTTACCTGGAATGTTGATTTTTCAACACCTGTATATGTATTTGATTGCAAGTACTATGTAATTAAATATGCTTCCTACTTTCTGTAAAATTGTTGTGCAAATGTAACATTTTTTTTGTAGGTTGTAAAAACTATGTAAAAGATTTTCAGAGATTCTTATATTATTTTAACAAAAGCACTCATTTGTATTGTGGTAATATGACAGCCATATCTAAACATTCATAACATATGATCCACAAAGACTGGAAAACATGGCAGGCGGTGTTAGATGTCAACTAAGAGTGCTATATTAATATGATGATAGGTTGCTGGTCGTATGAAAGTTGATTTAGGGGTAATAATATGTCATGTATGAGAAAGCGAATTATACGAATCTCGAATGTATGAAAGTCGACGGCTGCCTGTATACTCTAAGAATAGGGGTCGTAGAGAGAGAGCGGTGGAGAAATGGCTGAAACTGGAGAGTCCTTCCCCTCCGCGGCTGAGGGTCGAAGGGAGGAAGAGGCCCGACCATGGTGCAAAGTGGGTTGCGGTCCAGCAAGATGCATCAGCTGGTCGAGTCAACCCTGGGCTTCAAAGTGAGCTGTGGCATGTGCAGCGTAATGTCTCTTCTTAGGAGGGGCCGCAGCTGTGGTGAAACTGGATCAGGTTAATGACGCCAGTGGTGCTTCATACTACTTGCCTTTATTCATTTGGAGTTACTGTAAGCACCACAAGTCCTGGCGGCGGGGCCTCCCTAGATGCATGTGCTTGAGCCAACAGCACTGCCCAACTTGTGGCAGCTGATATTAGCGATGGCTCGGATGTGTACAAACTGTTACAAAAATATTTCATGCTCATTGACAAACGTGCAACTGATCATACGGAGACTAAGGTTTTTGGCACTCCATCGGGCTGCGTGCGCAGCTACCTCTCCCTTCGCAGGCCGCACCCCGCTCCCCATTAATTCACCCGCCAGCACTTGTGATGTTAACAGTAGGCTCTCAAATAATGCTTTAAACGTAATTGTAATGAACATGGCATGTAAAAAAACCATCACAAATATTTGGTGAATTTTTTAATTAAATATAGATTATATTAATTATTATAATTTATACACAGAACAGTTAACACTATGGCATCATTATAAGAAACATCTTTGGGTCGACACAGAATAATTTTTGTGGGAACCATTTTATTTACAAGTTTATGCAATTGTTATGGTTTTAGTTATATTTGTACATCGACATCAAATATGGCAGTGCAAAACAACACAGTCTTCCATCAAACCTCACACGAGACTTGCAGATACTATGTTGGCATCCTCTCCCTGGTCGTACCTGTGGCGTGGCTGTGGCTGGTCAATCAACTTGCTGGGGTGATACAGTGCAGTGTTGGGCACCACACCGTCACTGTCCATGTGTCCTGCACAGTAACACAGCATTCTGTGAGCAAGCACTTGTCATGCACAAAAGCTAACAAAAGAATATGACATGCCACGTAGTCATCCTATTGGTTGGTGGTACTTAAACCTATAAAATTCTGATCTCAATTTCCTTTTAAACTGACTCATGTGTAGTGTAGCAGGCAACCTAGCTTCTGGTGCTTATTTTATAACCTCAAGTAGGAGGTCCCTTTTTTTTAACTACAAATATTTATGGAGGGTGGAGGGGGATATAGGTAGGGAATCACTTGACTATGACTAGTCTATATTTATCATCACTACCATGTATTTTTAAGTAGTTAATTCTCTGGAAACATGTTATACCGGATGAGGCATTTAAGGCAGGCCACTATGAATAACACTGCCAATTTCAGTGGTAGAAGAAAATGTTTCAGACAAAAGTTGCTTGGGTCCAGGTGCTAATAATTTGATAGTGGTAACGTCCCAATACGTGGAAGGGTAAAGAAGATACAAAGGTGAACCGCTTGAATCTTAATGGAATGATAATCAATATTAACACCCATCAACAGTGCATATGAAGTTGTAATAAATACAATATTTGCCGGTCATTCAAGATCGCTGAAGGCAATGACGAAGCGAACTGTGCCGCTCCCACAGAACAATTAGCCCCCTCCTGCCTCTCTCTGCTCCCCCCTCAACACCTCAACTACCCCTTCTCTCCCCCTCCTAGGTCTCCTCTAACCACCTCCTCTACACACTCTATCCTCTCTCCCTATATCTCATTCCTCTCCTTCCTATCTCTCATCTCCACTCTCCTCTCTACATCCTCCCCTTTTGCTCTTCTCTCCTCTCCCCTCTCCTACATCCTCCCCCTCTCTACCCCATTCTCCTCTCCCTCACTTCTCTCTGCTTACCCCTCCTCCCAACCCGCTTCCCTCTTTTTAATTTACGATATATGGAAATAAACAAACATTTACACACTGCGTAAGTGTAACTTTGTCAGCTCGGGTGCATTTAAATGATTATAGTAATGGTTTACAAATACATTTACAAAACATGCAAACTTACTGTTTGTGAATTTACAACCTTCCCCTCCCTCATCTCTCCTTCCATCTCTTTTCCCCCTCTCCATGTATCATTCCTCCCTCCCTCCCTCTTCTTCTCTCCCATTCTCCATCCCTCCCTCTTCTCTCCCATCCTCCATCCCTCCCTCTTCTCCTCTCCCATACACCCTCCCCCCTCCTCATCACTCCTCTCTCTCTCTCTCNCCTCTCTCTCTCTCTCCCTCACTCCCTTCCCCCTCCTCATCACCCCCTCCCACCCTCTATGTCTCTCCCTCCTCTCTCCCTCCGTTTACTGTTCATACATGCCGACTTGCTCTGTCATAATTGCTAAACATGTTTTTTTAAAGTTCATTCTCTAAAAGCCAAAAAAAATGTAATATTGCTTTAAAAACATTATTTAAACCAGAAATGTTTGAAGTATAACTAAAATTTTAAATTACAACTTTAAGTTCAGAGTACTATTTTCTTCCAAAGCATTCATAAAAATCACCAACTTCACAACATGCATCCCGCAGCAATTCATCAGCAGTACAATACTTTACAAATGAGAGCATTTACTGTTTACATAGTGTGTAAGTTAGTCACATTGTCTGTCATATTTTACCCCACTTATATGAAATGAACAATACCCCCTGGAAGATGGCTGATGCACGGTAAAGGGGGTGGGCAAGGCGGTGTGGGGTTAGCGGAAAGATGGAGAGGGTGTAAGTGCGTAACTGCTGTGTGGAAAAACTTATCAGTAAGCGGTTGTCTGTTTCCACAGATGTGTTGCCCCAGAGGGAAATGGCACTGGCAGGCCTACAGTGAGGGGGAATTGTGTCAGGCTTTCCAATTCCTTATTGCCACTTCTCCGTTAACTGCCTATGGTCCTAAACTCTGCTGCGCTAGATAGAAACTACTTTGTGTCACAGACTAGGGAAGCACCGAGGACAAAATCTCTTGACGAGGACACGATGGTAGTGTTGCAAGCACGGCCGTCAAGGACTCTGAAAGAGCATGCAGACTAGCTAGGCATTGTTCTTTTGGATTCTTTGAGAGTGTATACATGACTGGAAGAGACCTGAAAGGTCCGGTTGCTGATTAACAACTATTGGTGCACAGGAGTCTCGTGCCTGGCANAGGTGGCAGTGGTATTCCAGCCTGCCCTGCATGTGTCACTGAGAAGTTGGTTTGTGTGGATGGTATCGGCACCTGGTTAGATGCAGTGCAAGGCTTCATCGTCATCCCTGTGTCAGTGGCTTGACATGTCGGCAACAGCTTGTAGGGTAGCGAGGGTATCTCGTTGCTGGGAAGAAAATGATCTGAGGCATCATGTGACAGCTTTCAGAGTTGTTAAAATTCATAAAGAAGTCTGATTGCTTTCTTACATTGTGTGTGTGAATACTTAAGATATATGAATGGCTCATTTAATTTTCCACATACCACTGAGATACCCTCGCAACATTACAACAACTGGCACAGCAATGGAGATAAAGCATTGTATTACCACACACTGACTGCCGATGCTACCTATATGAACCCAACCTTCCTGTAACACAAGTGTGGGGTCGGTGTAAAGATTTTTCTGTATGCAAGCTATGTGCAACACATCAGCCATGGCTTCAGTGACATCGCGCACATTATTCATTAAAAGTGGCCTGGTCAGTGCTTACTTGGAAAATGTGCATTTATTTTTCGAGAAAGTGAGAATTGTGGCCACTAGGCGCTACTGAAAATCGAATGTCAAATATTTACTAAACCGTTTGATACGAAGCAATATAATTTAGAACATTTTTACAGGATAGGGAGATTATCATTATGTTATGGGGGTGGAGGTAATATCGTGCCCCCTTTTGATGTTCTTGTGGTTCATCACCATTTTTTTGTCATTACTTTTGAAACACTAGATGTAATGCATGTTTATGTACTGTATGGTAATGAGAATGTGAAAAGCAACAAAGAAAGGTCTTGTCTGCATTCGCTATGCCAGCATATATATGTTTAAAGGTGTGCATAAGAATGCCTGAAGGATACACAAACTGAAATGCAGGGTAGCAAAAGAACTAGGCATTTTCCAGACAAGCAGGCATTGAACTACAGTTTTGGTCATTTGGAACGTTTGTCGGCAAGTTACCACAGAGATGTAGAAATTTTGTTTAGCAATGAAAACAGGGTCGTGGATTACAATTGTTGCATCACATTACGAATTACTATTGACAAAACGTCCATGTAACTGTTGTTTTTGTAATGAAAGCATGCATCCACAATGTAGTTATGGTATATAACTGCAATCATGTTATCGACTGAGATAATATTGACATTTATTGAGTAGGTAACACAACACCGCAAAGTTTAGCGCACTCTGATTACGTCAAGTGTTACAACATTATGGTGTTAACATGTAGCACTAGTCAGACAAAATTTTATTCAATTTCCATCTGGTTTGTGATAGTTAAAAGACGTACTGTTGTTATCTGGTAGGTAGACAGAGAGGATAGTATGTTGCCCGATGCTAACATCACGTCAACGTTCTGGCAAACAAGCGGTTATGATGTGCGCCAAGGCAGCGCCCCATTAGAACTGTGGGCCTATTACAAAGTGTAGTATAGCCATTTAAAGTGTAGCTGACTTATACGTAGGACCACGGTGGTGTAGTGGTTAGCCTTCCACCTAGACAAACCAGATTTGATTCCCAGCTGGGTCGCTCCCAGATATTTGAATGCGGGAATCGTGCCAATGATGCTGCTGTNAAGTGTAGCTGACTTATACGTAGGACCACGGTGGTGTAGTGGTTAGACTACTTGCCTTCCACCTAGACAAACCAGATTTGATTCCCAGCTGGGTCGCTCCCAGATATTTGAATGCGGGAATCGTGCCAATGATGCTGCTGTAAGGTGGTTTTCTCTGGGATCTCCCATTTCCCCCACCCCTTCATCCCGGTGTTGCTCCATTCTCACCTCGCTTCACCCTTATCAGCTCTCAAGACCTCTATGTTAAGAGTCGCCCAAATCTCTTCACTCACGTACGTAATATGACTGTACTCATGATGGATTGAAGTAATACGGAGCTCAGTTGCATTGTTTTAACGTATGGTGAAATGCTGTGTAATGCAACGGCAGAAAAGTTCCCAGTTTTTGCAATAATTTGCGCATTCTTGTTAACCTTTGTAGCACAGTCTTTCATGATTACAGACTGCATGTTAATTATTTATTACCATCCATGTTGTTGTAAAGTGTTTCGAAAGTAACGGCCAAAAAAGGCTGATGAACCCCAAGTACATACTGAAGGGCAGATGATCCTGCCACCACACTGATAACAAGTTGAAGATCTCCCTTTCATGTTACATTGTTCGGAATTATATTGCTTAGTTAAAATGGTTTCAGAAATATTTGACGAAATGTAATTTGAAATTCAATTTTCAGTGGTGCGTATAGCAGCCACAATTCTCACTTTATAGAAATACGCCCAAATACATTTCTGCTTTATTCTTCGTAGAAATCACCTCCCGAAATTAACACACTCAGTCCTGACTCACTGTTTATACCTGGATGGTGACATGTTTATTCCATTCGATGAATGATGGTGGACCGAACCAAACTGATGTCAGATCTGCAATGAGCCATCAAAGCAGTTCGCACAAAATACAGGCTTTCAAGCCAATCATCAGCCACCTCGAACTTGGTCGACGACAAGAGGATGCTTTTTCTCGGGCGGATAACAAATGAGAGCCTACCAAGTCTTGTAAACGGAAAAGAAGTCTAGAACTACCTGAATTAGAAGGGGACATCACTAGCGATGAAGCTGATGTGTCCGATGAACAAGAGAGCGCCTGACCCGAGGAAGTGGTGTTTTTGCAAGGAGGTGTGATCAAGATCGGCAAGCGCAAGGTGAAATTCATGCAAAGGCTGTGTAAACTTTTGTTTCATAGGCATCCTGGACACTACACTGAATGAGATTGTCACATGTATAGACACCTGCTTCAGACCAGTTATGCTGCGAACCATAACCCCACAACATGCTGATTTAAGGACAGGACGCATGCAAAATTTGGCATTATCACAGGACTGTTTCCACAATTGGCCAAAGCCATTGGATTGGATCTGCTGCAGAAGATCAACGGCAAACACAAGCTAGAACTAGGTGTTTTGGGTGGTGGTGGTGGTACTTTTATGCATTACTTCAGAGGCACACTGTACGTAAGTAGAATTTTAAAATATTGACTAAAGTGGTGTATGTTTTCCCTTTAGATTATGAAGTTAAATCATAAAACACCATTGATGATAATGTATATTACACCTGTGGATGTGCCACATAAGCTTCAGCCCCTCATATGTATTATTACTTGCGTGGGTGTGTAATGACGCAATATTCTTAATTTTTCGGGACAAGGGTGTAAAATTCTTTCGTGTTTATGAAGCTTTGGAAAGCTTTGTAATATTTTTATCGGGTTTCAAGTTAAAGCCATGGTGGCTTGTTTCCCGTGATAGTTCGTTTATCCGGCAGACATGTGCTTTTGTAGATTATCGGGCGGACGTCTGCTGTTTACGTTTTATCAGGAGTCCGTTTACCGTTTTGTTTCGAAAGTTGTTTTGTTAAGCGTCAGCATTAATTAGATTAGTTCAGGCAACGTCGACAAGTTTTAGTTCCTCCGGCGCCTTTTTGTTGTACGAGAGGTTCGGTTATGTTGACGGCGAAGTCCGTTTATGTTGATGTCAACAGTTTTAGTTCCTACAACGCAGTTTTGTGCGGAGCAGTTCGATAATGGGTTGAGTGTGTGCGTGGCCAGGCCCTTATCTCAGGAGAGGGGGGGTGATAGGCAGCACAAAGACGCGTGTGCCTGTCACCCTTCANAGCATCATACAATGCTAGTCTAGGTCGCGTCGTGTGTGAGGATAACCCCCCACATCGGCCACTAGACTTTTTCTCTGCCGGTGTGGGAGGTTGACGCATTTTATATTTATTTCAATGCAAGTTTGGAGACATTAATGATATGTAAACGGCTGTGGCGCTGGTCTGTACTTTTATATTTATCTGTGAGAGGTTCGTACTCTGTATACCGGCAATTCATATGTGAACTGTGAAACTACAATAGTTAAATAAACACACAACAAAATACTTTGGAACTTCTTTCTTAATTAATCGGCGTCTATTCACTGAGTCTCGTGTTTCTACCTTGAGCTAGTTGTGGCAAAGTAACATTCGGCAGTGCAAACCGACGAACGTTGCAAAATGGTACCCAACTGTGGTGCTGCAATATTGTAAATATGGCTTAACGAGCCGCGGCAAAGTTACAGGTGGAGAAGAGGAGTTGGCACATACCTGAGAGGGAGGGGGATGGACCCTTGGAGCTGCCGTACAACTTGGTGCTGTAACCGGAGTCATTGTGCTGGTCGGCGTCCTGGGTGGGGCTGTACACCGCACTGCGGCTGCGGTACGGCAGCCCAGACACCATGTTCTCGTAGTTGCGTATCGGCATGCCCATCACACCTGCCTCCTGTACACATGCATGCCACATCATTTGAGGGTTTACAACTCTGACAACACTACCACCTATATAAGGGGGTTGATATCCACAATTAATTTTTTATAGTTTACATTTTGTTCTTCAGTATATTTTAGTGGAAAATATTTAACAATAAGGATGACAGGACAACCTTACAAGAGCACACTTGTCATGTAACACACATTGTCACGTCACAGAAATTTTTGTGCAATAAGTCTTGCACTTTATTGAGACATTTAAAACTGCTCAAGAACATTTGCTAACATTTGAGTTTTACAAGATTTTTACATCACCCACATACAGCTTATGTTCATTTGTAGATAACAATATTTTAATTAAATCCTGTTCATTTCAGTATTACTCCAACACAAATTCCTTAACCTAACTACAAAGTACTAGTAATTATTTTATTATTGATCAAATAAAAGTAATCCTTACATAGTAAATATGTTTCTACAGAGAAATGGCAGACACCTATTTGGTTTTGTTTTCTTGACAGTATAAAAATTACACAAATTTGTTTCCAATGCAGTTGTCTTTTAATTTTTTATGTCTCCCACTATCACTGAGCTTACGGCATGGCAGTCTTTTCCCGCCCACCCAATGTTTATATCGCAGTTTTGTACATTGGTCTGTTAAAAAAAATTAAATAAACCTTCACTTTCAAACTCCAGGCACAATCTAAAACTAACTATTTTTGGCATTCGTAGCCAGTTTTGCGACATAAGCAGTCAACTACAAACACCACCCTCGCTCAATAGTTACAAATGCAGTATTTGCTAGTTGTCAAGAACTTAACCATAAAGCACAGAAGATGAAGTTAGCAGTGTGTACGAAAATTGCGCAAATATTTAGTCCATAATTATTACATTCCACAAAAAAAAAAATATCCNACAATCTAAAACTAACTATTTTTGGCATTCGTAGCCAGTTTTGCGACATAAGCAGTCAACTACAAACACCACCCTCGCTCAATAGTTACAAATGCAGTATTTGCTAGTTGTCAAGAACTTAACCATAAAGCACAGAAGATGAGTGAAGTTAGCAGTGTGTACGAAAATTGCGCAAATATTTAGTCCATAATTATTACATTCCACAAAAAAAAAAATATCCAAATGTGTTATACATAGGTACGTACTATTTACTTTCATCATATCACCAACATTTTTGGTTAGAGATGTTAGTTTATAAGTTAAATACACAGGCGTGATTCTGCCAGTGAACGAGTGCCATAGCGATTCAGCTCGAAATATTGTATTGAATTGTACGTTCAACGATAATCTTTCAACCTTGCTATTAATTGATTTATGAAAAATTTCTTTACGTTTTTAGTGTCTACAACGTGATCACCATGCAAATAGTTTTGTTATCTGCACGTATGTGAAGTAAATGAGAGATAATGCTGTATACCAAATGGAAAATTGTAAAACTTAAATGTTTGTAAGAATTTTCGTGGTAAAAGAAGCTTGTATTATGGTTTTAGATACATTTAAACAAGCAATTTCGTCTATGTTTCGTGAATAAGGGAATTATTGCAGAATTTTGCAAATAAACACAATTTCTCAGTATTTTGCATTACTTTGCGTTATTTCACAGTTGCAAAAATGTCTAGGTCCTATTAATCTGGTATTTTATCTTAACTAGAAGTAGTCAGCTGGTAAGATTCATATACCCAAGTAACTTTAGCACATCTTCCACAAAAAAATATTCACTTTATGTTCAAAGACAGACTTTCTAAACACTGAAGATAAACATCATGAATTATATTAATGTGAAAAGTCTTCAACACTTCGAGATTTTAAACACAGCTGAATTGTTTGAAGTAGTTTATGCCCAATGTAGCATTTAAGATGCAATCTGCACACACAGATGATGATCAAACCACAGGTAATCACATGCATGTGCATCATCCACACAGCAGTAATATAAGGGCGAACAGCCGATGAGGGAAGCTTCAAATCTACTCCTACCAAGCACACATGCTGGGCATGTGATTACTAGCGAGCCAGGGCATCCAACCCTTCCTAAAGCACCAAGAGGAAGGAGTGGAAAACAACTGAGATGTACACATCTGCACCAACCTGTTCCCTTCCACCTCCTCCTGGATATGGTTAGTCAATTAGTGATGGGTCATTCGTGAACCATTTGTTCAAAATGAACTAAACATTGAGTGAATTAAATCATACGATTCGTTAGCTACGAAGGGAACTGATTCTTTGGAATCAATTCAAAAAACACAAGCCGAAAGAACTATAAAGATGGAGAAAATAAAAGAAACAGAAAGTTTAATTCATTCATAAAATTATCCGGGGACAAAAGAGTCAGCAGAGCTTGTACAAAAGGCGGTAATAGAGGGGGATGGCCTTCACAACAAGCATCATATTCCTATTAACTCTCTTAATAGATACCACCTGCACATGCAAGTACAAGTACAAAAATGTTTCAAGGAAAATAAAATTAAAACGTCCTTTAGCAATCGCTCTAACTAAAAGAACAACAGATAAATATTACGTAATTGTGGCAAGAGCCAAAAAAAAAAAAAACCGAAAATGGATACCCAAAACAGAGAGTGAATCACGACTCTAAAGAATTGTAGTACGTGAGAATGAAAAGACCGACATGAAGAATTCACTGGAATGAATTGTTTCACTGAACTGATCCAAACAAATCAATTGGTCCAGCTGAATCGTTCTGTACATCATCACAGTCAACTATAAAAGATTATGGAGTTGTGTAGTTGAGTATTTTAACTTTGGGACTTGCCAGTCTTGGGATTTGTACATGTACTGGGACTTCCATCTCTGCTAGTCGGCATTTGAGTCGCGATATACCTGTGTCTCTGAACCACATAGCCAGAATCCATGATGCATGCATGGTTCAGCAGGTAGTTTAACAAGTGACATTGAAAGTATTTTGCTGTTCTTTAGGTGTTTCTGCAGGGCTGCTCTGGTTTATTGTGGCCTGTGGCTCACATGAGATAAATGCCAAACTGTGTTCAACAGTGTTCCTTCCTTTATAACATATGAGAACCTCACTTTGTATCTATTTACACACATATTATTATTAACCCACGTGAGCCCTATAACTGTCAACCTATCCTGATGTCAGCCCAAGCCCAATCCTCAACGTAACTCAAAATTCACTAGCAGCAATTCAATATGTACTAAGTTGTTCAAGAGACACCAATATCAGAATACCTTGTCATCTTTAGCTTTTCTTTGCAGTGAAAATTAATAATTACATTACAATCATTACTATAAAACTTTAAGCATATCTCTCATAGAGAAATTGATCAAAATTAATACACAATATTTATTATGCACGCAGTAATTTTTATTGTCGTCTGTGAAAATAAATTAATGTAACCCAACCTGTTAAAACTAGATCAGTTACTGCAGAATACATGCAAATATCTAGAACTACTTCAAATGGTTTACAAGATGCTCAGTGGTTGCGATATCTTAAGTGTTTAACTTGTGATGAGAAAGCTGAACCAGTGATAGGTGATGATTTGATCCTGATTTCAGAGCACTGTGTCAGCAACCATGTTTTTTGAAGCCTTGTGTGATTAGGTCATCTCTTTGTAACAGTGCAACATAAAACATGAATCTGAGAAAATAACTTTCAGTTTATTTTATGGCTTGAGAAGGCTAGATGTTAAGAATTTCCAGGTCATTATAAGAGGGTGTCCAAACTACGGGGAAATGAGTCCAGCTTTCAAAACTATTATTTACAAGATGTCCACCCACAAGGAACAGTTAGGGAATTTTAACCTCTGTCAGAAAAAAAATGTAAATAATTGCTACACTGCAAAAATTCCTAGTTTTATGAATACTGGAGCATATGCATTGTATAATTTCAATCCTTAAGTTTGTAAATTGGCGGTAATACATCTTTGTCAAGTGACATGAGGGCTATACATACAAAATAGTATTTGTGTGTTTGTAATAGGCACTCACATGAAGTCAACAGCAAGAGAAACATCAATGGGCTGAATCACACATTGGCCCTGCTTGCTCGGCCTGTTGCAGTGTAATTTAATGCTGTTTCACTGATGGCATGTTTGTTCTATCACTGATGGAAAAATATGCTGTTGGAAGGTTTCAATATTCCTGATGATAGGTTAGGGAAAATTATAAGATACTGCCTGGTCAGGGAATTCCAAAATGGAATTTCAGTGGACATTCTGTATTTAGGTGAACAAACCACACACTGCCCCTTCCCCCTGTAAACCAATAGCATAAAGTAAACTTTAAAGAAACTAACCTGAAACCCTTTCAGTCGGTCATCATCCTCCCCATCACTGGATTCAGAACTGACGTCGTCCCTCAATTCGTAATGAGACTCTCCACTTCGAGTCCAGCCTGCTCTGTTGACTTTCTGCCACTGTTGTGGCACTTCCTTCTTTACCTTCCATCCTTCGTTCATATCCTCTTGTGCCTGCTGGCCCTGTATCCTCGCCACCATCTCGTGTACCGAGCGCCTTGTCGGCTGGCCTCGCCAGTCCTCTGGGGCCGGCTCCTGCTCCTCACATCCCTCAAACATTTCCCTGTGTCCGAGGGGCACCTCCTGTCCCGAGTGCGCTTCTACATGCCTCCTGTCGGCCTGCCCGTCAAAGCCCTGGTCGTATCTACCCACTCGCTCTGTTTGATTCTGGTGGTGCGAAGCCATCAGTTCATTTACCAACCTTCGCTGACGATCTTCTTGTCGTGTTCCACTCTGGTGCTCTAACAGATTTTCAAAGCTGCGATTGTGCTTCTTATGAATCGCTTTTTCCCGGCTGGATGTGAGGAACTCGTTAGCGGACCTCCGGTGCGGATGAGACCTTCCTTTCTCCACCAGATCGTCCAGGCTGTGTTTGTGCACAGCGGGGTCTTTGTGGCCCAGCCTTACATCCTGAGCCCAGTTGCCATGCTTCCAGGGAGCACCGTCCAGCTGCTCGAGGCTGTGACCGTTGTCGTGCCAGACGTCTGGGACACCGCGCTCCTCCAAGAGCAGCTCAAGGCTGCGAGCTCGGGGGACAGGAGTTGGGTTGGCGCCAGGAACCTCTCGTAGGGTCCTCTCGGAGGCACGTCCTGGCCCACGGCGTTCTATCCACTCTGCCAGCTGCAGGTGGCGTTCACTACAGCGAGCCCTCTCTGCGACCACGCATCGGGTCAGCTCCGACAGCTGGCCCTGGGTGCGGCGCTCCAGGCTGGAAACACGTTCGTCCAGTCGCTGGTTTGCCTGGTCTATGTGCTCCTTCAGCTCCTGCTTGTCTCGCTCCAGGCGAGCCTCCATGTGTTGGAAGAACGGTGCACAGTAGCAGGTGTAGCCCACACCCACTGGCCCCTGCAGCAGACAGTCAATACAGTACCTATTAGTATCCAGACAGAAAGGACCTTGTGCATGCTGTGCACTACACAGATACATTGGAAATGTGAAATACAGATTTTTTATTTTATTGCAACGACTTAATGCAGAAACAAGCTACCTTGTAGCCAGCTTATGTACCAAATTACTGTGCTGTAACTTGAATCCAACACCATCATCAGAGCAAAGAAAGGAACTAATGATCTTCACTGTTGTTGGGTATATTGACCACTGCATAACCTGACCTACTTAAAATTTATGAAAACACAACTGTACTCATTACAAAAAAGAACTTCTGATATTTGTTGAAAATTTTTTTTTACTGTGACATTTCTGTACGAAAATTTTGGTGTTTTGAGAGTAAACTAAAGAGATACTGTACTTCCAGTTGAGGTCTTTACTTTCCTTCCCTTCCCCCACTTTAAATGTGAATTTGAGTCCAAATTTGTTTAGTTTAGTTAAAAGAGATGTTTAAAAATTTAGGTGAAAACATTAATATAAGACAATAATAACTTTAAAATATATTGTAGAGATGTTCTGTATTTGAAAATGCCTTGGAATGGTTTAAAGTTACTTTTTTATACACGACAAAGACTCCCAAAAGAAACCTGCCATTTGTCCCACTCTTAAAATTTTGAGCATCTTATACAGCGGAATGGCTATGTATAATAAACTTATTGAGTAGTGTAAGTTTATAAGTTGTAGGACACGTGTGGAATGATCTGGTATCAGCAAAACATAAATCCATACCAGTTAATTACGCATTAGATTATGGCTTTTTCTCTCCCAATCTTCAAATAATTTTTTATTGTGTATCTACTAATTACATTACTGTTCACTACAAACGCAATATTTAAAATATATATATAGATATATATATATATATTTTATATATATGAGAGAGAGGGAGAAACACCTCTATAAAAAAACTGAAGGGACTAAATGACAGCAGGTTTGTTATAAAGGAGTTCTTTATGAAAGGGCAAGGGGCAAGGTTGGTGTTTCTTTCCATCTTTTCCAAGCAGAACTGTGTTGTTAAACTTATTTTTGTTTGAAATAATTGTGGAAAGGGTTGAGGTGGCAAGTCTATATCTCTTGGCGACGTCAGTTTTTTTCTCACCTGCATCTATCTACAGCATTTAAAATTTCTAATTTTGTTGCCACCGAAATTGCCTTGCATTTATTTTATCCATTTGTGATTTTCATAATACAAATTTCGTACACATTAAAACATATGAAATAGCTGATGCGGACACAAAATAAATTGAGCAAAAACAGCTGCTGCGACCAGGGAATAAATACGTACAGCCAAAACTGCTGTGCAACCATGTAATTAATAGCACCAAAACTGCTGCCGCGATCATAAAATTAATAGCTCAAAAATTGCTTCTGCGATCACGTAATGAATTATGCTAAAACTGCTTCTACGTTCACGTACTAAATTTTGCCAAAACTGTTACCAAATCAGATTAAAACCACTTGGGAGTAACATAGCAAGGCATAAAGTCATAGTCAACTTCGATAATCGAGACAGGCAATCCAAAGTTGTAGACTTTCGTACATGTTAAACAGTGATCAACATAAAGATCACAGTGCTTGCCACAGCCATTTTGTTTTACCGAATGCCAAGTGCAACATCTTCATGCTGTGTATATCTATGACATTGATCACGCGAGAATGTTTATGTTTTAACACACATAAAATTAATTGTATGCGGATAGCCACAGTTAAAAAAATTATTTTTATGAATAATAAAAGTGTTTATTGTTATTATTTTATTTTATGGCAAAGTTTATTTCTTATAAGTAAGTTTCCCATCACGGACAAGGAAAAATGCTTGTTAATTAGAGGTAAACTAGCATGTACAGTTTTGAATGGGACCAAATTTTTTGTTTATAAGGTTGGAGTTTCTCGTTAGTACAGTGTTTGTAAGGTTGGAGTTTTACTGTAGTATTTATTTTTATAATTATACATTAATAGCTCAGATATGCGTGTACTGAACAGATATGGAAGTAGCTCAAGAAATATATACACATGTTTCAATATTTTCTTTTTAAAAGCTTAAATTGGGGAGATACGGAACACTCCAATGTGGGGAGTGGGACAGAGCCGTACATCGCATAGCCACCTGCAGAACCACTACACAGTGGTGTAGGTTCTGTGAAGAAAGGGTTCAGCTACTTATTGCTAATGTTGAGCGTGGCAACTCACCTTGCGTATGTTACCAGCGAGGTCGAGGTAGTACTGCTCACCCTTCTTGAGCGGCTCGTGGGGCAGCGAGTCGAGGTTGGGCTGTGGGAAGGACTTGGCATCCGGGTAGTAGTGACAGCCATACGGGGACCACTGCTTGCCCAGCGCCATCTTCTGGAAGTGTACCTTGTGCTCATGCTTCTGCTGCAACAGCGCGAGCACACTACATGCAGCTGTTACGCTTGGCAATACCTTTTCTTGCTGAAAACTGATCTGTGCAGTATAGTGTGGTGTCATGACGTAGGCAATAGTAATTAATATGTTAGGAAAATACATTTTTTTAAATACTTTTGTTAAAGAAGTAGTTTACTCAGTGTTTGGAACATTACGGCAAACGTAATTTGTGTATATTTAATGTGTTTTCACTTTTCAAAAATTCATATTATTATTTTAGTTGTTTGACAATGGTAGCGACGATTAGATGTAATTTACTTTTCCTTTCCCAGTAAACTCGGCAAACACAGTTGACTTTTGCAATCTTATGCGATGTAGATAGAATAAGAAGGTAGGTGTGTCAAGGTTCACACTGGTGCTGTGAAGGTTCCAGACATGCAGTAGCATGTTTTGTTATAAATAGCCATGACGATTCTTTGATTAGGCACTTTTGTTAGCATAATGCAGCTAGCCTATGAGGAAGAGATGTGGGGTGGCTTGCTGTGGGTACAAGGGTGGATGCGACCATCGCCACGCAAGGAAAAGTTTTGAGTTTTGAATAAATTTCTGTGTAATGCAAGTGTTTTCTACCTGAACTTAATATTGTGATTCTGTTCTGAACTCTCATCTTGCTTGTCTCATAATTGTTTTGTGCCACTGCTGTGTAATGTCAATGAAACTGCATACTTGATAGTAAAATTCAGCTGAACTGTCCCTCCAACATTTTTTTTTTTTTTTTTTTTTTTTTTTTTTTTTTTTTTTTTTTTTTTTTTTTTTTNCCTGACCTGACTGAACTAAATGAGCCGACAATTTGATTGGTGCTCTCTGGCACAACTGAAACATTACAGTGTGAAGTAAGCAGCAGGGATTTCAGGGTTGGGGCTCCTATGTGACATCTGAGTAACTTGCTCTAATAATACCAATGCCATTGAAAATTTCCAATTTCTCTATCTGTGGTGAACTGAACATGGTTTTATTTAAAATTTATTTCTGGTTTTACATTTTATGAACAGTGCGGTCATTGTAGAAATGGAACCAATTTCTCAGGCGATCAGAAGCAGGGAAGGAATTAAACTTGGTCTAAAGTGAAGATCCATCCCAGAATTTGCTTGGTGCAATTTCATAAAACCGTAAAAAACTAACATAAGGATGGCTGAATCAGGAATTGAATCTTGTGTCCTCCAAAATGAAAGTCTAGTGCGTTACTATAGTGCTGCCTAGAATGTCAACATAACATGAAACTGTCCCTACCTCAAAGTGACAAGTCTGCAGAGTTTGTGGAGTGGAGTTGTTTGGGTGGTTCTTAAGCGTAAGAGCTGATGAGTGTGAAGCGAGGGTGAATATATGGAGCAGTACCAGAATGCACGGGATATCCCAGAGAAAACATGCCGAACAGCATCATCATTCGGCAAGATTCCCACATGCAAAAATATGGTGAGTGACCTGACTGGGAATCGAACTTGGTTCGCCTTGATGGGAGGCAAATGTCTAACTGCTGCACCAACCACGGCCTCTAGAATTTATGACGTGGGAATGATGTGGCGGTGAGTGGTGCCTGACAAACAGCATTTTAATGATGGGGAAACCGAACATAAAAAATTATAGACAACCCTTGATAAACTGAAAAGAGGATGGCCATGTGAACCAGTGTGTGTGTGTGTTGGCCAACCCACATTAACAGATATCATCTATANGTGTGTGTTGGCCAACCCACATTAACAGATATCATCTATAAGATGATTATTACAGAAAATACAGTCATCCCCAATTTAGTCACGACAAGATGTAAGAACGATTGTAGGAAATCAAGCTTTCCTACAATAATATCTAGGATTCCCCGGCATTACTCAGAGAATAAGCTCAAAAGAAAATCNGTAGGAAATCAAGCTTTCCTACAATAATATCTAGGATTCCCCGGCATTACTCAGAGAATAAGCTCAAAAGAAAATCTAGCTACAAAAACATTTATGTATTTTTATGTACAAGTTTGTGGTAAGGTTTGCAGAGGTAAAACAGGCAAGAGAATAAGATTGAAGAAGAACACAGCAGCATCTTTAAGCATAAAAATAAATGTATATTTAATTTTACAGTAATATCAACACTTAAAAATAAAAATAAATATCACAAAAGCCAAAGAAATGCTGAAATATCCACGCAACATCAATAAGGAAAATGGATTCAGATAAAGCAATCTGGGCACCCCCTTTCAAGAGCCATCATGAGAGTCTCATCACACTGCAGAGGAAAATTTTTCTCAGATTGGTAAACCACTCCAGCCTGTCAATATAACCCCAGCTACTCAGCTCCTAACTGCCCAACAGTTTTCTGATGATGATGGTGATGAGGTGCTTGATTAAACATATGTAATTTTAATTAATCTGGTGTGACTAAAGGTAAATCTATGAATGTTCCTGTAATGTTTGCAATAGAGGAAGAAAGTGGGTTGGGATGTATTTATCCAAACAAGAGTCACAGAAGGAACAGTTTAAAGGAGTACTAAAAAATAACATGCTGAGCAAATGTAAAATTGATAATTCAAGGGAACTAGTGGAGTGAATTTTTCAAAGTAACAAGGATATACCTGCAGTAGGAAAAACATTTTTGGTATGACGGTTTGGAGGTCATTATTTTGACTACACATGAGAATATAAAAAAAAATATATATATATATATATATATATTTAGTACTGGATTAGAAGCTTTTTTTATTAGCATACCTTCTTTTTCTCCTTTTGCCGGCTGCTGCTGTCCTTGCTGCTCGTACCACTCTCATTCTTCTCACGCTTCTTCTCATTCTTCTCTCCCCGATCCTTCTCTCCCCGATCCTTCTCCCCACGGTCCTTTTCCCCACGTTCCTTCTCCCCGCGTTCCTTCTCATGGCTGCCCTTGTGGCCACCTTTGCTTTTGCTCTTTGACGATGATGAGCTGGTAAGGATGATGAGGATCTCGTTCAAGTCCTTTCGGGTGGCAATGTCACGAGCTGTCTCGTTTTGCTGAAAAAATCGCAGTGGTTACAATCATTTGTTGAAATTACAAAGTTATGGTAAACTAAGTTTGTACCAGTTTTTGTTATTATTATAACAGTACCCAGTTGGAGACAGTCCCAACTTAAAGAAAACCGATCGGATCTTAGAATGTAAAGTACATCCCAGAACAGTTGGCTGTACTTAGAAACCAGGTGTAGTTTTACCATATGGATAAGAGAAAGGAAGAAAGGGGATTATCATAGCAAGAGAGCTGCTTGAATGCATGTGCCCAGATTCCAAGTTTAACACACAGAAGCTTACTATGAAAATTTTTTATATACACTACATGTAAATATTTTTTTAATAACTTTCAATGAGTTGTACATTAGAAGTAATATTTTCAATACATAGTAGTTGTAAAGAAAAGGCGGAAGACGTATGTTATGATTATTAACTATGCAGTGTAGCATGCTTCCCTGTGTCCAGTCCATACTGCAATATTTCTGCTAGAAGTTGAGCTCATCTCAAAGACATTTTTGATGTAACTTAACTATAAAATATAATAAACCTTAAAAAGAGTAACATAGTGTTAACAGTAAACCAATTAATTTTGAGAGTTAAAGAATGATGTTTTGAAGAACAAATTTTGGGATTCATGCGTAATATAACTGAGGGTAAATGTGGTTTTTATGAAAATTTGTCTTTTAAGGCAAATGTCAAATTATATCCTGAAGAAAAATGTATCTGAGCTCGCCCCTCGATAGATAAGCCATAAACAGGCTTTGTGTCCACTTCTTAATACAAGAGCATAATGTACATTTTTAACAACTTACTGTTCGTAATGACAGCAATGAGGCATACAAAAAAAAAAAACTAACTGGCTTCTTGAATCTTGACTATGAAGGATGCAGTTAACAGTCATTCAGTAATCCAAACATATTTGGAGGATAATATTCTGAAACAATACCTGATGATGTCTGAAGACCAAGACATGCAACAACATACTACAACACAGACAGCCTTAGCACACACTCCTTACTTTGTTTTTGAGGTTTTTGTCGCAGCCTGCCTCCAGCAGTATCCTGGTCAGTTTGCGCCGCCCCATCGCCGCAGCTATGTGCAGCGCAGTGTCGCCATTCTGCGGGCAAACCAAACAGCAAGCAGTGGACATTTTATTCTGGAGAGTGCAGTATTGATGCTACGCCAGTGCCCTTTTTTGCCATTTCACATTGGAAATCATTTATATAATTAACTCATGTTAACTCTCTTCTAAAACAAGCTCTTTAAGCACAGGAGCTATAAGAGTTACACTGGCACGTGCTACAAGAGCACCATCACCACTATGCGCAGAGCTCTGAACTGGCGTACAGTGTTCTCGTAGTGCTGTGTTTACATATAGTAATTTCAGCGATGGCCCTAAAATGTTATTGATGAACGAGTCTGTAGCAAAGTTCAACACACACTCTTATTATAGTTTGACTCGTGTTCGGCTAGTATGTTCCACGATATGGCAGTCTCAAAAAGTAATTTTTAGTTATATTAGAGGGCTCCAGAATAATATTTACAGCATGCGTTGTAACTTTAAAATATCATTCCTTCCTCATCTGGGGTATGATGTCTTTTCATAGGTTAACATACTGGGGACACCTGTAAAAGTTTCATCAAAAAAACCAGGGTTTCAAACACACTGCACCGCAGTTCAAGCTCCAGGCAGGTGGATCCCTTAACCCTGTAATATATTATCCCAAGTATACTTGTTTGTTATGCACAGCATGGTAACATTATGGTTTATCCTTACGCCATGAAAAAACAGCACTAATACATCCTTAGTATTTTTGCACTTGCCACTGCTGGCATGCTGACATTTTATAAAATGTATAGGCTATTCACGGTTAAGTGAGCATTTTTTAAGGCCCTGCAAAATTATTTCTTTCAACATTTTTCCACAACTTTTAAAAATAAACATTGCCATGTGACTAATAAATACAGTATATATATTTAACCACTCTCGAAAGTTAACGCCTGAGGCTACAATAAAATATATTTATTAGTGGTTAATGCCTGTTGGGAGGGCCTTAAAAAATGCTCACTTTACCTATAATTGGCTGCTGCTTGTACCTACAGCTTATCCTGAGGAGTTTTTTACTGTGTTAGTTAATATTTCACAATTTTTAAGAATTGGCAGGACCAAAAATGAAAAATTAATTTCTTTACATGGTTAAATGGGTACAGAATTACAGCATTGCATTATTACACCTATCTCTCTAATCTAAAATTCAAGCTGTACAGTAAAAAAATCATCTCGACCACTGATAAAACTGATTTATTAATGTTAAGAGATCTGATTTAAACTTGATGACATCTCTTTCACCAGTTATGTACTTGAATTTTCCAATCCCTGCAGGAACTAACAAGGTGTGAAACTCAGAAAATTATTTTACGTGTATTTTCATACCCCAATAATTACCTTGTTCTGGTCAGACACTCGACACTTGGCACTGATGAGGATTCGAGTGACACCCGCATGCCCGTACCTGGCACTCGTATGCAGCGGAGTGTCTCCGTACTACACACATAAATGAGACCCAGTGTTATGAACTGGCTGTGTTTGTTTTAACAAAAACAAAATAGATTAGCAACCATTTATGTTGTTTAGTAACACATAATTATTTGAAGTTCATGATAGTTACTGGAAGAAAACCAGATTCAAAACTATGCACAAATATTTTAATGTTAAATAAGTTGTTCATTATCATTACAGTGATTATAACCATTTGATGGGAATACATCTAGTTCATCATAATTTAAATGTAGATAGAACTAGACATTTATTTACGTACTGTTTTGCAGTCAGTATGACAGAAAAATTGTCTAACTACACTATAAAAATTAATAACCATTAAAAATATAATTTTTCTTTTCCACATAATACAAAACCCTCTATTATATTTATAAGTCTGTTATATAATTAAGCTGTAAGAAATAAATGTCAATGCCCCCTTGACAATTGTAAATAATCTCCCCCCCTCTCCTTTTACAACCTAAATTTGACAAACAAAAAGCATGGTAAATATGATATTTTATTCATTTTATGTTTTTGTAGACACTACTTAACACTTTTTGACTTAGAATTATTTTTAACACTTATAATAACCATATAATGTATTATAAAACAATATTTAAGCAAGAAGCAAAAAAAATTGCGTGTAGCAAAATGAGACATTTGAATCTCGCAATTGTTGACCATACATCTGATATACAAGTTTTGCATTTAGAATAAAACAAAAATAAAGCAAAAAAAAAATGTTAAAATAAAAAATCAACATATTTAAATCTTACAATTGACCATATGGTATACAGATGAATAAAACAATATTTACTTACTTTTCAAGTGAAATAAATTTTAAAGACAATGCAACGTCTAAAATCGCAGTGTAATGTGTGGCCCTGCTTTTGAGAACAAAGTTTATCAAATTGTGCAATATGATAAATGGCCAAAGCTCTTTAGCAACTTGCAACCTAGAACTGTACTTAGATTTCACAGCTGCCAATGCAAGAAAGGCCTATCTCACATAGCCTAAATAACTTGTTGCGAAAGGTATCAGTAACTTCATTGCTTTCTGGCTAATTTGATATTAGCAGTCGTAATAATGATGTTTTTGGAAGAAGAAAGAAGACCAAACTGTCGGACACATGTTTCGATGTCGACTGTATCCAGCTTCATGCATAGAAGACAACCTGCTTCGAACCTCGGAGAATGCGCTGGATGTGGCCAAATTCTGGTCAAAAGTTGTATAATGTTTTTCAAAGTAGTTGTACTGTGTTTCAATCATATTTCTGACACGAGAATAATAAAAGCAGTCGTGATTATTAACGTCGTGTAAAACTGTGAGTACTGCTATGAAAGGCTTCATGAAAATACATTACCTCATCAAAAGTTTTCTATGTGTGTTTCCATTTCCTGATAATTAAATTTTCTTTTCTTTCAGGGCAACATGCCATGCCCCCCTTTCAAGCCCTCCGCGCCTCCCATGGGGGTCCCGCCTTACACTTTGAGAAACACTGCTTTTAACTGATGAAATTATGTAAGAACGACAAGATGTTGCAAGCACACATGTTCAGTACAAACGCCTACAATTTATGAGTTAGGTCTCATTTTACAGCACAACTAGACCAGTGTCGGCCTCACGGACCTGTGTTGTAATTGCCTCTGAAGATTATATATTTGCAGACCTCATCATTGCTGTCTTGTTACTACAAGCAAGGTGTGCCTCACAATTACCCGAAAGAGTACAGTGAATGAAATTTATAATTGAACCTTTTTATAATTATGGCCAACTACAGTTGGATCTGTCACCTGTTGACTGTCTTTTTGGAAGTTAGAATACGCTGGATGGTAAAATTCTTATTGACCTTTTTCATGAACCTGCAATTTTACAGGAAATTTAATCTCAAAGGTCTACTTTAATGTAACACTTCACTGTAAAACCAGTAGCGTGAATTGTGCAAATATTCATTCAATAAACATTAATGAATGTGCATCTGGTTATTATTTGAAGTCCTCAATCTAGATGTTCACTCGCATAAAAATTCCTGTTCCATAAACTGGGACAGCCTGGGAAGCTAGTGGTTAAATATTGAGCCAAATGCAGGTCCCACTCTGACGCAATTGTTTAAATAAATATTCTTACATAAAGAACTTAGAACTATTGTCTCGGCTCCTACTGGCAATTACAATACATAGTTTGTTATTAAACACTGGAAACATATCTAACGCAACTGTTTGAAGCCTTTTTCTGTTAATTAATTGAGACTGCAAAAATGCTACAAGAGTAATGTCATNGTGTGACTGCCAAAATGCTACAAGAGTAATGTCATCCTGCAATCAGAATGACTACTATTTCCTTACTTCCTTACTGCTGTATTTCCATACTATTTACATTTTTTAAAATTCAATATAAAAATTAAAAGCTCAAAATTTTTATAAGAATTACACATAATGAAAATTAGTAAAGTTTTCTTTTCATCACAATAAAANATACTATTTACATTTTTTAAAATTCAATATAAAAATTAAAAGCTCAAAATTTTTATAAGAATTACACATAATGAAAATTAGTAAAGTTTTCTTTTCATCACAATAAAAAAATGTGTAATATTTTATGTAGTAATACCATTGAATGTCACAATATATTAAAAATAGTTATACTGAAAAATTAATTACAATCCTGCCCCTGAAAAACTTATAAAATCCGCATAGTTAAGAATGGAAATGGTGGGTTTTGACAGCCACTTTTAAATGTCCTGAAAAGCTGTCACTATTATGGCCTACGGCACACTACCAACTACAAAGTTTCGACCATTCCTGTCCCTGTCTAGTTACTGTCTGATCAGCTTAGTGAGAGGGATATGAATAAAAAACTAACCATGCCTCAACTCAGCACTGTCAAAACCAGTCACAGTAGAACCTGTTTTTATTTTCACGCCGTTTGAGTTTACATTTCCCTGTATTTTATATTTTTTGTAGGTGTCACATTAGTCTCATTTCCCTCTTTTTACACTTCCTTATATTTTGCGNTTCCCTGTATTTTATATTTTTTGTAGGTGTCACATTAGTCTCATTTCCCTCTTTTTACACTTCCTTATATTTTGCAATTTTGTTTTTGGTTCCCTTCAAAAGTGTAGAAAGAGTTTCACTATAGTTGTGTGTGTGATAAAGACTAGCATGTACAGTAATGGGCGGAGGATAAGTTATGCTTAGTAATGGGTGTACACAGCTCTCAGTGGTTCAACGAACCACTAACGGCAACAATTCTTCTACAAGTAATATACAAGAGATGAGAGACGAGTTCTTCAATAATATTACCTTGGACAGTGCTACAGATGTTCATGGGTTGTGCCTGGCAGAAAATTAAAAATTGATGCCATGTGTTCAAAGCATACAGTCGACATAAACTACCTCTTCCCTTGCAATGTGCTCGCTATTTTCCCAGAGCAAACAGATAAGAGAAACTAGTAAGGAGAACGAACGGCCGCAACTCACGTTGTTCTGTAGGTTGGGATTGCAGCCGGCCAGCAGCAGCTCACGGCAGCTCTGGTTGTGGCCGTTCTGGCAGCAGAGGTGCAGGGCCGCGAATCCCCCGCAGTTCTTGAGATGGAGGTTCGCCCGTGCCTTGCACAGAGCCTGCACCGAGCAGCTGTAGCCCTTCCAGCTTGCCTCGTGAAGTGCCGTATTCCCGTGCTGCACCCACAACCATCGCTTAGTATCTACCATTTATTAACAAAACTAACTTAAGAGGGAGTAGGGCATAAATCAACTCCAAATACGTGAAGTTAAGTCCATGGTTATTTGGAAGCCAATAAATAAAAACTAAGAAAGAGATAATGATTTTTACCAACTTTGTGAATGACTGTTTTGCCACACTGATGCATATATTTTGCATATATTGCACCACAATAACATATAAAAATTTACGGTATCAGATATAGCTAGACAGAAACACATCACTCTAGAAAAATATTTGCACACAAAGCTAGTAAAAACAATTATGTAAGATTGCCTTTTTTTATTATTTCTCTATTGGCTTTCATAAAATTGTGAAATACTATTATTCTCCATAGCATTAATTTATGTCCCACACGTTCTAAAAGCCTGGAAGCTTAACTGGTGCAAAATTTACTGTGCTCTATTCAGGGTTAAATGAGCACTTCTGAAAGTCCTGCTTAGAATCTGCTTTTCTTCTTGTTTTATATCCTTCCATCATATGTAAAATTAACACTTTATTCAGGCATCGTCCAAGTCAAGCCGTGATATTTTCAAGAAAGTAAATTTGTTAATAATGTGCAAATATACGCTCTTATTTGTAAAAAAAACAAGAAGCCTTGACATAAGTAGCAATAAATATAAACATTAAGGCTCCTGCCTACCTAGCGCTTTTCTCTGCGTTTGAGATAGAGAAGCGTGGAAGCGATAAGGGTGAGACTGCCACATGCATCAAGTGCGCCATCGCCGCGAAGCACGAGGCTCTCAACTGGCACATGTTCTCGTCACACTGCAAGTACCTATGGGACTTTCAGTGATGGCCCTATTAATCTATTAGTGGAAAGTCTGTAGGAAGGTTCGNTGTAGAAAGAGTTTCACTATAGTTGTGTGTGTGATAAAGACTAGCATGTACAGTAATGGGCGGAGGATAAGTTATGCTTAGTAATGGGTGTACACAGCTCTCAGTGGTTCAACGAACCACTAACGGCAACAATTCTTCTACAAGTAATATACAAGAGATGAGAGACGAGTTCTTCAATAATATTACCTTGGACAGTGCTACAGATGTTCATGGGTTGTGCCTGGCAGAAAATTAAAAATTGATGCCATGTGTTCAAAGCATACAGTCGACATAAACTACCTCTTCCCTTGCAATGTGCTCGCTATTTTCCCAGAGCAAACAGATAAGAGAAACTAGTAAGGAGAACGAACGGCCGCAACTCACGTTGTTCTGTAGGTTGGGATTGCAGCCGGCCAGCAGCAGCTCACGGCAGCTCTGGTTGTGGCCGTTCTGGCAGCAGAGGTGCAGGGCCGCGAATCCCCCGCAGTTCTTGAGATGGAGGTTCGCCCGTGCCTTGCACAGAGCCTGCACCGAGCAGCTGTAGCCCTTCCAGCTTGCCTCGTGAAGTGCCGTATTCCCGTGCTGCACCCACAACCATCGCTTAGTATCTACCATTTATTAACAAAACTAACTTAAGAGGGAGTAGGGCATAAATCAACTCCAAATACGTGNCATCGCTTAGTATCTACCATTTATTAACAAAACTAACTTAAGAGGGAGTAGGGCATAAATCAACTCCAAATACGTCAAGTTAAGTCCATGGGTATTTGCAAGCCAATAAATTAAAACTAAGAAAGAGGTAATGATTTTTACCAACTTTGTGAATGACTGTTTTGCCAAACTGATGCATATATTTTGCATATATTGCACCACAATAACATATAAAAATTTACGGTATCAGATATAGCTAGACAGAAACACATCACTCTAGAAAAATATTTGCACACAAAGCTAGTAAAAACAATTATGTAAGATTGCCTTTTTTTATTATTTCTCTATTGGCTTTCATAAAATTGTGAAATACTATTATTCTCCATAGCATTAATTTATGTCCCACACGTTCTAAAAGCCTGGAAGCTTAACTGGTGCAAAATTTACTGTGCTCTATTCAGGGTTAAATGAGCACTTCTGAAAGTCCTGCTTAGAATCTGCTTTTCTTCTTGTTTTATATCCTTCCATCATATGTAAAATTAACACTTTATTCAGGCATCGTCCAAGTCAAGCCGTGATATTTTCAAGAAAGTAAATTTGTTAATAATGTGCAAATATACGCTCTTATTTGTAAAAAAAACAAGAAGCCTTGACATAAGTAGCAATAAATTTAAACATTAAGGCTCCTGCCTACCTAGCGCTTTTCTCTGCGTTTGAGATAGAGAAGCGTGGAAGCGATAAGGGTGAGACTGCCACATGCATCAAGTGCGCCATCGCCGCGAAGCACGAGGCTCTCAACTGGCACATGTTCTCATCACACTGCAAGTACCTATGGGACTTTCAGTGATGGCCCTATTAATCTATTAGTGGAAAGTCTGTAGGAAGGTTCGNTCACACTGCAAGTACCTATGGGACTTTCAGTGATGGCCCTATTAATCTATTAGTGGAAAGTCTGTAGGAAGGTTCGATGCAGGGCCCTTGAGTAGTTTTGTGTGTATCTGAGTTGTAAATTTTGAGATGCAGCACTTTGGAAAAGCCATTTTTAGCTATTTAGGAGTGCTCTGAAATGGTGTTTCTACTGTTTGTGATGTTTTGAAAGTACTCAACAGCCCTAGTCTGATGTGTGTGTTCTTTTCATAGATCAACACATTGGACCCACGTTTAATAGTTTATTATAAAAACAAGTATTTCAAACACTGCAACGTGTTTCAAGCGCCACGTTGGCGAGAGCCTTAAACTTGCAAATACAGGACTTAAAATAAATATACATAAACTGTCTTAGAACTATTTTTATTAAATTGACTGCCAACTTAACTGGAAGTGGAAGCCTGCATGCTGGTGTGTACTGTAGCATATTTCTATTTACAGACAGTGTTTTTACTTTCAAAGGTTTATTTCAAAAAGTGCTTGCTGTACTGTGAACAACATTTAACTGAATCAAAACTGCGCTGAAAAAAAAACAAAGGTCTTATTCCCTACTTGTAAAGAGGGACCTGAACCCCCTTCCTCATGACAGGCAAACTCTGAGTTTGCCTCTCACTAAGAAATTAAAATTAATTTTGATGGCCCCTCAAATTTTGTTATTTCTTAAATAGTACAAGCTGAACCTTTAGTTGTAAGAANATTAAAATTAATTTTGATGGCCCCTCAAATTTTGTTATTTCTTAAATAGTACAAGCTGAACCTTTAGTTGTAAGAATAATGTAGACCACTTCTATGGAGAATGTTAAGACACGTTTGATCCACTATCACAAAATTTAGAGGCTTACGTAAAAATAGTGAGAGTATGTGAGAAACAGTTTAAACAAATGTATGTATTCGCTTGCTGCTACTAATGGACTGTAATACCCAATCATGCAATAATGCAGTTCTAAAAGTGCTAATGTGAGAAAATTAAGTTTTGCACGACTGGCAAGCAGTACAATTGCCACTTAAATAAGGTATCTACTGAAATTGGTACCTCTCTTTACACGAAGAAGATAACAGTCTGATGACATTGCCAATAAAAATTGCCTTTACCACATATGTGTAATTCGTAGTACTACAGGGCTCAGATCCAGTCTTTCTTGAAATAGATGTAAAACTGTATGCAATAAAAAAAAAAATATTTTGAAGTGAATTAGCATAATATGATAAATATCTTGGGAAAGTTTTAAAGATGGAAAATGATATTCACTAAATTCTGCAACAAATATATAACTCATGTGCATTATTTAAACCTTATCAAGTGCTATTGGCATATATTATTGTAATTTGAACTCTGTTGAACATGATCTGAGCATTCAGAACTTTCGCGTCAGTCTTTTCAAGATAAAGGCAGTTAGCGGTGCCCAAAGCTCAAGAAATCATATTCGTATTTTATTCAATCTATGCAATTTCTCTGTGTGTACTATTTTTCTGTTGTAGAGTAGTATTTTCTGTGTAGTAGCGTCCGCCGTTAATCTGTGAATACTTCGCGTTTGGTAGGTTGGAGAAAGTGGAGTTCGTATTCGACTGTTGCACATGCCGGACCTGTGCTACAAGACAGTAACTTTACATTCCTCTGGACATTTTCTTAATAAAAAATTTAATGAAACCCAATTTTATGTGATCGTGGTGACTTAGCAGTTAAGTTTTAGCTTGAGGCCAGCAAATATTAGTTTTTAGTGCTATATTCCAGAATATTTTTATGTACGTGCATAACTTCAGAGTTGGTTACAAGTTATTCTGTTAGTGTAGCAAGAGGATGAACTGTTTTAAGCATAAGTGCAATTTTGTACTTATTGACTCAGCCCCTCAATGGTATAATTTTATCCATCAGTATAAATCTTTTGGGCATATCAGAGGTTGTTAGTGCAAGGCCTTGTGTTCACTGATGGACTTAAACCCGCAGCAACCACTGGCAGAGAACATTACTTACTAAACTTAATTTTTTCAACTACACAGAGTTAAAATCATTATGAAGGTTTTATTATTTCAGTAAAAATAATAACTCATTGACATACACAGTTAAATACATACTTTGGCACAATTTGTCTTTGTAGTGACGTACCCACTGAAGTTTGAAACTCAGCATGCTTACATGAATCTCCTATGATCATAACAAATGTGTGGGTAGGGTGTATGATGAGTGTGATCCTGTACTCACGACGGTGTCCTGCTTGTTGATGTCTGCCTCATGCTTGATGAGCTGCTTCACTACCTCCAGATGACCCTCGGCAGACGCCCTCTGAAGGGGCGTGGAGCCCGCCTAGAACACAACAGTTTACCCTTGTGATTACACCATACGCATAAGTTGATGCTTAAGAAACAACACAGCCTAAGTGACATTTAGGTAATTATTGTGCATAGGTGGTATTTTTGGTACTGTCTATAATGCTTGGAGTTGTGTGGTATTGTTTTTAATAGTGATTTAAGAGCTATCTTTTATGTAATTGGTGTACTAATCTGTAAGAATGATGTGTAAAGACAGAATCTTTGCATAGATACAGATATATCTTTGTTAATAAAAATGATGCACTGTATTGTTTCTTAAGCGATAGTGCATGATTTTTTAATTCTCAGAGACTGCATTTTCAAAACATTACAAACTTGCAAATCACCAATTTGACTGAACAATACCAATGCAGTACAGCAAGTCTAATCAATATTCTCTGATCTGTGATGAGACTGAAGAAAAGGCAATTATTCAAATAACTTATTGCATAGTCAAACAGCTCCATAATAGTAATCAAGTTGTACCACATGCTTTAATAAGACCAATTTTAAAAAGAAGTTATGATGAGAAAAGAATAAATTTAATAATGTAGTCATGTATTCAACTACAACAGTTGGAATATCATTATTGTCTGTGAGAAAAATACTGTCTATTTTTATTCTCGAGTATTCATTAGCTTCATAACATTTTAGTATAGTGCTCTTCTATACTATATACATGTTAATAATAAAAAAAATTTATTTCTACGAAATGTGGGGTTGTTCTTTACCTACTAATTACAGAGCTTTCAAATCTTTATAGCTTTTTACCTAACATGAGATATTTTTTTAAAATGCTGTATAATTTGGTTGTGAAGCCTTCTGTAAATGAAGAAACAAGTTTTGTCCAACAGAAAATTTTGGTTTCTTTCTTTCTTTCTTCTTGTGGAGGCTATCTATGTACTTGAGTGTATAGATAAACATTTGTGACTTTTACTTTACCTTTCCATGTATAAGCACGATTGCAAATAAATTTAGGTAAAATTAATAACCTTATTAGCTCTGGAAAAAAATTCGCAATAATAAAAATAAACAAAAAGTTAATTTATGACAATGTATATAAAATAAAGGAAGCACAATTTGTATTTGGTAAAAAAAAAAATTGAAAGGGGGAGGCATAGATTATAAAACAAGAAATAGGTTGTTAAAATAATTTATTTTTCTGTTCTAGCCTGTTATCAAAGTAATGACTAAACTACACATTCTATCAGGTCTGTTTATTTCTGTGCATTGCAAAACTGGTGGCTCAGTGACTGCTACAGATTGCTTGTAGGGAATCCAATACAAAATCCAAACTTACTCAGTTTTGTGAATTAACAAAAAATACGAAAACTTATTTTGCTACTTGTGAGCTAGGCAGTTGATGGAATTTTAACAGGTGGGTAGAGGCTAGGGTCTTGTGATGATATTGCATATGCATGCTCGGAGATATTAAAAGGGTTGGACGTGAGGAGGAAGAAGGAATTTGTATTTTTCTGCCAGTGGGTAATCAGAGATGATCAGAAAGGGCTATAATGTTGTTATTAACAAAAAAAAATGAAGTGGCATTAAAATACTGAGTTGAGAGTGGGTGGACAGCAGCACCACTGTGCACCCACCTTGTCCACGGCGTTCACGTCACAGCGCGCCAGCAAGAGAGCTGCCACTACGTCAGCATGACCTGCAGACGCCGCCAAGTGCAGGGCAGTGCGGCCATTCTGGAACACCATCCACAGTCGTAGCCATCATTCACACACATTATTCCTCTCTCTCTCTCTCTCTAACTAAAGGCTGATTATGATCAAACTGAGCACCTTTGAAAACCTTGCATAAGATAGTACTTGAATGTGCTGGAAATTTTTTTTTATATACTTTTGAGGATAAAGTAATTTGTTCAATGTTTAGGATGTGAGATAATAAAAATTTGTATTTATTTTATATATATTCGATTTTCAAAGTTTATAATTTCATTTCAAGTCGTTTGGCAGTAGCATTGATCATCATAAGGCGATGCAACACCTTTTTCTTTTCTTAGGAAGCCAAGGACACGTAGTTGGCTGTTTCAATATGGTGCAACATAGGTATAGTTCATTTCATATAAGAAGGCCACATTCTGACAGTCAGTGAGTGGCAATTTAATGTATTCAAAACAAACAACGTGCCATTTACAAAATCCTGTATCAGCTGATGCACGAACAAACAGAAATTAATATTATGTTAGCTATTCTGAGAGCAGTGCCGACGCACATCAGACAAGCAGAAAATACGCGGATAAGAAAGAGTTCGTAGATTAATTCATACATTTCATTTTACGTGGTCATAAAACAGCAGTTTTTAGTTTTAGAAACGAAACTTTGTGATAAAATGGTAATGTATAGGTGTTCAAAATGAGATTCACAATAAAACGATCCGTATACAAATGTAACGGAACATCGAAACCTTTTTCACGTTTCCAGACTCTCCAACCATATGCTGCCATCTTGTGAGGTACAGGTGCACCATCTGTTACAACACGCCCTTCCACGCTATCTGTTATCCATATCCCAAACTACACCCAGAAACATATTATAGTTTTGTTGTTTAAAATAACGTATTTACGCGCATATACAAATAATTTTATTTTCCCGCGAGCTCTGTATAATTTTTTAAAGTAACATATATTTCGTGTACCGCGTTTACGAACGACCCTACACACGTCCACCAAGCTCCGTTTACGAATGCAGCGCCACCCAAGCAGTTCACCAATTGCCACACGTAGCAGCACCTCCTGGACGCGCTGACTCACCACATCAAAGCCTATACTTGACACGCCTGTTGATGGCGAATGGATACATAAACGAAAA